>MQTX01000051.1:3612080-3790038 GCA_009735665.1 Angiostrongylus cantonensis
TTTTTTTTTTATAATTTTGTATTTACATTTGTTAGCCATTTCCATTTAGAATTATCCTGACCACCATTTATTAGCTATGATCATGGATGAGTTTTCCACTCAGTAGGAGTATGGTGCACTATTTCAAATGCCGTTTGATTGAAGTGGTTGACCTCAGTACTCTTAAAGCCTCCCACCAAACGGTAACCATAGCCATAAAAAAAGGATAAACCTCTCGGCGTTTATCATTCCTTGAGGGATGCGCCGTGCATTCAACTTCATTAAGTATCGTTGGAGGTAACTGAATGCAAATCTGGCAATGACAATGGCTCGCGGTAGCCTACCGACGTATCGAGCCATTGCCGACCTCGCAGAAATGGAAGGCTTGGTGGGCCATGGGCGCGGAGATCAATTCCACTTGTGTATTGCAGGGCGTCTCCTACCACGGAGTCACATGCACTTCTACCCATAACCATACTGTCTGAAAATAAAAGTTTGTAAGTCATAGCTGTAAGTACTAAAAGACAGAGCTGATAACCCCTCTTCTTTTTCTCAATAGTGCATACTTAGATTTCGATAATAATATTTTTCCCTGATTTCAGGTTGAGATAGCTCTTCAGAAAATGCAAACATTAGCAGAATACGTGAATGAAATGCAACGAGTTCATGAGGAGTACGCGCCTCACATCGGCATCATCCGTAAGCAGAACGAGTTGCTATTTAAGAAAAAGGTGAGCATCTCCAGTCGTATGAGCCATTTTTCTTCGGACTTCACCGCTTGTTTTCCAGGGCTTACGAATCGACATCCGAGATTTGTTGATATTTGCTCACGTTCAATGGCTGAACACTGAAAAATCAATGCTAGAATATGTGATTTTCGTCTTTCAAACCATCCTTCTCTTACTTCCTCGAAATATCCGCAGAGATTGCAAAGTAAGTTGTTTATGATTTTGTTAGTTTTTTTGGTCTTTTTGAACTTGTTAACAGTCACTAACTAACCATAACTCTTCCAGTAATAGACAGATATGGTTCTTTTACGTTGTTTTTGAAACAACTCGCTACCTTTTTGATTAGCACACACGAGTTTGCTCCTATTATTATTTCTTCACAACAGGTAACGTTTCGGCAGATTTCGCCTTCTTCGGAGCCGGGAAGGGTCAAGATAACCGCAAAAAACCAAGACACCTGATTTCCAGTCGCGTTAAATATGGAACAGCTTCTTTGCATACTCATCGCTATCCATTATTCCTGCACTCAGTCGAAATAATCGCACCGAGCCCAAATGGATGTGTAATCAGCCAGTGTTTCGTTGAAACATCAGTATCAGATGATGTCTGTGATCTCGCATGATAATGAGACATTTCTCGCTGCGGTTTATTTTTGGATTCTTACAATTTAATCAGAATACTTCGAAGGTTTTACGAGCTGAAATTTTAGATTTGTTAGATAGGATTTACATAAGTGAGAACTTGAAAATCACTTAAAATACTGCTCATAGAGGAATCATTGTTGGCTCAGCTTCTTCCAGCCTGTTCTTAATCACGTAGTAGTTTAGCAAGTTGCTCCTGTAATTCTATAAAGACGTCTCCCCTCAGCTAGAAGCACGCTTGCCTTTCCTTTCAGGCACTCGTCCTCTAGCATGATCTTTCGAAGAACACGGGTCCTACAGGCTGTTTTACTGTCCGGCTTGTTTGTGGCTTTTGCTTGCTCTTTGTCATACATAGCTCCACTCAATCTTGAGTAATTAAACTTTTGTGCCTAAAAAATGGCTGACGTGCTTCTAGTTAAGAAGAGACGTCTTTATAAAATACGGGAGCAAATTGCTAATCTTCTACGTGATTGGGAGCAGGCTGGAAGAAGCTGAGCCAACATTTTAGATTTGTATTCACGGATGATGACTTCCACGTAAAAATCCTTTCCGTTATGTCACTCTGCCCTATGCGTAGCTAGTGAAATATTTTATTTGACTTTAAGTTTCAATCTCAGGTGTTGTCTGAGGCAACCCTTTTAAAAGATTGCCTAAACCGTTTAACCTCGCTATGTATGCCATACTTGAACTTTTCACGCAAGACGGAAGAGCAATGAACATTTATGACTTCTCCAATCAGGAGCTCATCGCCCTATTAAAGGAGTATGCATACTGCTCGATCTTCAGATAAAAAGAATAAAGGATAAAGCTCTCGGCGTTGATCAGCCCCTGAGGGATGCGACATGCATTCGACTTTATTAAGTATCGTTGGAGGTGATTGAATGCATATCTGGCCTTGACAATGACTCGCGGTGGCCTGCCGATGTATTGAGCCAGTACTGCTATCCTCTTACACAAGTCTGGTACCAATTTTCCGACCCCAGAGGGATGGAAGGCTTGGTGGGCCATAGGCGCAGGAATCGATTCCACGTGCGCGTCGCAGTGGCGCCTCCAACCACTGCGCCACATGCGCCCTTGATCTTGAGATAGTCCGGGAAATATGGGACGGCAACTGGCACTGACCCCTGCCATTGCCTCTATGTCTAAGGTGGGAGCACCAGTAACCGATCTTTGTCCGTTGCTTACTTTGATAGTTGGACGGTCCGTCTTCACGAGCTGTGCAAATCCTAGCACATGTGCAATTCGTTTCTTTCTCTCGCAGTCGTCGTCCATGGTGGTGGTCTTGTTCGAGCATGGTAGCGCTTGCGAATCTTATACCTTAATCTGCAAAGCAATTACAGCTGCGGGGTACAGCTGATTAACTTTGTTCACGAACGTGTAATCTGCCCAACGTGTAGGTGGTCGTTCTGGGGGACTCTTGCATTCCCTTGGAGTCCACTCTACTGGTCTTTTCGTCCATCTGTCGTCTGTTGTTCTCATTATGTGACCGGCTTATCTGTATTTCGCTGTTGATGTATATTTTCCTGGATCTCGAAAATGTGACAAATTTCGAAGGTCAGAGCTTCGCATTCCGACTAGATATTGAGAGTGCCTGTTATATTTCAAAAGACATCGCTCAAGCGCTCTATGAGTAGTGCGAAGCATTCTTGACGTGGTTGAAGTATTAGCCCACGTCTCTGCAGCATAACAGAGCGCTGGGGGACCGTAGCATCGAATAGATGAGCGTGGATATTTGGGTCCTTCAGTTGGTTGGTGGCTTCCTTAAGAGGTCTGAATGGGACCCAAGCTGCTCTCCTTCTTTTATCTAGTTCCTCCTTCATATTGTTTTCCATGTTCATTGATCGCCCAAGGTATACGTACGAGGTGGTCTCTGTAATGAGAGATTCATCCAATTCAATTTTTCACCTTCGCACCATGGGTTTTTTATGAACTGGGTCTTCAGATTTATGCGAAGTCGGATCTTTTTTCCCGCTTTGTTGAGCTCGTTCATCGTCATTTCCGCTTTTCTAGTACTTCTTGAGAAGACGACAATATCGTCGGCAAAACGATGGTTTGGTAGGAATTTTCCATTAATACGTATCTCTTCCTTATCACAATCGAGTGACTTCATTATCCACTGCAGTGCGGCACTGAACAGCTTTGGCGATATTGTGTTGCTCTGTAGAAGCGCTTTTTCTATAGGTATGGTAAGAGGTCGATGGAAAAGCTGTGTTTTCGTAGTATAGTTCCGATAACAGTCGGACAGAATTCTTATGTAAGAAGGGTCCACTTCTTAGTTGATGAGAGCTGATAGGATTGCATTCGTTTCGGCACTGTCAAACCCTTTTTCATAGTGGACAAAGGTTAGGACTAGATGGTATTCTCGACAAACTTCGATGACTCTGAATACAGTTTGGATGTGGTCCATGCAACAAAATCTTTGTCAAAATCATGATTGCTCCACTGATTGTGCCTCATCCAATGTCCTAGATATATGCGAGAGGATTGAGCTCAACAGGCATTTCGGACGAAAGTTACGAAGATCCTTTCGGTCTCCTTTCTTAGGCAGGATGATCGTGCTCGACGTCCTCCACTGGTCTGGGATTTCTTTTTCTTTCGAAGGTAGGTTGCCATATGCTTTGGGAGAAGTACATGTAACTTGTGGCTTCCAGCTCTAAGGAAGTTGGCGGTAATATTAAGGAGTTCTGGAGCTCTGCCTCTTTTCAAGCTTTCTATGGCAACTCGAACCTCCGACAGAAGAATTTCAGGTGTTTTTTTTTCCAGCGGTGATATTAGGGTCCGGGACGGGGATTGTGGAATAGAAAAGGTTGGTGTAGAACATTTTCGCTATTAATTTTATATCATGGCAGAAAGTTCTGACGATCCCATCTTCGTTCATGAGGGTTGACAGCGAAACTTTATAATCACATAAGTCCCGACGGCATTTTTTTAGACTGCTTCTTTTCTCTGCTGCTTCCAGTAGTTTCTTTTGCTTGTACCGTTGTAGATCTTTTTGCAAAAATCTTCTGCAGCTGGAATTTATTACTAGCCATGTTAAACGTGTTGCAGTAAGATCGAGCTTCAGTTTCCTTCTCCTTTTGAGCAACTCCTTAGTAGTGATGAAGATGCGATCCGATCTTCTTGCTTGAGGAACTGAGGCGAATTCCGCTCAGCTTTTGAGTTCTTCAGAAAACAGCTCGTAGTCTTCGGTCGGGTCTTCTTTAATCTGCCAGTCACATTTGCATAGAACTTCGATCAGAACGTTTTCGTGGTATACAGCTAGACTTTTTCATCGTGGTCGATGAAGAGAGTTCTTTTAGATCTTGCGGCTGAATCGAATTTTTGCGCGAAAAAGGCGGTGATCGGAAGCAGAATCGGAAACTTTGGCCTTTACTACAGATATATTGACGATGACTTTGTCATTTGGTGAACACAAGAAGAGATGGAAAAATGTTTTAAGTTGGACGAGTTGTGTTGCTAATCGAACCGGATCGTTCACGCATAGTTTCTCTTTAAGAGTCGCTCCTCATTAAATTCTTGTTGCGTACCGATGACTGGCTAAGCGACCTAGTATTTCTTTTCGTGGTCGGAACAGCCAGTGATAGCATATCTCAAACTTGGGTATTAAAAAGTAAAGATTTGCAAGATTACCAATGGTGACTCCAATGAATATTATAATAGTTGGTATCGATTACTCAATATCTTTACTTAGTTCGAGTTAACCAAAATTATCGAGTCGCAATTGCTTTCCGGTCGGGAGCCTCTTTTTAGTTCATCCTCAGTCTAACTACCCAAGTTTGAGAAATGTTTAAGCTGTTGAATGAGTAACCAGAGCACATCAAGAAAACACTCCAGAGAAACCGAAAGAAAATTGGTTTCCATTTCCGAACGTTCAAAGGAATAAATCCGAAAATGATTACATCACGAGTCGGTGCAGAAAGCCAAGTAGAAAAAACATACTAGTTCATTGTCTCTCTTCTGATTGGTCAGACACAAAAAAGGCACATGTAAGAAGCATGTTTGAAACATCGCCGGCTGTGTGCATAAGGAGAGAGCAGAAGGAAAAATTCGTGAGATTGGCGAGGCAAATAGCTACTTCCATCGGTTGTAAAACGGTAGCGTCTCGAGACGGATAGGTTTAGGAGAAAAAGAATAGCTTCCAACGGCATAAGAATAGCTTCCAACGGTATAAATAGAATTCCGTTTAACCTGCTCTCTATCCCAGCAGAATATACATGGCTACAATGCAATGTTTAAAAAAGGCAGGGCTACAGAAATTGCTAGCGGCGATTGAAATATCACCGAGAACTCTAAGCCAAGTCGTCTATGCAAACGGTAAAATTGCTGAATTTGCCCTAACGTTGGAAACGGTTATCGCATAAGTTCGGGTACAGTTTATTTGATTTCTTGTCAAGCATGTGGGAACGAATACCTTGGCGAAATGGGTAGGGCCCACAATGCGTTCGTATGAAAAACATCTAGTCAATAAACTTAAAGTTAAACCAAATACTTGATTAGGCACTTTTAGAAATCAGAGACTAACGTGGAGTATTTTGAAGTAGAAGTAACTATCTTCGCATAAGAATCAAAAACTTCAGCGCGCAGAACACTCGAAGTATTTTAAATAAATACCAAGAATCCGAAATTAAACTCCAGGGAAGAATGCCTCCTTATGACGCGTGATTTCATGCTCTTCTACGTGAGTTCTGGTGGGTGATCTCCACATGAAACACTCAGTAGACTAAAGGTTTAAATCAGCTTGAGCCACATTTCGAAAAGAATTTAAAAGACTCAAATTAACCTAGATTTACTTACCTTTACTTTATTACTTTAATTAATTGGAAGTTAACATTTAATAAGGACTCATGTGGCGCAGTGGTTGGAGGCGCCACTGCGGCGCGCACGTGAAATGCGCCCATGGCTTACCAAGCCTTCCATCCCCCCGGGGTCGGCAAATTGGTACCAGACTTGTCTGGGAGGATAGCAGAACTGGCTCGATACATCGCTAGGGCATCGTGAGTTATTATAAAGTCCAGATATGCATTCAATCACCTTCAACGATACTTAATGAAGTCGAATGCATGGCGCATCCCTCAAGGATTGATCAACGCCGAGAGCTTTAGAGCTTCATAACATTTAATAAATTTACATCAACACAAGACTCGTAGAATGCGGTGTGTATGCGTAGAAGCTGTTATGTCTTCAATGCGACCAAAATCGTGGTTTCTTGCTTTCTCTGTTTGGTTATGGAGGTGTTTGGCTGGACAGATCGCAGTGAACCTGGCCACTTCATGTCCTAAGGAAGGCGAAATTCGTTGAAATGTTAGCTTCCTTGTGAATAAAGATAAAGTAATAACCTAATGTTTGCTGTTCAAGAAAACAGAATTATTTGATCGCTGTCGAAGCTAATAGGAAGTCACTCTTAGGAATTACTATATAAAGCAACTTTGCCAAGAATTCTGTTAATTTTCTGTTGATCGTATCCTGAGAACAGAATACTTTCCGGTAAAATGGAAGCTGAATAAAGATGTTTGGAAGCAATTTTTATGGAAGCATATTTTACCTTCTTTATTTGTTTGATTTTAAACGGGTGCTATGCCTGTTTCCTCCCAACGGTTTACCGCATCATCGTGGCTGGGAGGTATTCCCGAGTATTGGTGCGGGGAGATTCGTCGACACGGCAGGGTCTACCACGCTGATGAGTCCGGCGTTTCCATCAGGAACCCCACCTAAGAGTGAACCAGGAACCACCATTGTCCTTTTATCAAAGTCGTCGTTTGGTAGCAAATCTCCCTCTAATCTGGCCTGTGGTGGTGAAGACTTGGGGCAGACTTTGACCAGGCTGGCCTCGAGACTCCAAGGAACCATAATAGCTAGGCCAGGATAGCTCTGAAGAATGGAAATTATGCTTGAGCCCGCACAACCAGTGAAGACAGGCTATTCAAGTATCCAAGTAGTTTGTCTATTTAATCGGCATTCATAAGAGCAGCACTTTTGCAAAGTTGATTTCTAAATAGCTCAAATCATTCATTTTCCGAGAATATAATAGCGGGCCTACATTTCAGCAGCCTACGAAAAAGGCTTTCGGCTACTCTTTTATTCTTCTTTTACGGATTTTTCTTCTCATTTTGTTCACTGGCGTATTTTAGATGAAATGGATGCGTGCACTTCCAATAAACGAGGTGCAAGTTGAAGATGATCGCCCAGACGACCCATCACTGATCGTCATTCATTCCAAGGACAACGACAAATTGTCAAATGGTAATGTGAATTGTAACCGTTTTTGAATTAAGTTGTTTAATGACAGATAAGCGAGATGATTGGAGGTTAAATGACCTTTTACAGAGACAATTTTTTGATGATGAAGTAATATTGTCATAAATTAATTTGATAATAGGACAACGATTACAATTTTAAATAGCTAAGAAACTTTTTTGAGAGGCGAGGCGTTATCTTTATCACAATTGAAAACTCAACTTTTCCTGAACTGTCAACATGGTGCGTGAAGCGCAGTGGTTTGGAGATGTTGTTCTGCACACCCCGGTTCGTTATTGTTACTGTTTCGGTACCGCGCTCCGGGCTCATATTTTACAGAGACAATTTTTTGATGATGAAGTAATGTTGTCATAAATTAATTTGATAATAGGACAACGATTACAATTTTAAATAGCTAAGAAACTTTTTTGAGAGGCGAGGCGTTATCTTTATCACAATTGAAAACTCAACTTTTCCTGAACTGTCAACATGGTGCGTGAAGCGCAGTGGTTTGGAGATGTTGTTCTGCACACCCCGGTTCGTTATTGTTACTGTTTCGGTACCGCGCTCCGGGCTCATCAAACCTTTCAGCCTGTAGAGATAAGCAATTTGCCATTAGATTTTTCAGAGTTGATATTAGCACTTACTTGATACATCAGGAGGCTTCCACAAGTTTTTATATAATATAATCACAATGAGCTGAAATATTTGCAAAACTCATTGTGATTTCTACTGCCGCCTCAGTTTAATGAAGGTGAATGCCTATTTGTGCTCCCCACATCATTTCCCTTGGCAAGTGATTGCTGATGGCACCGTTGGGGTAAAAAAAAATGGCTCAGAGAAATGTAAAGCGGAAACCTCAATGCAACAATGGGTAACACGTGGAACCCTGAAAAAGGCAGTCACTGGTTTTGGTAAGGTCTCGGATCCAAGTTTTGTAAATAACTCAGTATTCCTGTGATTTAATTTCACATGATGTCCTATTAAGAACAGGCGGTAATTAAAAAGTTATACAAACTCACTATATAGTGCAGATATCCATGGATCTTCCTCACATGAGGGATCCTGATGGCCGGTTAGTCGCCAGGTGGCGGATAGGGGGTTAATCGCGGACCAAAATGGACCTTTGCTTCCCTGAGACGCAGGTGGATTCGGGGGATGGACTCCCTGTTTCTGCTGCGCCGATTTGGCACATACTTTCTGTATTTGCTAGGCGTATTCATGCTTGCGTGTGTTGGTGCGTTCTCGCTTTATGCGGATTCTATTCTACGAATCAATTCGGCCAAAAACCTACAATCAAGTGACGGGGAAGTATATGGGAGGCGGTTAAGAGTTGCCTCCAACAAATAAGCTTCATGTACATTTTGGAAGAGCCTGACAAGCTACCCGTGAGTGTACCCAGTGCCAACGTTTAGAGCACAACAAGCTATACGTGGGTATCAAAATGCTGAAAACAGTAAAAGAAACGGGCGTCATTTCCCTGACCTCGAAAGAGCCCCCACTTCGACAGCGTTGGGTAAGACGAGTACGGACAGCTTACTAAAATCTCTGAACCAATGGAAGCCGCCTGGATTGCAAAGGACTAAGGACGATCTGTCCCTAAAATGCACGTACACTTGCATCTGAGTTCTCGTTAGAAGACTTGCTCCTTCCTGCAAGCATGAAGAATTAGTTATGACGTCATCGGCCTGGTCGAGACGAGAAGGCGCCACCCTTCTAACTCCATCTAGGACATGGGAGAAGAACTGTTTCCCGGAGCATGAGACAGTAGAGGAGTCGGTGGCGTCGTCATTTTCGTTAACACGAGTTTGGTCATGAAACGCCAATTCATTCGAAGAACTAGCTATCAGAATCGAACATCTACGATTGAAAAGATGTGAATAAATGCCAGCTTTGACAATCTTTCGCGCCGACATCAAACTATGACGAAGAAGTCGAAGTGTTCTAAATAGACTTGGAGAAGTTCACCAAGGAACACCATACATTCTTCAAGGTCATTATGGGAGATTTCAATGCCAAGTTTGGACCAAGAAGAACGCCTGAGAAGCGTCACATTGGGACCTACGGATTCGAATGGAACGAAGAAGGTGAGCAGCTCTCTGATTTTATCATGACGCCAAAACCATCCATGGTAACTCGTAATTCTAGAAGCTCCACCCTCAACGTTGGAAGTGGGAGTCTCAGAATGTACCACAATGGCATAAATTACAGCAAAGTAAATCGAGTGCCTTGAAATACCGATGTCGCGGTTGTCCCAAAATTCTGCACAGCATCAGACCATCTATTCCCGTGCAAAATTTCATTTTACGCGGAAAGGAAAAGGAACCTATAACTTCAAATAACGAAACCCCAAAATCACTAAAAATTAGAATTTATTAAATTCATTAGTCACCTCTTGGAAAGATGCCGTTGTCGATTACATCGACGAAAAACACGATCGGCTCATTCAGCATCTTCACGTTAGCGCCATGAAAGCTGAGAGTTCGAAAGTCACCAAGACGCGTCTGTGTCCAGAAACACTCGAGCTGATACACAATTGTGGAATCGAACGAGCTGCAGGCAGCAACCTTCAATTCACGGCCGAATTTGTAAAACTATGCAGACAGGCGATAAAAGAAGATCTTAAAGAGAGAAGAGCAGCAGTAATGGTCGGAGCTGCAGACGCTGGGAATTGCACTCCGTCGCTCAGACGGACAGTTACAGCGCCCAGAAAGACAATGGAAAAAATTATTCACGATTACTACTCAGATCTCTTCGATAGCCACGTTGACCTTTCGTAACACGAAATAAAAAAGGATGTATATGTTGTACCACCGGTTCTCCCTTCCGAAATCCAACACGCCATTTCGTCGGTGAAAAATCGAACAGCACCAGGTGCGGACAGGATAAGATCAGAACATCTGAAGAACCTTTCGCCAGTTCTTGTAAACACACTGGCTCGGCTCTCCACACGTGACCTGTCTGAATGCATGGTCCCTACTCAGTGGAAGACCAGCAAGACCGTGTTGTTGTTCAAGAAGGGCGACCTACACGATATAGGCAACTATCGTCCAGAGTCGTCAGCCATATGCGACTCTGAGTGACTGTTCTTCCTCGGTGGAAGACAGGTGAAGAGAGCGGCTTTGAAGAAGGCGATTCTGCCGAAACGTCGGCTACGATTGTGTTGTATGTGTGTTATTGTATGAAAGTAAGCTTGTGCTGTTTAGCAACTTCGCGATTGCTGAGAGAGAAAACGACGAATTCATAACTATCGTCCAATCTTCTTGCTGTCTCTCGTCTACAAACTTTTCGCGTAAGTCTTCCTAAACAGGATTGACGAAAGACTGGACGAAGGATAACCATGTGAGCAAGCAAGGTTTCGGAAAGGATTTAGTACGATGGACCACATTCACACGATGACAAGGCTCATTGAAGTATCGCGAGAATACAAGAGACCGCTCTGTCTCGCTTTCATCGACTTAAAGAAGGCTTTTGACTCAAGTGAGATAGAGGCAGTCATGGAAGCCCTTGAAAGTCAAGGAGTCCATCTTCAGTACATAACGATTCTTCATGAGCTGTCCAGCAATTTCGCAACCAAGATATCACCATTCTATAACGATATTAGCGTCGACGTCAAAAGAAAAGTTAGCTAAGGCGATACCATCTCTACAGAATTATTTACCGCCACCCTCCAGAACGAAGTGCGAGCATTAGGACGGGATAAAGAGTGAAAATCAATGGTTGGCAATTACACCATCTTCGCTTTGCTAATGATATCGTTCTTATAACACCAAATATTAGCCAAGCAGAGCAAATGCTTACCGATTTTGGTAAAGCCTGTGGAAAGATTGGCCTTCGACTAAATCTCACAAAAACGATGTTTATGAGGAACGGATTGGTTTCGTGTGTCTCATTCACGCTCAACCGAGCGAATATCTCGGAATGCTCCAATTATGTCTACCTAGGTCGGGAAATCAATATGATGAACGACTTAGCTCCAGAGCTGATCAGAAGGAAACGAGCGGCTTGGGAAGCTCTCAAGAGCATCGAGGATGTAGTGAAGAGAACAAAGAACACCCGACTTCATGCCCACTTTTTCGACTCAACAGTACTTCCTGTCCTAACGTATGCGTCAAAAACCTGGTCGCTGCTTGAGCAGGATGAAAGATCACTCAGCGTTATCGAACGCGCAGTCGAAAGGACGATGCTAGGAGTATCCCGTTTCACACAAGTAAGGGATGGGATCCGAAGCTCCGACCTGCGTCAACGATTAAAAATCAAAGATGCCATTCTGTACGTGAAACAGTCGAAGATAAGGTGGCCCTGACACATAATGCGTATAAATAACAACCGATGGACAAAAGTCGTTAGTGACTGAAATTTTCGGAATGTCAAACGTACTGCAATAAGACCACCGACTCGATGGTCAGAGTTTTTCACGAAGAGCGTGAAAGAAAAATATGATGCTAGACGAGTCTCTAGAGCGAGCAGAACCCACTGGCCTACTCTCATTGCACGCGACGAGGAAAAATGGAAGATTTACTGGCGCCCACTCGAATCACTCGTCGATCAACGGGACTAGAAGTGATACAGGTGATGCCAGATATGCATTTAACTACTTCTAAGATGTTGCAATTTGAATCGAATACATGACGCGTCCTTCAGGGACTAATCAATGCCTGCCGCTTCATGCTTTGTAGCTGCTTAAAAAACAACTAGTTCGAAGTGTTCATTGATATTTTGTAAAAAAAAAAAGATTATACCTGTTAAAACGTACCTTTTTCTGGTTCTCAATTATTTTTTATTTATTCGATTGCTTTCCATCTTTCACCATGTTTGTTTTTTTAGTTTTTGCTTTATGGCTTTAATTCCAAAGGTTTAGTATCTATTTTAAAGAAACCATATACCATCTTACATGCTGTCAGTTGACATTGAAGCAGCAACTCGTCCGCAGCATAAAACGAGCTCGCAGTAACTTCTGGTTTGTTTTTTTTAGTAAGTTTATGTAATTTTAATATAAACTGTTAATACCACTTATAATGTGGAAGAAATACATAGAGCTATGGCGATGAGAAAGGGCGCGTGTGGCGCAGTGGTCGGGGTTACCCTGCAACACACACATGGGATCGGTCCTCGCACCTCGGCCCAGCAAACCTTCCATCCTACCGAAGTCCGAAAATTACTACCAGACTTTTCTGGTAGGATAGAATTACTGGCTCGATACATTGTATCATTGTAAGGCCCAAATATGCATTCAATCACCTCAAACGATGTTTAATGAAGGCGAATGAACGGCGCATCTCACAGGGATTGATCAACGCCGAGAGATTTATCCTTTATCCTTTTTCATAAGGATTAAAGAAATTGTGCAAATACTGGCACTGTTGGATTTTCAGGGGGCACTAAATCTCCTGGAAGTAATTCATTGACCTGAGAAGAAAACTGCATGAAATAAAACGCCTGTCATTTATTGCTTCAATGGTTGAAAAATATTAATTAATTATAGAAAACAAGGCTTGCAAAAAGGTGAAACAAAAAAAAACTGAAAATGGGAGGTGAGAAAAATAGTGCAAAATGAGGTTTTGAACAGTAATGAATTTCATTAGTTGATGAAAGATCTATTTAGAATTTACTTGGATACTTGGATCGCCCGTCTTCACTGGTTGTGCGAGCTCCAGCATAATTTCTGTTTCTTCGAAGTTTGTCTGGTTTAACCATTGTGGTTCCCTGGAGTCCCAAGGTCAACCCGGCCAAAGCCTACTCTAAGTCTTCACCACCCACAGTCGTTTGTGGATCAAAAGGAGATTTGCCACCGTGGTACTGGTGTCATGCCAGAATAACACGGATATTATTAAGATAAAATAAAAAAATAAAAGGATAACAGATATTAATAAGGATATTATTTTTGACTCATGAAGAATATTTACAGTCGAGAAACACGTCGGCCACTAAGCGGTTCCAGTCAGTCTGATGGCGGTTACGGTAGCGATCCAGTGAAAGATCGAAAGAGCTCGTAATTTAGTGAATGAATAGAAGAATATCGATCGCCATTATATTATATACTCATCGATTTACGGATGTTCTGGGTCAGGAGAATTTTCTGGATCCAAAAATTATGGAAATGCTTTCAGTCAGTTGTCATTCTCTCTATATTCGGGTAGTTCTCATGAGATTTTACTATTTAATGTCTTTTAACCGTTTTTCTCTTCAAATTACATCTGGTTTACTGTGAAAAATTTAGTTGTGTTGTGATAAATGAAGAATAAAAATAATTTTTGATTTTCTCGCTTAAAGGGTTAAAACGCCTTTTTAAAAATATCCACAGAAGGTTCCAAAGTTCATAAAACGGAAGCGGCTTCACGAGATATGTGGTCGACCAGAGGACAGCCAACAAGTACGAGGCATCGAAGTGGAACTACTACACGCCGCACTACGAAGCAAGCAGAACGAAATGTTCGCAAGGAACAATTTTATTCTTTCTGTTTGGAGGATCGCCTCTGAAGCAGAACAGTTGGTGGGTCAATACTGATATGCAATTCTATTAGGTCTAATACCAAAATAGCCTTGCAACGAAAGTTTAAGAATCTGTTGAATAATTCGCGTGTCTCGGCGTCAAGAAACTATAGTCAAGCGAACTTTGCTAAGAGTCAAAATACGGTTGTTGATGCACCAAAAAAGTCTAGAGTCGCCGTGCTTGGAGGCATGACAATACCTGACAGTGCGCGCTCGGTGTTAGAACTGGGCCCAAGCTTTTCACCATCACAACCCATTTCTGAAGCAACCTTGCGTAGGATAGCATACAACCTTTATGAGCTTCAAGATCGATCCCGCTATCAGGCTAAAGAACAAGTATCAAAAAGAGCTGAAAATCAAGAAGCGGCGGCATTACCGCCATCTCCTTCCCCTAGGATGTTTTCCAGAAAGCAGGCCCTAACGACGGAATTAACATAAAATTTCGCATGCTTTCGGACGGCGTTCTCAAGACCCTTAATCACTACCGCGACAGAAAGTTTATTTCTAACCTCACAGCCTCACAAAAATGTGGCTTGCGAGAAATTAGAGAATTAATAACTCGAAAGCGATAAGATTGCCTATTAGTGATAAGGGGGACAGTTCGTGTTTATTCCTCGCCAGATGGATGTTAAGATAACGGAGGAACATCTCAGTGCTACTACCCTCTTCGCCCATCCTCTGAAAAGGAATACAAACATCGATACCGAAAGCTGAAAGAGCAATAGGTCAGCGTGGCAAAGGCTGCGGGCTTAAAATCATCGGTTATTTGACACCTGAAAATCAATAAACCAACATGTCTCGTCTTGTACCTACTCATTAAGACACATAAGTTGGTATCTTCTGATGATGTTGCGTCAACCAAACCATCATCATTCAAGGTTAGACCCATCATCAGCTGAGTAGACGGGCCAACGGATAGAATAACCTGGTTCTTAAGCCTAATACTAACCCAGTTGCTTAACCACATTCCAGCCCACCTCATGAACACCCAAATGTTCCTAGAACGTCTACGTGACGCGTCTCCTAATAACGCGTACGTGATGGAGTCGTTCGACGTTGCCGCGCTGTACAACAACGTGTTGAATGACACCGCAATGGAAGCCATCTTCGAACTCCTTGTTGAACATGGAGGAAAAATAAAAATGCATGGCTTGTCCATCCAGAAGCTTATGGCTCTCTTAAAGGAGTGCCTAAACTGCTCGATTTTCAGACGGTCTGGGAAATAGTACGCGCAAATAAGGGGGCTTGCAATGGGACAGCGAATGGCACCAATCCTTGCCATTGCGTTTATGTCTAGAGTGGAAGCCCCCGTTCTCGGTCTCCGGCCGTTACTCTACTGCAGATATGTAGACGATTGTTTTGTCGTCTTCTCTACACAGAAGGAGATGGACAAATGCTTTGAATTATTGAACGAGCAGTCAGAGTACATCAAGTTCATCCGGGAGAAACCGAAGGACAACTGGACCGTTTTTAAACGTTCAAATTAACTTGTCAGGTAGCGGTTACATGACAAAGTGGTACCGAAAACCAAGTAACAAAAACATCCTGGTTCACTCCCTTTCTTGTCACCCTTCACACACAAAGAGGGCGCTTGTGAGAAACATGCTTCAAACAGCCACCTCTGTGTGCACAAGTAGAGAACTAAAGGAAGAATCGCGCGACTTGGCTCTGCAAATAGCCATCTCCAATGGCTACGAAATTGTAACCCCACGAGATAAGTTTCGAGGGAAAGCGACGCTCCAAAAGGAACGGTTTGGCCAAAATAAAGTCCCGTTTATCTTGCCCTTTATTAGCGATGAAATAAGTGCAGCGATGAAACGATGCTTAAGAAGGGCAGATCTACAAGAATCGATAGCGATAAATGAAATACCACCGAATACTCTTCGTCGTCAGTTGGTTCGTAACCGCCTATATGACCGTCTGTGTGAAACACAAAATTGTGTAATCTGCCCTTAGGTGATGGCCGGTGACTGCATGAGTTCAGGTACGATATAGCTGATCTCTTGTGCTACTCGCGGAGACGAATATATTGGCGAAACGGCAGGCCTTCATGTATCCGCAATAATGAACACCTAGTTGGCAAACGAAAAGCAAGACAAGGTGCGCCACTAGGCACGCATAGGATACAAAAGCATAGCGAAGACGATTTTGATGTAAAAGTCGTTATAAATGCAAAAATCCTACAATGAATAGCAGGGAGGAATGTCCCGAGATCACGCGTGATCTCGCCCGTTACCTTCGCATCGATCGTTGACGGGAGGTGCTGCAGTCGTTAGCTATATGCGACTCTGAGCGGCTGTTCTTCCTCTTTGGAGGACAGCTGAAAAAAGCGGTGAGTTTTCTCGAGAAGCCGTAGATCTTGTAATTATCGGTCACATTTTCATCTTTCTGTTTGTGCTGTTGAAGTGTTTGACCTAGTAAGTTGCGTGTTGGTGTACCCTTCCAGGCTCTGAAGAAGGCGATTCTGCCGAAACTTCAGCAACGATTGTGTTGTATGTATGTTATTGTGTGGAAGTAAACTTATGCTGTTTAACGATTGCTAAGAATGAAAACGATTTCATAATTCAATGCCGAGGTTAATAGAAAGTCGATCCTGGGTACAGTTACCAAATATCCATAGTTAGACGTTTATTGTCACTAAGTATTTCTTTCTCTAACTTCAATGATGCTGAGATATTTGCAAAACTCCGGACCCCAGGCGTCTGCGGTGGGGAACGAACGCGCTATTACCCTTTCCGAGAACAAACGCGTTCACCACGACACCATGCTGTTCCTTTGTTTCGCCTGGCTCTTTACGGATGGTTGCTAATGGCATAGATCAGTAGAACTATCTGAGAGACAGGCGAAACGAAGAACACGCGTGGTGTAGTGTTGAACGCGTTATTCCTCGGGAAGGGCAATAGTGCGTTCTTTCCTCACCGCAGACACATGGGGTCCGGAGTTTTGCAAACATCTCATTATCATTGAAGCTCTATTTCGAAACATTGATAAGAATAGGCGGTAAATAAAAAAGACTAAAAGTACCCCGTTCTATTTTGTGCTTTTCCGTTCACTGATCCACTCTCTCACTTGGTATGAATCACCTGCAGTTGAGTAATGCTTTATCTCATTCGGCGATTTAGCGCCAAATCAAAATGAACTTTGTGCACAAATGAACTCTCAAATATCCTCTTCAATGACTGTCTTTTAATTTAGTGCTTTTTATTTACTGCCAATTTGTTTTTTTTCATGACAGGGTGTGATGTGACATATAACTGCAATTATGCTGAAATATTAGCAAAACTCTGGATCGGAGATGTCTGCGGTGGTGATCGAACTCGTTATTACCCTTTCCGGAGGTTAAGGCGTTCACCACCACACCATACGGATTCTTCGCTTCGCCTTTCTTTAACCCGTGTTTTAACCTATAAGTGCTATCAACAATCATCCGTTAACGGGATCTTTGGAGCAGAAATCGCCATTGAACCTTACGAAATATCTCAGCACCATTTTGTTTCACATCATATCCTGTCATGAAAAAAAGAACAAGCAGTAAACAAAAAGTGACTACATTCTGATTCACATTCACTACACGTTCACGTTATCTGTGTTCAATGTCGATTTGCGTTCTCGAGATCAATCCCGTTGACCAGTGATTGCTGATAGCGCGTATAAAATACGGCTGATGAAGTGCGGAACGAAAGTCCCGAGTGATGGTGAACTCGTCAGGAAATGTCCGGTGTCCGGAAATGGTAATAGCGTGCTCGATCCGCACCGTAGACACCTGCGATCATGAATTTTGCAAATATCTCGGCGTCATTGTGGTTGTACCTTCTTTTAACTACTTTACAAACTTCGTCATTACCTTCGTACTTCCGTAAGTTCATCAAATCACTCCAAATATTTGTGTGAAAAACGTTTTGAACATCTTCAAATCGTCAGCTACCAGACTACAAATACCTATTTATATTCTTTTAAGAGTAGCGTAGTAAGCAAGACAAAGCAAATGTACTGTGGTTGGAAAGATGTTAAGAAAATGTAAAAGTGTGAGCAAATGCAGATGAACAAATGTAGCGTAGAAGTTAGAGGTACTCCGCAATATGCAATGGTTTTGGCCTAATCCCAGGCTTTGGTTGGGCAAGTTCGTCTCGCCGAGCTCAACAAATAGCACCTACCTAAGAGAATAGAAGCTCTGACGTGATAGATCAGTAGGTCACTGTACAAGCCGAACATTTATTCATCACTTTTTTGAATGGAGCTAGATGGATCACTGAGGAATCGATTAACTGCAACCGCTTTCAGGATTCTGTTCTGCTTAAAAGATCGTTTTCCAGCAACAGCAATGAAATCACGAAAACAGATGGCTCATTTTCCGCAGCTCCGTCCTGGAGCTATTGCTTACTTCTTTCGCTTTCTTATAATCGTTATACCATCTGCTAGTGTTTCTAATGCTTGGTGATGTTTTCTGGTACTACTACTACGTTGTAATAAATCGTTTCTAGATCAGAACAAAACTATTAAAATAACCCATAAACAAGGACATTTTTCACGTGCTATCAGTGAATTGATGGATCTTTCTGGAATCCATTCTACTGTACTTCTTGTCAATCTCGTGCTAACTCTTCTCATTAAATGACGAACCGACCCATCTACATTTCACTCTCAGCGTGTGTATGCCTGGATTTCGAAGACTGGCCAGTTATGGCGATTTCGAATATATTGTTTGGTTTAGAATAAGTCGACATTTATGGATACTTTCGTGTTGAATTCCATTTTGATTTCATGAGGCGCGTGTAAAGCAGTGGTCGAAGGCCCTCAGCAAGCTCTCCATCCCTCCGGGGTCGGCAAATTCGTGCCAGACTTGTCTAGGAGGAGAGCAGCACTGGCTCGACACATCGGCAGGCCACCAAGAGTCATTGTAAAGGCCAGATATGCATTCAACCACCTCCAACACTGCTTAATGAAGTTGAATGCATTGCTCATCCTCTAGGGATAGATTAACGTGGAAAGCTTTTTTGGAGCTTTCGCGTTGATGATGATTATATAATGATGTTCTTTGGTCTTGAAGAATGTTATACGCTGTATCCTAAACTTTGACGTACTCAGAAATAGAGAGCTGAGAGCAATGGCTGTCATCGATGACGTCCTGTGATTCCGGCAACTCTAGCTCAACGTGATCGTATTGGACGTACTATACGTAACGCAACGAGGACGTTGAAATATAAGCCGAATAAAGCTAATTAATCACTCTCGAGTAAACTCAACATTTTAAACATCTTAATCGTAACATCTCAAAACCATTTCTGTTTTACTTACTGCGTAGGTGTAGTAGTAGTCGTATTACGATACTTGAAAACAAAGGTTTCATAGTTATCTCTATTCCTTTTTAAAATTATTTCGCTCTTATTACTTCACTAGAATAGAAAATAAAATGCTCGAAAGTAGTTTAAGTTTTGCTACTCCAACTAAAGGATGCATCCTCATTCCACTATCTTAGTTCTACCGAAATTTTTTCACAATATCTCGTCCTCTTGACGGCAGACGTTAAGACCCTGTTATTTCCAGGCTTCCCATGGACTTCCAAATCTCGCTTTCTTCTTTGCGGATTCACCATGCATTTCTAGAACTGAACTTTCAACTGATCTTGGGATAAATGACCAATTTTTCTTGGATTATTAAGCTGGTACTGGATTGACATGTAACTTTGTTTCGTTAACATTTCGAGGTTTTCGTCTTCTTCAGAGTCACGATTACCAGAGTTGATGGTCCACAGTCGTTCGTCCTAGAGTTGTGGGACTTCGTCATCGTATCGAGTGGAATCTTGTGGAGTGGAGGATCATTCTAGTGAAGTAACCTCACTCGATAGTGGCTTTTCATGTGGAACAAAAGATCGTTAATTGACTGATTCTCCATTGTTAATGATTTGTTTTTCCCAGGACACTATCCTAGTGCACTCTGCATCAGACTAACTGATGCACAACGGGCTAATATTTTTTATAAACCAACCTTATTTTAACTTCGATATCGGTAATAAATTAATTTTATTTTGAATTTGGTACAAATACTCGTATCCACTTTATCTGCAATAAAAAAAGAATCCTTACTAAAGAGACTGATTGTTTAGGTATCCCTAAACTCTTAAAATAACCCTAACAAAATTGGAAGAGAAAAGGCAAAACTTAGAAAAAATTGCTGTTCTAACAGTATTTACGTTGTCTACTGAAAGTATTCTGTTTCTTTTACTAAGATATTGTCGACACTTACAATTCGGTAGTGCGACAAGTTTGAGTTTTATCCGGTGTCATCGCAAATTCGAAAGAATTCAATGGGAAGATGATTGCGATTCATCGAGAGTTGGCATGCATTGGGTCAAATATAGGAGTTTCCAGATATTTTTTCTATAGTAGTCGTTTTTCAATGACTAATTGAACCCTCGTTTTATCATTGAAAAGCATAAAGCTCTTAGCGTTGATCAATCCTAAGGGATGCGCGCCATGCGTTCGACTTTGTTAAGCATCGTTGGACAAGATTGAACGCATATCTGACCTTTACAATGACTCGCGCTGGCCTAGCAATGTATCGAGCCAGTGCTTCTATCCTCCCAAACATGTCTGGTGCCAATTTGCCTACCCCGGAGGGATGGAAGGTTTGGTGAGCCATTGGCGTGGTGATCGATCCCATGTGTGGTCGCAAGGCCCCTCCGACCACTGTGCTACGCGCTCCCTTCTATCATTAAAGTACCGATAAAATCGATAATCAGCATTATTAAAATCAGAAGCATCACTTTCGCCAACATTTTTACAAAAATAAATAGCTGAAAGCACTGCAACCATTTTAGATTAGCAATATTTATGCTAAACTGAACCTAATCCTTCCATGTTGGATGACAGTGGATTAACAACCGTGTGTAAAAAGACTCCATCGAATGAGGATACTTCATTTGAGCTTTTTCTTTTTCGACAAGTGGTGTAATAAGTTCAAGCAATCCATTCCTCTTCATTCGACTTCATGCGACAACGAGCACCCACATCGCAGAGACGTTCCACCTTTCGACCATCAACTTGGATCATCTGAAGAACACGATATGCGAAAACGTTAGCCAAATATCCCAGAACTGACTTTTATTAAACCTAGGTAACAGTGATCAAAAACTTTCTAGACGACTGAGCTGACACAAGGTTAATATACAAAACTTTTACTCGGCTAACGTTTCGGTGCCCTCGCATTTTTCAGAGCCGGATTAATCCGAGTTGATGATTCAAAACTAAGCAGGGCGATGGCGCCAATACTGTAACTGCAAAAAAGTTCTTTATATTAATCTCATTTATTCTAATAATCGGAGGAAATACTAGTTCTTCTCGTTTTGGACCTATCAAAAGCACGAATCAATATAATTCATCTGACCTCTCTGTGGATTACGGTCACCACGCCTAAATTGTGGATTCCGTGGCATGCTATTTAGCATCATTGACTATGGTCTATTCTATAAGAGCCTAATTGGTGTTAAAGAGGTCACTTCTTTATAACTACACAAAGGTTCGATTTCACTAATATATTCACGACGAAGTGGGCGTTGATTTCAGTGCATTAATGGAGGAAGGACAGTAAAAAACAAGCGCTGTAATATGCAGATCCTTGCTGGTAAGCTTCAAGTTTTCTTATTCTATTAAGAAGCAATTCTAACCATTTTGACCGACTTTCTATACCTTATTAATTTATGCTCTCGTTTTTCCCATCTTGTTCC
The DNA here is from genome assembly GCA_009735665.1 of Angiostrongylus cantonensis. Lineage (NCBI taxonomy): Eukaryota > Metazoa > Nematoda > Chromadorea > Rhabditida > Metastrongylidae > Angiostrongylus > Angiostrongylus cantonensis. Next base: position 3,633,878 of record MQTX01000051.1, read on the forward strand.
TCAAGCGCTGAAGTGAGTCAGCTAGCGACATTTCATCCAACAGACCCAAATATTGGTGGCTTGCGGCTAGTACAGCCCAATTATTGAAATTTTTCGGTCTTTTTTGTTGTATTATATTTGTTTATTTATTTATTTATTTTTATATTGTATTGTATATTTACGATCAACGGGACTACAGGTGATACAGGTGATTGTATATTTATTTCATATTTGTTTACCTTATATTTATTTTGTTCTTTGTGCTGACATTTTTGAATTTGAAGAAGGTCGAAACCTTCCTTTATACTGTTACTTATAGTTTTCCTTTTGGTTTACCATCTTCGTTCTGGCTGCGGGGTGTTGCTGGATGTCGAATTTCGATGTGCAGCCAGAAGTTCATAACTCTAGCCGGATGGTCCAAGCTGAGAGGATGTTCGAATTTCCATGTCGAACATAGGCGAAATTTTTTTCCATGCAACCATTAGGTATTCAGGCGCTCTAGTTATGAAAAGTTATCGACGAGTATTAGGAAACCTAGCATAGCAAGCAAATGCTAATGTTCACTGATAAGAGCCCAAGGAAAGTCCTTGTCAACATCTTTAATATTTTTTGAGGTCAATATGAAATAGAAAATCCCAGTTCCATTCATCTTACCATTTTCTTTGTAATTTCATTTTTTTTTATTCTATTCAGCTCCGTTTGAAGGAAGAAGCATCTTTCTGTTGATTTCAAAGCGTGCTCCTATACTCCAACACATCGTTATCAAAGCTAGCACTATGACAGCAACTGTCTACCTCTTCTCAACATGTAATAAATTCTACTACTGATTTTGCATCAACGAGCTGATAAAACAGTGGTAGTGATGTCCGTCATCACGAGCATGGTGCTAGTTTGATTCCGCTCCGGGTCAACCAAGCCTCTCATCCCTCCGGGGTCGGAAAATTGGTTCCGGACTTATCTGGGAAAAATTCACTCTCTACAATCCAATTGGAAACGCGCTCCAGTCCGGCTATCTCAAGACTACAGAGAGAATCGCTCGACCAGCATTCTACGACATTCAAGATGAAATGGAAATTCCCAAGCTGCAACCGAATCCGCACGTAAAGTTGGAAGATCTTCGTGGACAATGGATGCGAGGAAACGAATCGAATGTAAGAAGTGCTGGGATGTCGTATAAAGTAAAACAAATAAAATAAAGCAACTTTGCACCATAAAGGAAATTCCGATGAGACCAGTTTTACTACCAAATTCGAATGAATTAAAGTCTTTTTGTCATATTTCTCTTCGCCAGTAGTCACTGAATGAATTCCATGTCGGGCCTGTTAGCTTTTCAAATACAAAATCATCTTTTGAGCAATCTATCAATAACCAAGGAACCATAAACTAAAATAAGTATCCAGGGACAAAGGATATAGCATACGTCAGTGATCACTTCCTTAGGTATTAAGGGACCTCTCACGTGGTTCTTCTATTGCACTGCCTGGACGCTTTTCCCAACCAGGTATGAGATGTTATGACCCTCATATATCTGGTTGCACTTATACTATCATAAAGGTTATTCAATGCGTATTTGGTTTGTAGAATATTCTTGCTCTCCTATCGGTGCATTATCTCAGCGTTTTTTTTTTTTTGCCCTTGTGCAGAGAATTCTCGCACAAAATTGTCTACTCCGGGGGGACGGAAAACCTTGTTTGATGGCGCACAAGATCGAACGAAAGATCGACACTGGTATTACGCAGTAGCTCAGACCACAGCGCCACAATAACTACTATGTGTTGAAAATGCCAATTTCACAGTAATCGGTGTGTAATTTATTTATTTTTTAAAGATCTCCGCCCACTGCAAACTACACAGGTTTTGGCAGTGCGCGTATTTGCTTACTTTCTCCAATCAATAGCGTTCTTATTCTCGTTAATTCTCATTTCCTACCTACTCTTTTTTAATTCCAGGGTTTTATGTGAAACATAACTGTAATGATCTTCAAATATTTGCAAAACTTTCGGGCCACTGGAGCTTGTGGCGGGAACCGAACACGCTATTACAGCTTTCGAGGGCTAACGCGTTCACCACCACACCATGCGAGTCCTTCGTTTAGCCTTTCCCTCAGCCATGATCTGATTATTATTGTTTTTTTCTTTAAAAACGAATTTTTTTGAGTTGCATATCGATTAGCAACGTTCTTCACTTAAGATGAGTAAAAACAGTTAACCCGTTTTAGAATTCATTGACACCCTTCAATTCCGGTTCATCTCTACATTTTCTATTCTAGCATTAACGAAAGGTGCGAGTAACTCAGTGGTTAGAGTCTGCCTAAGGTGCTCATAAGGCCATTGAATCCCACGCGCCACACAAAACAAACCGTTCATCCCTCCAGGATCAAGCGAAGTGATGCCAGAGCTTTCCAGGGTGGTTAAAAAAGAATCCCATTCGTCAGATCTATAGGCTCTCACAGGTCCTCTCACAGGTATATTGGTCCCGATATCAACTCCACGAATGGAGACGAATGGAAAGACGCGTCTATGCCGAACTAAATGGTCACGACGAACGCCCTACACTCTTCATTTTGGATGAGACTGCTTTCGAAAACTGAAAAAAGCACAATAAAAAAAGGGCAGAGACAAGAAATGCAACGGTAGTTTTCACAATAGTTTTTCAATCTGTGGAGTTATTGAGCCAACTTTATGAGGAATAGGCTGGGAGATGATAAGTTTTATATCTATTTTTTTTTCTACATTTTTTTCGGAAGGACCGTTTCTGCAGGACGAGGAGCTCAGTAGGTGAAGATGAACTAAGAATTCCTAGCCGCAAATCGCCGATAACCTTAGACGGTTTGCTTCGAATTCGTGATCGTCATTCAGTTCCAAGCGTGTCGTCACTCTCCGACCATTTTGAACATCTAAAGCGATTCTATCACGATTCAGTGTCGGCGTTTTCTCACCGTGTTCAACTGTCCCCATTTCAGAGACACGATCGATTCGCCTCGCTGCTGCTGGTGGTGGTTGGGTTGGCGTCGTTCGTCAATAGTCCGATCCGATTAAATTCGAGGTTCGATTAATAGCATCCCTATACCAGTTCTTCATTTATCTGCCTAAAATGAAGAAACGGTTATGTTGATTGAAAAATCAGTGAATAGTATGCGGACGTCCGTCTTAACTACGGTAGGATTTTTGGTGCCTTCGTTACGATCATCCCTTAGTCTCAATTTACGTCATAATCTCTTCAATAATAATCTCCTATTATATTAGTATTAGTCTCTTATATTAGTCTTTTTAAACACTTCAATCCCTACTCCTTTTACTGTTCCTTCTAAAAAAGAACATCTAAGGTTTTTCATTTCTTCAAAAGGCTGAGACAAGTATATGTAAAATTCACTTGTATGTAGTTTTGTTGCAACACATTTTACACAACACGTCATTACATCTACTGTGTGGATGCTAGAAGTTCTTGCAGTCGATTCATTTCTTTCGCACTCGTCGTCCATAACGCTCTGCGAACACTTCGGGTGTTGTTCCAGTTGTGGATTGAGATATGCTAGTCGAGTAAGTTTTCCTTACAATCTTGGAGACAGCCGGGTTATGGCGTTCCCACGTGGATTGGAGAAGTGTTGAGGCCGGGACCGAATCAGCGCCTTTGCTTCCTGATCGACGGCATCAGTAATCACTGCGCTATCTTCTCTCTTGTACATAGTTAAATTTATGAAGTATTCCATAAATATTTGTATATATTTGAATTTAGCTGAAAGCTAACATATACCACTACATTCAGCCGACTTATTTCTTTAGTACAGAATTAATTGCATAGCTTACTGCATTTGGTCTTTTTCCTTCTTTTCCTCTTTTTCCTCTTTTTTCATCCTAACTTACTGTCTTCTTTATTATATCGTCGCTGCTAAGCTTCCTGAATGCCGAACTATGAACGCGTTCTGGTACGGGTTTCACGAAACTACGGAAAAGAAATAAATCCTTTTGAAGCGGCAACATAACCAGTTACAATAGGAAATGTGTTTGAGACCACATGTTTTTTTCAATGAAGACCACATTAATCGCGTCAGTCTTATATCTGAAAACCGACTTTCATTTAACCTCTGTTTGAATGATAATCGCATTTCTTTATTGATAAGCTAATACGTGCGAGGTCGGTGTAAAACTGTTATTCTGCTAAAACGCGATCATCTTCGCCCTCTTCAGGGCCGAATCGTTCCCGGTCGATTAGCCAGAGCCGTTCGTCCTCACGATATAGTTTGTCCTTGTCGTACTGAGTCACATCCAGTGAAGTGGAACACCGGTTTTTAAGGGTATTACATCGCTTTATATCAGCCAGTACAACATCGACTGCTGTAGAATGGGTTTTCTTCATGAAAAGGAACCATTATCAGTGGGAAATCAGTCAACCAGCAGCCATTTTTGCTGTTCAAAAAGGCTTTGTCGAGTGAGTTTCCTCATTCAGCCAGTGCTCGACTGAAGAAGGCTCGACTCCATACAGAAACAAAGACCCACATTGTGAGGACAAACGGCTGTAGGTGAAATCGAATCGGAACAATCCGGCTCTGAAGAAGACGAAGGCGCCGAAACGTCAACCAACTGGGATTTTGAAGCAATCTTGTTTAGCTTGTCAACGAGAAAAGACGCATTGATTCTAACCGATTTGAATATTGTCTGTAACTTTACTCATAAACTATCAGATGCTGTCAATCTGCTTAAACATCTTTCCAATCAGAATAAAAATAGATAGAATCTACACATTTTTTCTGAGAAGGAGAAAAAGTCTGCTTATGCTGGTACATCAAAATTTTATAGCTTTAGGAGCAACGATTTCCTCGTAGGCATTTTCAACAGCGAGTTCCGTTGTTGAAGATTTTTCTTTGAAAGTACATTCAAGATGTTTTTAGAATTAGTAGGTCGTTGGTGAGGCGTTCGATGAGTGCGCTTGGTGAAGCAGAGTTTCATAACCCAGCTTGTTCAACCTTTCTGCTGTTGCAAAATTCGTTCGTACCTTCTCAGAGTAGTCACTTTTTATCTACTGCCTGTTCTTTTTTTCATGGCAGGCTATGATGTGAAACATAATGCTGATTTACATTGTGATTTATATTACAGCTTCAGCATAACTGGGTCCAATGCCAATTTATGCTTCCCAGCTCAATTACGCTGATGGGTGATCTCTGTTGGCACAGGTCGATAGATAACTGGTTGAGAGACAGGCGAAATGAAGGACTCGCATGCTGTGGTGGTGAGCGCGTTAGCCCCCGGAAAGAATGGTAACGAGTTTGATCCCCACCGCGGGCACCTGCGGTTCGGAGTTTTGCAAATATCTTGGCTTGATTGTAGTTGTATTTCTTTCTTAGAGTTTTTAATTATTCATGTCTTATGCAGACTTGTTGCAATCTTGCTATCTTCATTGATAGTTCGATCATAAATCAACAGGATGTCGTAAATGATTCGGTTACCGTATGTTACCACAGCCTTTCTTTGATGATAATTCGTGTTTGAGAAGGATCTAAACCTCAGTTTACCCAACAACCGGACGACATCCGTTGTCGTATAGAACCAACTTTTCAGTGTACACTACAAGATCAAGGAGAAATGAACTCTTTTCGTTACGTTGAAGAAACGCAGCGCTAAATTTAATAACGACAATTTCTTTTGCCTTCGTTGAAATCGTATGACACCCATTCAACTAGCTTTTCTTAACTTGAGATGCTTTTTTATCTAAGTAACGAGCAATTTCTGAAAAATAGTTCTTTTGTAGCCTTCCAAATAACTTTTGGAGTGACAGTTTCGTTTATTGCCTGAAGCGCGCTGACCATTAAATCGTCCTCGACCTTATTTGTCGTCGAGATTAATCACCTCACTTTGAAATTGTGCATTTGAAATCACTGAGCTGCCTCCTACTTCAGTAATATTTCGAATGATTTTGTGTCAAAGTCTTTTGCAGTAGCTTAACTCATTAAAATTAAGTGGAAGGACGGAAGGATAAAGCATTCAGTTCTAATCAAACCTTTAGGAATGTGCCATCACTTGACTCCATTCGTGGCATCGTAGAAGTCAATGAATACGTATGTATTTAGCCTATAGCCTAGCTATGCATTGATCTATAATGGGAACCGATATATCAAATCAATGCTTCGAAACCGACTTTCCTTGAACCTCGGTGTGCTTAATCAATACGTATTTTTTCTTGATGAGCAAATCAGTATTTTACAAGTTTGATATCAATTCACCAATTCCGGGGGTGAAAGTTTCTATGCGCAGGGCGCGGAACCGAACTGAGGAATGGTCCTTCGAGCATTCCATGCTTCAGAATCGAAGCAAAGATCATGTATATATTGTAATACACCTCTAACTACTGCGCGTGATCAAAGAAGTTTTAGAAAAACAATTACATAGAAAGTCCTTTATAAGGGAATAAAAGGACAAAGGATAAAGCTCTAGGCGTTGATCAATCTCTAAGGGATGCGCCGTGTATTCGACGTCATCAAGCACGGTTTGGAGGCGATTGAACGCCTATCTGGCCTTTACAATGACTCGCGGTGGCCTACCGATGTATTCAGCCAGTGCTGCTATCCTTCCAGACAAGTCTGGTACCAGTTTGCCAGCCCCAGAGGGATGCAAAGCTAGGTGTGCCATAGGCGTGGGGATCGATTCGACGTGTGTTGCAGGGCGCCTCCGACCACTGCGCCACACGTGCCGTCATAAGGTAATAGCTTTCTTAAAATTGTACACAGCAACAATATAGGCAGCAAATACTCAGTACACAATTTATTTATAAGTTGTATGACGAATAAATCAGCTGCGATTTTTTAACGAACCACGATATGAAACACAGACATGAAGAGCTAAATTTTCTTTTGTCCGTTGTACTGTAGCTGTTACACTGATAACCGTTATGTGGTGGACTTTTGAGTTATCATCTGTACGCAGCCGAAATCAAGTTGACAGCATAACTTATATGAACGCCAGTAAACTTCAGTCCTCTTCTCCAACATCTATTCTTTGAGCTATGCCTGCTTAAGTAACCGAAAAACGTGAGCAATCTCAACCACTTTTTGCACGGTATCCGCTACTTGTGTTGTATCGGCGAGAAAGAAGCCATGGATTGCAGTTTGGAATGTTAGAGCAGTATTATTATAAGCTGAAATTCCTAGCTGAACTTCTGAATAAAAATGTCGAACTCTTTCTCAGTATGGGTTGCCCTGCTGAAGCGCCAATCTATCAGACTTCGTTGCTTGACAGTCAGGGATTCACCCTACTGAGGTGGCGATGAACTAACATGGATGAGAGAGGGTGGTTCTGAAACTTTTAGAAACTATTGCGTATATATATACATACAAATATATGTATTACTTTGTGATCTCCTTACCGATATAGTCGCGATTTCAAAATCGACTTTTCTTTAACCTTGGTATGACTATTCAACGTACATTCTTTCATTTATAAGCTTACACGAGGATGATAAAGAACTTTATTTGGCCAACGTTTCGATGCCTTCGTCTCCATCATAGCCGATGATCCGAGTCGATGTTTCACAGCTGTTCGTCTTCTCGATATGGCGTTTTCACCGTATTGGGTCGGATCTTCTTCAGTGGAGTGTCGCTCGAATGAGCAATTTCACCCGGTGATAGTTGTTGATAATAGTGATTGTCCAGTAATTACAACTTGTTTTGTCGAGAGATGCTCTACTGAAGAGCGATACGAAGACGAAGACGCCACATCGAGAAGACGAACAACTCTGGACCATCGACCCGAATCATCAGGTCTAACGAAGTTGAAAGCGTAGAAATATTAACCGAATAAAGTTGTTTATTAACATCATGTAAGATTTCAAATGAAGGAATACATGCTGAACACATTCATGCGTTGTTTACGCAGCGATCAACATAATAACAAGGTCGGCAAGACTTTCTCTTCTCACAGGTCCTATTTACCTTGTGTGCATTAGCGCTATGATCGATTCGACACTGTGATTGATTTACGTGCCATCTTTGTCTTCTGTTGTTCCATAGAAACAAATTTCCGTTTTGAATAGTTTTTTTTTCATGAGACAGATTGCTTGTCTATCTATTCAGTCTCCTCTAGAGTACATAAAACAAAAACCGGTTTTGGTATCGACTGGATGCCTTCGGTTTGTTATCTTTACGAAGTTACGGCAAATGGTACGACACGTGAGTAGAAACCAACTTCCGAAACAAGGAAAAAGCAGTACGATCGTGATCACCAGCAACGATGGCGAATGACGAAGACGACGACGACGAAGGCGATGACGAATCAAATCCAGATCAGAAGACGAGGTTGCTAAAAGTGGACAACAGTGGTGTGATCGTCAACGGTATTGTCAACTACACCATAAGCCATTCATGTGACTCAGTCAGACACCAAAAAATTTCTATTCGTCAATTCTTCGAGCTGACCAAAAAAGTTTTTCTCGCTTTTCATCGAACACGATGAACGTCTGAGTTTTCGTAGAAGGCCATTTATTCGAATTGTTTTGGCTGGGATGCTAGTCACTGAAAGCTTTCTAGGCTTGACAATGGAGTTCAGGCCTCTATGGGCAGAGTTTTCTGCTCTAATAACATCGTCATACTAGCTAGAAGTGATAGTCATATAGAAGCTGGAAGAATCGTACGAATGATACTTCAACACGATTCGCTCGTACTCTAACTAGATTCAAAGAACAAATACGTTGTAAATCAACTACTCAACTGAAAATAAAAACCAATGGCTATGTGGGCATTTGCAGTCGATGGAGAATAGCTATGTCAACTGTTCACATATGGATCTTTTGAACCTGAACCTCATACTTCTTTTGGTGATCTTCGTAAAGTCAAACCGTGCTAATTGTTTCTCTCTTACTTTTTGACGTTTCTTCTCGTCCATTCTCTTCATTGCTTTCTTTCTCACCAAATCAAGCAAACGAGCGAATTCGCTTGGAAAGCGATTGACGTCAATGCCTGTTGTGCTGTTGAGTCAGCTGCGGCTTGTCTGTACGTACCGAAACGGCGACGTTGGTTGGCATTGACGTTGGCGCTGACATTCGCGTTGGCGTTTTGTGGATTCAAACCGTTGTCTGTTTTAATTGAATCCATTGGATTTAATATGAAAACCCTCTTGCTCTCTGTCCATCACTCTCTCTCTTTCTCTCTCTGTCTCTCTCGCATTCTCTATTTCTGACATCGCTTTTGTGTATTCAGTGGGTTTCATTCTATTATATCAACATTGGCCTCTGCCCCACCCCGTCCTTTTCGCTTTGTCAAATTTCCGCCGTCTATATTTTTAATTATTACAATAACATATTGTTACTACGAGTGTGTGTGTAGCGCAGTGACTGTACATGTCCTGCAATACACACGTGGGTTCGATCCTGGGCTCCGGGCTCAACAAACTCTTCATCTTTTTCGGGTCGCTAAGTTGATACCAGTCTTGTCAGGGAGGGCGAAAACCCTAACCTCATGCATCGATAGGCCCTCGTCTATAGGCCAAATATCCATCCAATCACATCTACGATGCTACCAATCGAATCAAACGCGCAGCGTATCGCTAGGGAGTTGATCAAAGCCAAAAGCATCGTCCTTAATTGCTACTATCACTTTTATACATATCATGGTCATTGTTGTTTATTTACTTTTATCATATGATTATATTTATTATATGACATGAAGGACGTCGCCGTTGAAGTCACGTTTCTGTTGCTTCAAGTGCTGTTGAGAACTCTTGACATTTACGTTCTCAACGCCGATTCCATTCACTTCTTCAAATCACACAGTAAGTGTTTGTCACAAGAGGACACAGAACCTGAATTTCTGGCGACCAACTATCGCCGTCGTTGATCAAACGTATTTTGCCCCACTGTCAACGCCTACGGAAAACATCTTATCGGGCCAATCGAAGCGCTTTCAAACTCGTTTTCAGCTTTAATATACCTCTAATTAAATGGCCCATCTTCATAATTGGTGCGGCCCTCAAAATTTCTTTCATTATTTTCGTTTGCGCGCCGCCGTCGTCCATAGAGGTAGTCGAGATCGCGTGCTGGGTTCCATTAAAGCTGACGATCTGTTATCTCCTTTTGCCAATTGGATTTGCTGAATGCTTGTCGGACGTGAATCCCGAGATATCCGTGCAAAAGTTTTCTCAGCTTTTCTTCACATCGAGTCATCGGCCTTTATGGATCAAAGGGAAGTCTTCCCTTTTGCGACTCGGATTCTACGAGAACGCTTAGATTCTGTGATTTGTCGAGCGATCGCCAGAGGATGATGCAGCAAGTCGACTGAAAAAGTAGAGACAGTAGCATTTCTTACGCACCTTCTAAACGGAAAGATATTACGTGCTTGAGGCAAATGCCGTCATGTTATTTTGGATTAGGTGAAAATTTACGGAAGTGGTTAGAGTGAGTGTTCGTGGGTGTCGTCTTCCAAACAGAGAATTAGTTCGAAATCTAGAAATCTAGGTACGACTTAATCAATGCCATAAACTACCACCGTCATGGTGGCAGCCTGTTTGCAAAATGACAAGCCTTTTTCCGATCCAAAAGGCTAGCGAATCCCTGTGGGAACGACTAGGAAAATCCCAAGAACACTGCCATCTAATATTCCAGTGAACGAGAACCCTGTCAGACTAGTAAATCACCACTTGGGCGGAAAATGTGCTTGGAAGAGTACATTGCTCTAAGAAGACATCGATGCATTCAAGTTGGTATTTCGACTTTGTCTCGTTGTATTAAAGATTTTTTGGAAGGATTTATGAAGGATTCAAGGTGAATTAGTTCTACTCAACTGTTTAACAACAAAAAGAAAATCCACTTTGTTCCACATGTTTCCGGCAAGCTTTGTTTCATTTGGGCTTAGAATTAATTCTAACACTAAGATTTGGTACGTTTTGTAGTAATTCCCACGACCAACTTTCTATTAACCTCGGCACTGATCAAATAGTCTCGATATTCTTGTTGAGTAAGTAACACCTCTTGTTTGCCCAACAAGAATATCGAGAACCACGATTTGGAGCAGAATAAGTATTTTTGAACAGTCGATACCTTTCTACTATTACAAGTTTTCTTAGTTGTCAACACTTTATACAAGATAAACAAAGACGAAGCATTTCACCACTTTTTTCCAATTTTTTGCAAATTCATAGTTTTGGAAAAAAAAGAAAAGACAACTCCTACTTCTGAAAATTAAGAGTTGAAAACAACTCGTAATAATTAAATTTAAGAAATACTTGCTTACTCGGACACTTGGGTAGCCCCATAATCCCCATTGTTTTGGAGATTTTTGGTTTAGTCACTGGGGTTCCCTGGAGTTCCGAGACCAGCAGGGTCAAAAGTGCCGCAGGTCGTCTCCACATCGGGCAGTCGCCGCCCTTGTTGATCATAGGGAGATTTGCCTCCATGAGACTTTGATACCAGGGCGATGTTGGATCCTTACATAGCTGAGTAAGGCTGAGCCTCCGAATAGTAACCTCGGACTCTTTCTTTGCTTGGGAGCCCTTGTTGGAAGGATGGATCCTCCCGCAGTACATCGCAGCCCAACAACTAGGAACATCTTCCAATCATGATGAGGCGGCAAGCCGTTGGGAGGAATTTAAGCATTAAAAAGAAGTTGATTTAAGATTTTGTAGTCATCAAGATGGTCTTCTTTTCCTAGGCAGTGCGCCAAGTTCGTCATATACAACGTCGTCATCCACTTCGGCATTGGTGAGGATCCAATATTTTTCTGGGGGTGGTCCATAGAACTAATCTTAAAGCTAATCGATTTCGGTTGCGTAAGGAAATGGCGCCGGACTTTCATCCGAGATGTTTCTAATAGACTCGTGGGAGCCTCGTTTATAGTCACATGGCCCTGTCAAGCTATTCTCTAATGTTCTTCACTTCTTTCCAATCTTTTCGATCAATTCCATCTCTTTTCTCTGAACGTTTACAATCTCGATTTGTTCGTATAACATTGAAAAATATGGTGAATATTATTCTCGATGTTTCTGTCACATTTTTGTAAGCGAATGGCAACAATACTTGGAATGCCACAACCTCCTAGGTCGAACGACAACAGGTGAAATTTAGACTTAAGGCATCCTAAAAAATCGTTGTTGAGCAAAAACAAATAGCCGCCGGAAACATCGCCGGACTCTTGACGTGAATAAGAAGCGGAAGGCTGCAAACGACTTCATCATAACTATCGATTCAGGATGAATGGAACATCTTCTAGAACACTGATGTTGAACGGTTACAAGACGACAATCTTCTGCTGATGTTTATGAGTGGTCGAAGGATTGTAAATCACTTCATCATAACTGTACCAGCTAGTTCATTTGAAGAGTATTTATTCAGGGCGATTGCTTCTTCTTCCGGTCTGAATTTTTTTCATGTTTCTATTGGACAGTGGAGAAAAGATGTGTAGTTAGCATTGAACGGAAAAATGATGTCGACATGGATGAAGATAGAGCAGAAGCACTATTATATATTGCTCGCAGACTGAATGTTATCACGAATTACGTGACAACATTGTAAAATGGGCTTCTCTACGAGTTACGAATAACCACGGATGCAGGTCGAAAAGAAGCTTTTGGTTGAAGAAAGACAAGAGGGTGACAAAGTTCGACTTCTGACGCCGATGATAAACGGGAAGCAACAGGTGATTTTATGATTGACTGGAGATTCAAGTCGTTTTGAAGGGCTTCGGAAAGATCGTTAGTGAAATGAGTGTTCAACAACTGAAACAAAGAACTTTATGTTTGTGAATCGATCTCCGTTCATCATCAAACTTTTACTTATAATCAGACCATCCATTAAACAATCGGTCAGTCGTCGTGAATGAGTTGGTAGCAGACTGTTCAGCAAAAACTCAGCACTACTTCGTCCATTGATTTCTACCCACATTTTGAAAGCGCCCACTCAACAAGGAGAAATTAGTATTCATCGCTTTCATGTCTTCTTGCAAATAGCTGCCACACATGACTGTTCTCCATGTGTTTTATATGAATGTCAGGAATTTTCCATATGACGAATGAATGAATTCTACCGTTTCGTGAAGTACTAAAAATATTTCTAGTACCTGGAATATTTCCTTTGAGAATCGTTTACAATTTGATTTCAACAATTTCTAGATGGTAAGGTAGGTTTTAAAACACTCATTTTTTTCTAAACTAACTACGCACGATATTCATTGTGATAATTCTCAAACATAATTAATAAGAAAGGGGCGCGTGTGGCGCAGTAGTTGGAGGCGCCACTGCGACGCGCACGTGGAATGCGCCCATGGCCCACCAAGCCTTCCATCCCTCCGGGTTCGACAAATTGGTACCAGACTTGTCTGGGAAGATGGCAGCATTGGCTCGATACATCGGCCGGCCACCGCAAGTCATTGTAAAGGCCAGATATGCATTCAATCACCTCCAACGATACTTAATGAAGTCGAATGCATGGCGCATCCGTCAGGGATTGATCAATGCCGAGAGTTTTATCCTTTTTTAGCTTTAATTAATAAGAGAAATTATTACTACAAATGCCCAGCGGACAGAAAATCCGTTCAATACACGCAGGGTCACTGGTTCAATCCTGCTGCCGTCCAATCAGGCCATCCATCCTTCCAGGGTCGACAAATTGTTTAAATGGCGACGAAGACCTCTGTAAAGACCTAGGAACTCCATAATCATTAAATGACATTCGTGAAGGAAACTAAATTCTTGAATGGCAGTCGAATCAACACGCAAATCTGAATTCAATCATGAATGACGGATCTGAGATGCCGAAACCGACCAAAGAAATGCCCATATGAAAACAACATGAAGCGAAGTAATACAAATAAGTAACGTGAACAACAAGCGATTGTCCCCTTTTGCCATCAACTAAAAGCTGTGAGAACAAAGAAGATATCGTGACACAATGATGGAATGGTTGCTTGATTTTATGACGGAAATCGAACCAAAGATCACGTCACGTGCCGCGTACTATCCCATTGCACTATGCATATACCTTATACAAAGTGCTGTTAAGTGAGAACAATTGCAAATTAGTACACTCGAATTTTTTTGAAAACACATAGGAGGATTGCTATGGAAGAGGCAATTCCGTAAGTACAAGAAAAAGTAAGGAAATTGGAACCTATGTTTACCTATGGCACCAAAATCTGTCACTGTTTACACGTGCTATGACAAAGAGTGAAACGCTTGTAGCACAGCGGTGGAGAGAGCTGCCGGGCAATACACACATGGTCATTGGTTCGATCCTGCTTCCAAATCTAACCAAGCTTTCTCTTCCTCTGGATATGAAGAATTGATGCTAGATTCTTCTTGAATGAGAATAACACTGAGTTGGTGCTTCGATAGTCCGCAGCAAATCACTCTATGAATGTGATACAAATGTGAATTCAGTAACCCCTACGATGCTACGAGTAGGGCCTAATGTATTAACCTCAAAGAATCATCACTGTCGAGCAATTCATTTTTATCATCTATATTAAAAAACCAAAGGTTTGAAATTGTGCTTTCGCTTCGTCATCCGTTTTTAACACCATGACTATTCTGTGCTCTATCGTCTTCGAGTTTTCGGCTCAAAGTCGAGTTTCTGACGATGGTTGTTCGTCGTCGGGAACGACTATTCGCTGGTTTTGACAGCTACCAGCTGTTCGTCATCATTATGGGCCCGACTCGATCCGTTCTGTCACTTTCTCTTTGCGCTGAATCTCGTTTGCTGATGGCGTTTCCTGGTTGCTCTGTTTTGTTTGTCTTCGTCGGAGAGGTAATGTTTGACAGTCACATACTTTCATTTCCTTTCATGTTTATTGTTGATATTTTTAGTGCAGTTGTGTTTTCTTTACGTCTTACGGCGAGACTGTAATCCTGCTAAATGCTGAGTAATTCTAACTGGCATTTGAAAACTCTCCATTCCTTCTAGTCGTTCTTCTGAACTACTCGGTGAACGTTACTCGTTCGAATGACACGAGGCGCTTTATGTTTTTGCTATGATACTCCATTTCTATCGATATTTTCGAAAAAAAATATGTGCTCCGCAAGTCTCTAGAACGAAGAGAATCCTCCGATAGTCTTCCAAGTGACATGGACAAATGGGGATTTTACCGGGACTCTCGCGAATCATTCGATAATCAGCTGGAGGACAAGTAATACAGGTCTTTGACGAAAGAGTAGTCATGGGGTAAGTTATCAAGTTCTACGGCGGCATGGATTTTAGTTTTATCTGCAGTGTACATGTCTGGAAAGTCTTAATGGAAATGTACAACTCCTGCTCAACATGGCTGGTCGAAACGGATGCTTTAGGAGCCCATCCGCTAATTAGCGGTGTTAGACTCCCAGGTAGGAGCACCTAACAGTCACGAATACGCGGTCAAGTATTACTAAAAGAATCTGCATAACTTAGGAAAGTGCCAGTAGACTTTCAATTTTCGAAGTGATTTTATCCGATTGTAGCTTGACGTTACTTTTACCACTTATTACAGACAATCTCATTATTTTTGGAATTTTTCCGACATTTCTCACTAGACGGTACCGGATTTCGCACAAATATTGACAGATTTCGTTATTTTGTAATTGGTTAGCTATATGTTGTAAAATTATGTGGCGATCATAAAAACAACCATTATTGTTATTAGGGGCGCGTGTGGCGCAGTGGTGGGAGGCGCCCTGCTCGTACATACATGGGAACAACGTGTCCGTGGCTCATCAAGCCTTCCATCCCTCCGGGCTCGGAAAATTGGTACAAGGGTTGTCTGAGAGGATAGCAGCACTGGCTCGACACATCGATAGGCCACTCCACCGTGAGTCATCATTGTAAATGCCAAATATGCATTCAATCACCTCCAGCGATGCTTAATGAAGTCGGATGGCGCATCCCTCAGCGACTGATCAACGCCGAGAGCTTTATTCTTTATCTTTATTCTTTATTCTTTTATTTTTACTTTTTATTTTGAGCGTCGTAATCGTTAGAAACGCGGATTTACTGCCGCTTATCTTGGCTGCTATCAGCGGACGAGGAAATTCTAGAACAAAGGACGTACTTCGGATCAGCTGCAATGCGATCTCATTGCATGAAGTGAAGTGCTCGCTAAAATACTTAGTTCCTTTCCATATTGAGCCAAGTTTTGTTAGTTTTTTTTTGTTAGTGAAAAAATCATCTCCATCTTCCAGCTTATGTCGGTAGTCACCTTTCAAGTTTTTTTATTGTTCAGTGAGGATCAGAGAGTACATTGAAGGACTGTGTTCTATCGTTATAGGATGATCTCCTCCAAGAGCGCGTCCTTTCGATCAAGATAAGCTTATTTTAGGAAAGTATTCATTCATTTGAATGTTTGAATTTCAGAGGTGGCGTGTGATTCCACCTAATATGATCATCTCCTTAGCAGAGGTGTTTATTCATCCAAGATTTTTTTCCTCTAAAAGTGTGCCCTTTCAATCACGATTAGCAGCATGAGTATCTTCTTATAAGCTGTTTTCATTCGTCAAAAATACGTGTTTCTTCTATCAGAGATGCTCACCTCCTTGCAGAATGTGTAAGGCCTCCTTTCATTTAGGTAAATTAACTCCCGAAAGTCAGACGTCCTTTCATGAAAGTTGTATCCTTATCGGTGGTTTCTCCGCTCAAGAAGATCATCTCCTTGAAGGATGTCTCATTTTCTTCAAGAAGATCGTCTCGCCTTTCTAAAGTTTTCTTCTAATCAAGGAGTTCGAGTGCGTACCTGAGGTGTTCTTCCATCCGTTCATTTCTTTGAATACATCCCGCAGTCTTACGCTACTCACCTAAACAGAACAAGGAAAATTTATTTAGTCGTCATAGGTTCTCATTTGGAAAACTCGCTGCCCTTTTTCATCTTCGCGTTACCGTTTTCCTACTTTCTATGGAAAACAGTCACGCTCCAGAATGTTTATGATAGTTATTTTATTATATATTTTTGCGTAATTTCATTACCACATCTATTTCCTTTCTAGACTTGTTTAAAACCGTTCACTGAAAAAATCTATTTGATCCAGATTTTTAACAATTTATTTGTTTCCGATTGTTTAATCAATATCATTTAATTAATCAATAATCAATCGATAATGATAGTGTTCACTGTCACTGTAAGGAATTTCTAATGGAAATGAAAGATTAAAGCTATGCTAAGGAACTTTCCTTTAATTGAAGTAAGCAAAAGAAGTAAGACGTAATACACTGTTTCTCAGATTTAAGTGATTTTCTGAAGTACAACTGATAGCGGTGTAGTGAAAATCCGTAAAAGAAAAGAAAAAACTATTTGTACGGTACAATACAACAGCAGAAATTTTTATGTCCTTAGGTTCCAATGTTTTCTTCAATTGGACCGTTTGTGAAGAATTCTGCGCGACGAGAATTCTACGTTACGAGAAGCTCCTGGGATTGAAGGAAATGATCTGTCCAATTAATTGTCCGTTGTTAGACGAATAATTGTGCGATAATTGCGGAACAAAGGTGTCTTCACGCGAAAACGCGTTTAGTGCTGGTCCAGTCATCTGGTGACTGTAGTGGTAGATTTCATTTCCTCCAATATCGAGAAGAGAAAATCTTGGACACTTACATTCAAACTGAAGAACGGGTGGCCTTGTGGCCTTCCTGATTAAGGAAAAACAAGAACCAGAAATAGATCTACCAAGAATTTCTAGAATGAAGAAAAAGAATAGATCTGTCTCGTATATGGAAATAAACATTTTAAACTGATAATCATACAAATTGTAAGGAGAGTTGCTACTACGTAAGGACTAATAAAACTAAAATTCAAAGGGATCACTACAGGAAGAGCTGTCTTTGTGGTTCTCCTTCACCACGTTAGCTGATTGAGGCTTAGTATTCTTTTTTTGGCCTGTGGTTGAACATTTCCACTATTCTGTTTCTTGTTTTTCTTGTGGTTAAAACCAGTTCAGTTAGTGCGTTGGCAAACTTGCTAAGTGTGTTATTTGAGGAGCAGAACCCGTCAGTGAAGTGACCATTTGTCTCAGCAAAATGTCAATAAGCCAAAGACAATCCACGTATTCACTCTTCGACAACTTAGAACGACTTATAGATCATATGAAGAAAAACTGTGTTTTCATGAGTAATCAATATTTGTAATCTAAACGACGTTAATATTAATACACATATTGGAGTAATGTGTAAAATTATTTATGCCAAATTTTACAGAAAGTCGGTCCTCTAAGTTGTATATGAATAGGTTAGGGGGTATGGCTAGCGCAATGGTAATGGTGTCGTTCAACACTTGCACGGTGCCGAATCTACCCCGCTTCGGAACCATCTAGTCACCAGCTCTCCGGGATCGCAAAGTTTGCAGCAAATTCGTCTCGGAAGAATTTCTTCCAGTCCACAAAAACTGGTGACTTGCTGTGTTGAAGATAAGTGGACGCCCAATCAGCTATTCCAAAAAACCTAGGAGAACCGACTAGATCGGTGCTCAGTGATATCCACGAAGATAAGCAAAAGAACCCCGAAACCTCACACAAAATACGATGAACTTCGTAGGTGATGGGAATTCGAAGGTATGCAAGAAGTCCTGAGATCCGCACGACACGGTTTCTGAACACGTCTCAAAGCCTCGCTATGTCATCCAAACACTGGTTTCCGACACGAGATCAGCCTTTCGTGACCTGTTTTCATACAACAGTAGTACTGTAACTAGGTGAATCGTGAATATCGTGAACTGAAAAAATTCCTTGGTTTGTGTGACTGCGGAACGAAAACGGTTTTTTTCAGCCAACTGTCGAAAGCGGTTTATTTCAACCAATTGTGCAATAAGATTCATGTTCAGCATACAAACCAAACGGCAAAGCGTGAGTCGTTTATGAATAGGAAAACTATTTCTGGTTTTTTGACTTCTTTTTGATCGATGAATGTTCAATATGTTCGGGAATGGAAAATCAACCCTAAACAGAGAACTACGTTTCGTTGTTCGAATAGCACAGAACACCGTGATAATCGTAGAACATGCGTAGCTCCTCGATTATCGCAAGGTGAGATCATAACTCCGACCAGATAGAAGATTCAGGTGAAAGAATGGAAAAATCGAAAAAAGACAGTTGGAAAATAGACGCATACACATAGCGATGTACGTGAGATTACCTCATGAAGAACATAGGTATCGACATGCTGGCGGTAATCAATAATCGCGCGTATTGTGTGAATAGCCAAAAGGGAAAAAATGTGCAACGTGCCGTAAAACTTTAACGTTGAGCATATGGAACTGAGAAGGGTGCTACTGGTACCCTATTCATATAAATCCTTTTTGCAGATAGTCTGTCCTTTGATCGTGGATAAATGCTGCTCAGCCACTCATTTAACTCCTGAAATCACGCTTTTTGCCCACCTTCGAGCCAAAACCTTTCCAGTAGATGATAGAACTCCTTTCATTCGTTGGAATGTCGGCTTTTTTCAGATGTCGTTTCGTTAGTCAGAATTTAAGCTTGCCTTCTACTTTTCATTCCAACACCACTATCGCTTGCCCCTTCAAATCCTTCAGATATCGCTGAGTGAATGCGGTTAGTTGATAAAGGATGAAAAAAGTAAAGCGAAAAACTCGCACACACTAGCACTTCAAATTTTCAGCGACTGGTCCACTATATAAACGAGTTCTTCGTAAAAGCGAAACACCAGTCGAAGTTGACTGAACCTCCTATATTTCCTTTTACCAAATCTTTGCGACTTAAAATAATGACAGTTGTTTTTTAACTTTTTATTTAAAAAATGTCACCATCGATCAACTCCCTTGGAGACATCACAATCCACTTAGACATTCTTGACGTTTATGGTTTTTTATCTTCAATTACGCTTTATTCTCTTTACCAGTTTCCTTTGTTCACCTGATCTGGACCATCTATTCCCAGTTCTACTAAGTCAACAATGGTGAATGTTTTGGACTCTTCGTAATGATGACACCGACGACACTAACCTTTTCAGATGTTGTCGTATTTTCACTTTATACGACCATTCTTCTCACAATTTCACCTCCAAGTTATTTCATGTTTAACGAGACGTTACTGAGTTGGTTTTCGAAAGTAATTGATTTTAATGGTAGATTAAGGAATTGGCTTGTAAGGAATATTACATTGAAAAACTACTATGTATATAGAAAAATGTTTCACTGGCTCATTGATCAAGTTCAAAAATAAAAATGAGGATGGAGCGTTGGAGCGTAACCGTCTCAGTGTCTAAACGACGCTCTCAGCCAATATTTTCTTTGCCAGATAGACAGCCAGTCGAGTACTGGACATCAACAGTCATCACTCTTCTGCATGGAACCCCCCTGGTCTCAGTCTGAGACTCGAGTGAGAACTTCGTTGGTTGTGTCATTCTGACTAAGCACAACCTTTTCGATTTCTACAAGAAACATTTATAAAAACGATTAAAAGCTATGAATGAAAAAATGTGTTCAGTTGATGTGAAGATTCGGATGACCTGCTCGTCATGATACCTTCTTCAATTAAAATTAAGATAAGATGATGACAACGCGTTCGGAGTTAAGCAATTCCTCAGAAATGAGCCACGTATTCGTCTCCATTCGTAGCATCCTTCAGTTGGCTGAATGCCCATTTGGTCTACAATGACTTCCAGTGACTTATCGATGCATTTTATCCGGTGCTTCTTATCCTTCCAGAAAGGTTAGGCACTAATTTTGCAAGTCCACATGGATAGAAAAGCTGATTTGTCCGAGGCATGAGATGGAACTAGAGACCACGGATGTATTGCAGAGCATTTCTTACGATTGTTCCACACCCACACCTTCCACTGTATGTGCATATATAGATGAACGTCCTTTGTAATTTTTAGGTGAAAAACCCTTCAAGGCATTTTTCACTTCCATCTTTTTTCCAAATGATTCCTAACATGTTTCAGGTATTTCGAGCCGATCCCTATCAAGTACGCATATTCAGATGTCTTTTCTTCTGACATAGGTCAAAAAGCCAGCCTGCAAATGTCCTAAGATATAAAGCATCTTTAAATTGCTTCCACTGTTTTTTAGGACAATAACAAAATCAGTGTAATGTTCCTTCGTAAAAGCATAGTTCCAATATAGCCATAATGATACTGAAATATTTGCAAAACTCCGGACCGCATGTGTCTGTAGTGGGGAGCGAACGCCCCATTATCCTTAGGGGGTAATGCATTAACCACCACACCATGCGAGTGCTTCGTTTCACCGTTCTCTCAGCTGTTTTATTGACAAGGTCAATACTTACTAAGTGGCTATATAGTTCTAATGTCAACCACCTACTCAAATTCACTTCTATGCCATTCATCCTTTAATTTTACTGTTCATTGTTTTAGATCTTTTTCACACCCACTTATTTTCAGTGTCATATTTCACTATCACTTTATTCCTACTTCACCTGGATTCTCCATACTCTATACCTCTCTAAGGTTTCTTTTTTCATTTCTAATGTCATCCCCAATCAATCCCACACCCTTTCTATCACATGCGAATTTTCGATCGAGTTAATGCTGCCAAAAAATTCTCGCAAACGCGTAGTAAAACTGGATCCCGCTCGGTGATATAAAAGAAACGCTCGAGATGAAGCCCGGTCTTCGCCAAGGTCAATCACTTCAGAGCGAAACCGTCACCCACCGCCGGGGTTAGGCAGTTTCGCCTTCGATCGACCTTCACCTGACTCATTATCACTGCTACTTGATCGCACAATACCCGATCATAGAATGATCGAGTGATGCGAAGCAAAATCTCATATCCGAATTTCGCGACAAATCCGGAGACCTTTGTCTAAACAATAATTTTCTGTCTAACTTTTTCTTGACTGCCTATTATTTTTTCATAGAAAGCTATTATGTGAAATACAACCACAGCGATGCTAAGATATTTGCAAAACTCAGCCCCCAAGACAGCGTTGAACGCGCAATTACTCTTTGCAGAGGCTCACGTGTTACCCACTGCACCACTGAGGCCCTTGCTTTGCCTTTCTCTCGGCCAGTTTTTATTCTAACAGTAGTATCAGCAATCATCCCGTCAACGAGAAAATTAAGACTCAAACACTGTGATAGTACCCAAGATCGACTTTCTATTAACCTTGGCGTTGGATTATGAATTCGTCATTTTCCCTCTTAGCAATCGTGAAGTTGTTAAACAGCATATGTTTACTTCCACACAATAACATACATACAACACAATCGTAGCTGACGTTTCGGCAAAATCGCCTTCTTCAGAGCCTGGAAGGGTACACTAATACGCAACTTACTAGGTCAAACACTTACAAACAGAAAGATGAAAATCGGAGCGACAATTACAAGATCTACGGCTTCTCGAAAAAACCCACCGATTTTTTCACCTGTCTTCCACTGAGGAAGAACAGCCGCTCAGAGTCGCATATGGCTGACGACTGCAGCACAGAGAATCTGTTGAATAATTAGCGTGTCTCAGTCTCAAAAAACCATAGACAAACGAACTTTAATAGGAGTCAAAATACGATTGATAATGCATCAAGAAAATTCGGGGTCACCATACCTGTGGGTATGACCATACCTGAAAGCGCGCGCTCATTATTAGAATAGGGCCCAAGCTTTGCACCATCACAATCCATTTCTTAGGAAAGCCACCTCTATGTGCACAAGCAGGGAACTAAAGGAAGAATCGCGCAACTTGGCTCGGCAAATAGCCATTTCCAATGGCTACGAAACAGTAACCCCATGACATAAGTTTCGAAGTAGAGTGACGCTCCAAAACGAAGGGTTTGGCCGAAACAAAATCCCATTTA
Organism: Angiostrongylus cantonensis; assembly: GCA_009735665.1. NCBI lineage: Eukaryota > Metazoa > Nematoda > Chromadorea > Rhabditida > Metastrongylidae > Angiostrongylus > Angiostrongylus cantonensis. The sequence continues at coordinate 3,656,551 of MQTX01000051.1, forward strand.
TCTTGCCCTTCATTAGCGATGAAGTAAGTGTAGTGATAAAGCGACGCTTAAGAAGGGCAGATCTAGAGGAATCGGTAGCGATAGTTGAAATACCACCGGATACTCTACGTCGTCAGTTGGTTCGAACTGTGTAATCTGCACTTACGGCAGGGTCGATGACTGCATGAGTTCAGGTACGATATAGCTGATCTCTTGTGTTACTTGCGGAGACGAATATATTGGCGAAACGGGCAGACTTTTATGTATCCACATAGAAGAACACCTAGTTGGCAAACGAAAAGCAAGGCTGAGTACCCCACTAGGGACGCATAGGATACAAAAGCATAGCGGAGACGATTTTGATATAAAAGTCGCGATTCTCACACAGGAAGCTAAAACACCAACGCGTAAATTCCTCGAGGCTTTCTGGATGAATGCCAAAAATCCTATAATGAATAGCAGGGAGGAATGCCCCGAGATCACGCATGATCTCGCCCGTTACCTTCGTATGGATCGTTGATGGGGGTGGTGCAGCAGTCGACCATATGCGACTCTGAGCGGCTGTTCTTCCTCGGTGGAAGACAGGTGAAAAAAGTGGTGGGTTTTTTCGAGAAGCCGTAGATCTTGTAATTATCGTGCAAATTTTCATCTCTCTGTGCCGTTGAAGTGTTTGACTTAGTGAGTTGCATATTAGTGTATCCTTCGAGGCTCTGAAGAAAGCAATTCTGCCGAAACGTCAGCCGGCACTGCGTGTGTGTTATTGTATAGAAGTAAACGTTCGATGTTTAACAACCTCGCGATTGCTGAGAGAGAAAACCACGAATTCAAGCATTGTGATTTCGACTGCTGTCTCAGTTTAACCGGGTTCAGTGCCGATCTGTGCTACCCAGACATTCCCGCTGACGGGTGAGTACTGATGGCACCGTTGGGATAAAAAAAAAAAAAAAAAACTAGCTAAAAGGCAAAGCAAGCACCTCGATGAATCATTATCCCTTTTGAGGTCTAAAATTTGCACAGAAAGGCATTGATGTTTCTAGAAGGGACTGAAGCGAACATATGAAGCTGTTATATATATTATATATTCCATATTATTCTTTATCACTTTTTTTCAATTTCGATATTTTCATTATCAGCAACGAATTTAGCCTACAGGTCGTTCTCGATCGCTGGATGGACTAAACCTTAATATTCGCTGATATCCAGGACAGGTGGTGGCCACAAGCCTGGAGTGCGCTCCCAATTAACAAGGTCTGATGGGACTGACCATGGGAGAGAAACCTGGAAATGGTCTATAACGACTATCTCGGAATTTTGTAGATCACATTCGATCAGCAGTGGCTGCGTCAATGAAGACAAAACAAATCGTCCGGCTGCGGGACTGAACCCACCCAACCACAGCTATGTTTGACCTACAAGAAGAACAAAATGGATTACGATAGTGCTGAAGCCAATGTGACATATGAAAACAAGCCATGGAAACCTATTAGTAAGGAATAGCAACATATCTATAGATTATATCGCAAGTGAAAGCTTATTCTATGTGATGACCCGTAGCAAGCAGGAGCCTGTGCAACAAAGGCCACCTCCCAACCTGCCTAATCGTTCGCGATTAGAGTTGTCGGTTTCGTCCGCTTCTGTTTTCTATACTGTCAATCCACTACGATTAACAAACACTTGCACTAATGGGCAGCAATGAGAACTCGTTCGTTTGCTAGCGGTGTGACTGCGCTACAGAAAAACCGCTCCTGCAAAGTCAATATGGCCGTTGCCCTCCATCTAAATCGACGAACTCACCTTGAATCTCCACCGTAGTCCCTTTGATCTGTTCAAGACCACCCGCAGATGCTTCGCAAGTTTTTTCTTTCTCTCTGCTCTCTATAATGACCGAGGTGCGCGAATTTTTGAACCGAGCGCGCTTATCGAGATGTAGACATCTATGGTAGCAACAATTTCCGTAGAGATTAAATTCAGGTGAGAGTTTTTCGTCGATAGCATTTTCTTCACCAACTTGTTTGTTATGTAATTAATAAGCTAATGCTTGAGACGTTAATATGACGTATTGAAACTGCAACATCTTGCGAAACAACAGCGAATTGCATCGAGTTTTTTTTTTCCTAGCTTTCCGCACGAGGACAACTCTTCATGTAGTCACCTTTTTACTTTAAGTAAGGGTTTTATTTGTTACTTAACCTTCGTATCCTGTGTTCCGTGGTTATTTCAATCTGGTCAAACGGAGTTATCATGGAAATCGATACAAAATGGGCTGGTTTCCATGGCGTCGCTTTTTTCCTTCTAAGGCCAGCTTTTTCTATCAATCAGAGTGTCACGATTAAATCAATATGTACTCTTTCTTTGATATGCTTATACGAGGTTGGTAATCATTCTAATAGCTACAGGATGCTGTGTCCAGTGGCGTACCCGATGGCAAGAATGGAATGTGGATGTAGGGCAAACACGTGGACATTGTGGCAAATGCATTCTCTGTAGACTTATAGAATGTCTTTGTTAGGTAGATAGAGAATTCTCTATACAGTCTTTATTTTCGGTTAGCGTTTCTACGTCTTCGTCTTCATCAGAGCCAGCATCAGTAGACTATCGACTTGGATAATCGGCTCCGATGAAGAAGAAGATGTCGAAACGTTGACCAAAAATAGGTTTTTTTATTAGCCTCATGTAAACTTACCAAAGATAGAATACATATTGATTGGTCAAGCCGAGGTTAAAGAAAAGTCGGTTATGAAATAAATCAGTAGTGATTAGGCATTTGGACTTGGTCTACTAAGAGTTCTTCTGATTCCAAGTTGACTATCAACAGCTGCAGTTCCACTGTATGCGGGTGTTTTTGTTTTGTTTTATTTTACTTCGTCCTCCAGCCCTTCCTTATCATTCCTTTGTCATTCATTTCTCAAAGGTTTCATTGCTTTGTTGCACTCACTCGTACCTGAGGTTTTTTCTCTCTGGTGGTGATTCCCAGTTCTTACAGCGTATGCTGCTTTGTTACAGCATCGATCATAGATTCGTATTGATTTACTAGAATGTTCGTTCTATGGCAGCAATGTTTGTTTCTATTTCAGGCTAACTCGTATTCACTTTTGGACGTATTCACTCACAACTAGACGATGTGCTAACCTCCCTACTTCCCATATCTAATAGACTATATTTGTTGTTGTGTTAATCATCTAGTCAAAAGAATGAGAACGGGTCTACTCGTATTATTTTCTATATCCTGTATATACACAATAGAACATGATTCGGTGAGTTTTTCTTCCTTTTTTGCTTGTTATGAAGAGTTCAGAAGGGCGCGTGTGGCGCAGAGGTCGGAGACGCGCTACATTACACAAGGGGTCGATTCTTGCCTCCCTGGCACACGAAGTCTTCCACCCCTCCGGGATCCAAAAATTGGTGCCACATGTCTAGGAGGACAGCAACACCGGTTCGATATATCGGTAGGCCACAGCGAGTCATTGTAAAGGCTAGAGATGCATTCCATCACTTCCAAATGATGCTTAATGAAGTCGAATGCATGATATGTCCCTAAGGGATTGATTAACGCGGGGATCTTTATCCTATATTTATCTTATGAAGAGTTCAGTATAACGCCTACCATTCTTTCAATGTGAGACAGCCTTTTCTTTTTTTTTTTTGTAAAGGAAGGAAATTCTAGTTCGGTGTACGTGAAAGTGAAGTGAACCATTGTTCCTGCGGTTTAGTTACTGAAGTGACAACTTGTAATTCCAATAACTGTGAAAAATAAAAATTGACTGAAGTGGTAGTTCAATGCAAGTGAGTCATCATTGCATAGAAGAAAGGCCCTGGTCGTTGCAAAAGAACAAAAATCTCTTGAAATTCTTGAACTTTCGACATTCGGTACCCTTCTAGTACGATAGCTGAGCGAAGAAAAATTTTTAGCAGTGACTAAGCTGTCCAATTGTTATTTTTTTGGTTTTCTCTTGATCATATTTATTAAAATAGAAGCTTCTATTATGGGTATGTTGGTACCGTGTACATTTATATAAAGAGGCCTTTAAAATGTCTTCGTATATTTCTGGTCTGGTTCGGATTTATTCTTGGTCTTTTCAGATATGTAATGATGAAGCTAACTGCCCGGAGCCAACACATACAGTGATTCGATTAGCAAAAAGAGATGACCGATTAGCAAGAAGTCTTGCCGAGCTGCACGGAATGGTGGTTAGGGTGAGATATCCGTTTCCACTCTTCCTTTTTATTTCATCCGTTTCAATTGGCCTCCGCTAACTTTTTGACTCCGATGTCATCTTTTATTCTTCTTTGCTAGTACCTGTTTAAAAATAGAATTGGGTGAACGACTTTGCCATTCCTCATTTCGAACTTGTCATTATATGATTTTATGATTTTCAAAACAGAAGTTTTGTAATTTTGAGGTCCTTTAGGCAGTGTGCGAACTTGGGGTTATGTTATTGACATCAAATATATCGATGAATAAAACCTATTCAAAGAATTTGCTTATTTGACCAAATAAGGGTAATGTTAACCTTTTATTTGCTGCCTATTACAATTTTTTTACGGCAGGATATCATGTGAAATACAACCGTAATAATGCTGTGGTATTTGTAAAACTCCGCACCGCAGGTGTTTGCGGTCGGGAACGAACGCGCTGTTACCCTTTCCGAGGGCTATTGCGATCACCACCGTACCATTCGGGTCTTTCTCTTCGCCCCTTTCTCAGCTAGTTTTCTATCTACCGGCCATTAGCAATTACCCGTCAACGGGATTGATCTGGGGACCGCAAATCGGCATTGAACCCCGTTAAGCTGGGCTATCAATAGATGAGAACAATTTTAATCTTAGCCTTTACAAGGTAGTCATAACTTCTATAATGACCCCTTTGAAAAGCTGGTAATTGCAGAGATACCGTTATTCTTAGAATATGCATAAATTACTTTGACAAACTAAACATCTACTTTGGAGAGCCATTAATAAGTCCTGTGTGGAGGGTGCCGTATACTTTTTCTCTCTCAAAGTGGAATGCGTGAATATGCTGAATAAATTCTCTTTTTGATATTTTGTGCTTGCTCAGTAAAATTGTAGCCCTTCTGGGTAGACCTGGTTACCACCTAGAGCTTGCCTCGGAAGTTTCTAGTCTATATAGTCTTAAATTTTAAGTTAATCCAGTTAGACGAGACGTTTTATGACAACATTTGTCGAATAACAACACATTAAAGATAAGGCTATTGTACAGATTTTTAGGGAGAGCCTTTTCTTGACAACCACTATTTCTTCTATCATAAAGATGGGTCACATTCTCGTCGGAGGAAGCGAGAAGCAGTGGAGAGACTGGAATCGCATCCGGATGTTGAGTGGATTTCAGAACAAAGACCTCGCACGCGTCGCAAAAGAGACTATGTTTATGTCGACATTACGGTAAGGTTTTGAAGTTCTGAAGACTATACCCATTATCATTTGCATGGATACATTTTAAGGTGTCGGACCATTCATTATCCAAACGAAGTTCGTCGTTTGCTAATAACAAACCTACTCGTCAAACAGTCCTGAAACAACGTCGTCAGACTGGATTAGGAGGTCGCGAAATTCCTCGGTTACCGTTTGCTGATCCGCTTTATCCAGACCAATGGTATTTGGTGAGGACGTCTTTTGAGTATAACTTTTTGTCTCTCGACGCTGTTTTATTTTGAGATACAGGTTGGTAAGGCTGTCGGCAATTATGACATGAATGTTCGTGAAGCCTGGATGCTTGGTTACGCTGGCCGTAACGTATCGGTCTCCATTCTAGACGATGGCATCCAAAGGTGTTAATCGTTTGTTTCACTTTTCTCTTCGTCATGTTATTCAAAAACTGTTGTCTATTAAAAGAGTGTTTTAAAGGAATCATCCCGACCTCATTACAAACTATGATCCTTTGGCCAGCACAGATATTAATGATCATGACGACGATCCAACGCCGCAGAATAATGGTGACAATAAGTGAGCTCACAAAAATCACTTCATGTAGCTTACTTATATGAGAAATGATATCGTTTTGCCTTTTTTCGCTTTTTTTGAGCAAAAAATCATTGCTATCTTAATGAAAAGATGTGTGATTTTTAAGAAATCTTTTGTAGACATGGTACCCGATGTGCTGGTGAGGTGGCTGCTATTGCTGGTAACAAGCATTGTGGTGTCGGCGTTGCATTCAAAGCGAAGATCGGAGGGGTATTGATCTCGGATTTTTGCGATTATTTCTGGAACTTTCTTTATTGCCGCGTGTAGATATTAGTGTGGAGCAATTCCAGGTTCGAATGCTGGATGGAGCAGTGTCAGATAGTGTGGAAGCCGCTTCACTCTCATTGAATCAGGTTTTTAGTTATTTCAACATATTCGAGTCCGGTTTTTCACCATCTCTCTATAATTTTTTGCTAACTAGATTGCTTAAGAACGTGATTGCCTGATAGGTTTATAGAAGATTGTTTTCGACTTTAACTATGAGGCAAGAATACATTTCTGACACATTTTAGTTCTATATTTGCTTAATATTCAGCTTTTGAGAAAGCTAAAAACGAAGTTTGTAGTTGGAAAATTTCCAACACAAATTCGAGTTAGAGCACACCGTCATGTCTTGCTGCCGAATGGAATGGCATCTGCTCACTTGGTTTGGTGTTCAACATGTGAGCCTAGAATTGAAAAGAAATTAAAAAAAACCACGCTGTCGTAGGCTTCCGAAGATCAGAATTATGCCTCTGTAGAAAAAGGGTACACCTAGTCGTCGAAGATCTATAGTTCCTAATGGTTTATGTTAAAATCATTGAAGGCCAATATAAACCGAGATATGCTTGCTCAAATGCACTGTGACCAAGACATACCGTCGCATGAATAATTTTTTAAAGCGTTTGGCTTTTCGCTTACAGTGCAAAGCTTACTATATTCATTATTTCACACCTTATTATAGGACCACATCGATATCTATTCTGCAAGTTGGGGACCGGAGGATGATGGTAAGACGTTTGACGGTCCTGGACCACTTGCCAGGGAGGCATTTTATCGAGGAATAAAAAATGGCCGAAGAGGAAAAGGAAACATCTTTGTATGGGCCTCTGGAAATGGAGGATCGAGGTTACTTTGTTGTTTAGAAATTGGAAAGCTGAAATAGTGGGCTTGTGCGCACTGTGGCATTTTAGCCAACGTAAGTAATGTAGTCATGATAGCGTGTGGTCCTCGCCAAAAATTTGGCGTCCTCCCACAAAATTGAGCCTTATCGCCAATCTGTTAATAGTGGTTTGATATTTCTCCGGCCTAACTCAGAGTTTGCAAGATACAATGGATATTACAGTGATAAACATCGGTACTCATCTTCATGATGCTGTATATTCGTATTTGGAATTGATTAGAATAGTTAGTTCCATTTTGACGACCGTAGTCGCAAGTTAATACATAGTGTGATGCGAAGGGCAATAGTGAGATGCTCTACAACGTACCTGGTCTTTGGTTCAATTACTCCCACTTGGACTTGGTTAGCCTAGTTTCTCATTCCCCATTGTTTGGCTAATTGGCACTTTGCTAGCCTGGGAGGATAAAAACAGTGTCTTGTAGATCGGTAGAGAATGAAAATGCTGATTTGGTACATCAGTAAACATCGGAAACTCATTTTATATGCCGGATATGCATTCATTTACCTCTACGATGTTTGCTGGACTATGGTACTCCACTGAACTATATGTATGATTCTTCTTAGTTTTTTAGTTAACATAGAAACGTTATGTTTTTGGTGTAAAACCAACTTCATATGTTTACCAAATCCGGTGTATAACGGGTTTCCCAACAAAATTGTAAATGGCTTAGTTAGCTGAATGTTGTGAAGCACGGCGACTGTGTTCTGCTTTATCATGCTTACTTGGATATTTGGATATTTGGATATTTGGACAGCCTTGCCTCACTGGATGTGCGGGCCAAAATATTCTCCAATTTTCGGAGTTTTGCTGGTTTAGCCATTGTTTTTCTCTATAGTCCCGAGGTCAGCCTGGCCAAAGTTTACCCCAGGTCGTCATCGTCACAGGCAGTCGCCGCCCTTGTGGATCACAAGGAATTTTTCCACTAAGTGACTAACTTTATAAGCAGGAAGTTGGTGGATCCTGGTATTGGTTTACTCTTAGCTTGACTTCCTGATGGAAGCGCCTGACTCCTTTTCAGCTTGGGAAATCCTGCCAGGAGATTAATCCCCTGCTGTACATCGCAGTCCGACACCCAGGAAAAAATGCCTCCTAGGCACGATGAGGCGGTTAACCGTTAGAAGAGCCCCATTATGCTAATTTTCTCAAACTCGATGGGTAATTTTCAGCGCTATTACCTTGTTGTAGAGATCATGCAAACGTGGTTACCATGAAGAGTTCTACGCATTGATCGATATCTGCCCTGTAGTTTCCTTTCCATTCATTCTTACTTGCACATTTTGTTGTATTTTTATTTATGTTAAGGCAGATATTCTTTTAGGCAAGATTCGTGTTCGGCTGACGGTTATACTACATCTGTGTACACACTTTCGATTTCTTCTGCGACGTTCGATAATCACCGTCCTTGGTATTTAGAAGAGTGTCCATCTTCGATTGCGACCACCTACAGCTCTGCGAATATCAACCAACCAGCCATAGTTGGTTTTAGATTCCATTCTTAAATTAGATACATCCACCAAACCCCTATACTGTAGCGATTGATTATAATGTTTATTTTTTACTTCCTGCCTATCATTATTTTTTGCCTCCCAACGGCTTACCGCTAGTCGTCGCCCGAAGGTGTTCCTGGGTGTTGAGCTGCGTTGTACAGCGGGGGATTCATCCACCTGACAGAGTCTCCCAAGCTAAGGAGTCCTGCGTTTCCATGGGAAGTCCAGCAGAAAGTAACCCATTACCAGGATCTGTCACCGTTCTGCTACCCAACTAGTCACTTGGTGGCAAATCTCCCTCTGATACACAAGGACAGAGTCTGCTTGTGGTGGTGACGATTTGGGACAGATTTTGTCTAGGCTGACCTCGGGACTCTAGGGACCACAATGGCTGAACCAGCAAAACTCCGGAAATTTGAGATTATGCTGGGACCCTTACAACCAGTGAAGATGGGCCATCCAAGCATCCAAATATTATTTTTTGATGGAAGGGCTTGATGTGAAATACAACCGCTATGATGCTGAGATATTTGCAAAACATCGACCCCAGTCCAGATTCAAAACCGTGACTACCATTTTCGGGAATTCATGTATTACCCACTGCACTACTGAGCACTGCTTAAATTATGTGAATTGTTCCGTGATAACTTAGGTTACTGTGGATGTCCCAGCAGGGTGCACAAATATGCACACAGGGACGAGTGCTTCCGCACCGTTGGCAGCTGGTATAATCGCCCTTGCTCTGGAAGCAAAGTACGCCCATTTCTTGTTTTATTTGCTACTTTCCAACAACATTTTAGCGTTCATGTTTAGTCCTGACTTGACATGGCGTGATATGCAACATATCGTATTGAGGACTGCTAACCCCACTCCTCTTTTGGGAAATCCTGGCTGGTCACGCAACGGCGTTGGAAGGATGATTAGTAATAAGTAAGCATAGTTGCATTGTCTTGTGCTTTAATCGAACTCTACATTAATTTTCAGATTCGGTTATGGTTTAATGGATGGTGGAGCTCTTGTAAAGTTGGCCAGTACATGGAAAACAGTACCTGAGCAGCACATTTGTACTTATGAATATAAGTTAGCTGCCCCAAAGTAAGAATTTACTTCGAAAATATTTTTTAATGTCGCAATACCACAATTTCCAGCCCTCGTCCAATCAACGGTCGTTTTCAAATGAATTTTTCGTTGGAAGTTAATGGTTGTGAATCTGGAACTCCTGTGCTCTACTTGGAACATGTTCAAGTGCACGCAACTGGTTAGCGTTAGTGCTCCCTTGCTTTTTACTAGTCAGTATTTTCTTTCGTGTTTCTAAAATGTAACCACTCTCAGTGCGGTATTCGAAGCGAGGTGATTTAAAACTCACGCTTTTTTCTCCTTCGAACACTAGATCGGTTTTGTTGCCTCCTAGACCGCAGGTTTGATTTCTACTAATTTATGACATTCGTAGGAGTTAACTTCATGAATGTCGTTTCAGGACTTTAACAGTAATGGATTTCACAAGTGGCCTTTCTTATCAGTGCAACAATGGGGAGAAGATCCTCGTGGAACATGGATTCTAATGGTCGAAAGTGTTACGAATAACCTAGCAGCTACTGGTAAATTTTCGTTTTTTAAAGTTGAAACTGGAGTATTATGTTAGCCTTTGATGAGAGAAATTTCAGGTACATTTCACGACTGGACATTGCTACTGTATGGTACGGCTGAACCAGCACAGCCTGGTGACCAAATTCATCCGCCAACACCTCTACCTTCACAATCGGTGTTTGGTCGGATACAGCAATTAACGAGCCAGGTTAGACATTACCATTCGTACTAAGTGTTGTGCATAGTAAAGCGTCTGGATTGAAATCGAAACAAGTCCTTTCCGGACAAGAGACATGCGTAATACTAGCCATAAATTTTGACATCTATACTAAGTACATGCTTCGCTTACACTGGACTGTATTAGATGTGCACGTTGCATTAAGAAATTAGACATTAATCATTGTAATTTACGTTCTTGTGGTAGGGTGCTTAGTGTTTTCTTTGCCCCATTTGCAATATCACGCTTTGGCTTGTTTCTTTTACTAACACTAATTAGCTATCAACTAATTCTGCTTTAACTTCTGCTGCTTTACTATATTACGTCGTGCTTCCACGTTCCTTGTGAATTACAGCAAAGCAAATAATGCTTAGTATTTTGAAGCTAATTTTCCTTCAGCTCATGTGTTGTTTTTCTTGCGCATGAAACTATCTGTATGTTCCTATTATGGTGGTGGTTAGCGTATTGTTGGTGTCTTGCAGAATTTACGGAAACGTCCGACGGCATTCTCTCGCACCCGGCAATTCTCGATTACTGGTGCTGCCACAGCACCACAGCGATCACCATTTGTGCGGCCACTGTCTGCGTCAAGATCGCGTTCGCGCCAATTCCTTAATTCCTCTGGTCACTGGGTGTATAACCCAAGGTTCAAGCAGTGGGTTTGGGTTGAGAAGCGCAATCATCATCATAAGCGATATCACCGTACTAGCTGTATTCTTTGAAGTTCGCATTTGCATGGGGTTTTCGGTGATTGGAATTGTGTCACACAGTCGGCGTTCGTAGAATCTTCATCATCTCCACACATACATAAACACATACACACACACACACACACACGTATATAAACATCGAGTCAGTTATTGTTCCATTGCGATTTCGTCCGTTGCGAAATGCGCATGGTTCGTGAGCGATGCGATGCTTGCTCTCTGCAGATGACGCTTCCTGTAATGTTGATGATCGTACAAGCGGCAATACTGTTACTGATCGTAGTCGCAGCTGCGATTGCTTGTCGACGGACACCTCCACCAGCAAGACTGTTCTTCGAGTCATCCAGCACTGTCACAGATACTGATCAGTCTCAATTTTCTCAGCGACATAATGAACAACTGCCCAGCATAAACGGTACAGGCGGTGAGCATAAACCTCAGTGATTTGATCATAATCATATGTGTTATACATCTACAAACAATCGTCTGCGTGGTGGTACGTTTATAAGGGTATTAGCTTTGCGTGTTTTCTAGTCATTCCTCTTTTTTCTATCTCTTTCGTTCTATGTTATATCATTGCTCGGTTCCTTACCTGACCGCACCCCCGCATGTAGAAGTTTCCTCGCAAATTCGTCTATCTCTCTTATCCGCTTATCAGCAGAATTAATGAGGAGTGTTGTTGTCGTGAGTTGTCATGTTTAGTCACCAACAACGAGCATCGATCGTTTGAGGAGTTATTTCAATACGATTTTTTCTAAGATCTTTGGAGGTGCGTGAAGGGTAATCACGTTGTTTGCTTCTTTCATCTACATTGTCAGGTCTAAATGGAACTTTTACTTGAAATCCTGTTTTCACTGTCCCTGTTTCAATCTGTTTTCTCAAGTCGCTTTGTGATTTTTACCTATTTGGACTCAAATTATTGTTGTCAGTGGCTTTCATATTGCATTTTTAGTGATGGGTTTAGCATTAAGGAAACCTTACCGCACAGATTTTGTTGTTCTAATACACCAGTCTAACCGAATGTGATTGTTCTTGTTTTGGATTGTGCTGCAAGATGCATTTGCAGAGCGAATTCGCATGTTAGATGTTGTGATACGTTATGTTTGTACCGTATATATTGATCAGTCATTTGATGGATGAAGTGCCTTGAAAGGATTTTTAAAGAGCTGTGAATAAATTGTTCTTCCGTGTTTGTGTTTGTGAATCGAGCGAAAGGTTGCTCAGTGGAATTCTTTTCATTTATCGTCGGTGCGTGTGTGGTGGTGGAAATGGCTTCTCATTGTCCTTTATCTCATGCTATGTTCGGGTTCAGTTGCAGCTTCTAGGGCATTGCCAAGTTCGTTTCTGTACTAAGCTGTGAATCGAAAATCTGCTGGCTAGTTCTTAAATATTTCACATGACTCCAACAGTCCAGATGGAGTGTGCTAGTAATGGAATCGGCGTTTTACTTTGGATCTTCTGTTCTATAGTGGTAGGATGGCAGAGTTTAAATTTAGCCCATAGAGCTGATTGCGGAAGATATACGTTAACCTAGAGTTGCGATATCGAGTAACTGAAAAATTAGTGTTATGCAGTTTCCTGTTACAGTGCTTAGCAATTTAGCAAAGAGCAGTCTTCATGTACACGAACAAACGTGTAGGCGGATATTGTACCCCATCCGTTGACATTTTCGCAAGTGCTGTGAGACTATAGTATTGATAAGGGGTACATAAAGAAGGCTTACTCCACGTTGTGAGTAGATTTTCCTCAATAGGGATGTTTTAGGCACATCCGAGCGATTTTTTTCCTCACAAAGTTTGTTTATAGTACAAATGAGTAGAATGTCGTTACGAAACCTGTTTTGAGTGTTACTCTAATTGCGGCAGGTATTTTTGGAACAGAGATAGGTGCTGAGAAGATGATACGATCTTTACGATTCTAAGTCACTCGATTTCTCTTTCTCAATAATGATTTCATAAATGGAATTGACTGAAAATCAGTACATTATTGTTGGTTGGCCAGCTGAATGTGAGTTCAATGAGCGCCGTGTTCAGATCGATCGTGTCGAGCCAGTTTCATTCGGAGATCTTCAGTCGGTCGGTGACTGCCATCCGGAATGCGATGGTGGATGTTCGGAGAGTGGTTCGGCAGTCGCGTGCTTTCGATGCAAACATTTCACACAGACTCTTCGAAATAAGGCCGGAAATGGCTTCAAGTGCGTGTACGGTATTTGTCCTAAGGTGTCTCCAGATTACATTAAAGTGGTTGTCGTGACGACTTTCCAGATGTGTATCGCATTGTGATGACACATTCTATTTGGATGGTGGAAATTGTAAGATGTGCTCTCCGCATTGTCATTCATGCAAACAAGCTGAGGTAAGGGTTATGATTTCATACAGTTTCAACCCAAAAGATCTACCTTAGGAGCAAACGAAACCTACGAGCTCAGATTCTGATCCACTTTTTAAGGTCCAAGTACTATTTTTTTCCCTGAAGATCAGTGCTGTGCGCGAAGATGTCTTATGCGTTGTGGCATTTTTTCCCCATCATATTTTTACAGCTTTTTCCCTACCGAGCGGTTTTATGAGACTTCAGAGTGTCTTATACAAATGCTTTTTATCGCTAATAATCCATTCTAGGTTTGTGAAACGTGTCCAGGAGCTCAGCTGTTAGTCGATGTGGCTCATTCGCCACAACATGGGAAGTGTGTCGATGCTTGCGGAGAGGGTCAAGTTCCGGATTGTATGTGTTACTGACTAAAGTCTGATCTGTTTTTGCTCCGTTCTTTCTTCGTTGTTTCTTATTGGGTGCCACATTCTTCTGTCTATGCAACCAAACTTGGACTTACTTGGGCGGTCCGTTCTCATTGGTAGTGCGGGCCCTAGCAAATTCTCCATTTTTCGGAGTTTTAGTGGTTCAGTCATTGTGGTTCGTCGGAGTCCGGAGGTCAGCCTAGACAAAGTCTGCCCAAGGTAGTCACCACCACAGGCAGTCGCCGCCTTTGTGGATCACAAGGAATTTTCCCGCTATGTGACTAATTTTATAAGCAGGAAGGTGGTGGATCCTGGTATTGGTTTACTCTTAGCTTGCCTTCCTGATGGAAGCGCCTGACTCCTTTTCAGCTTGGGAAATCCTGCCAGGGGATGAATCCCCTGCTGTACATCGCAGTCCGACACCCAGGAAAAAAATGCTTCCTAGGCACGATGAGGCGGTAAACCGTTGGGAGGTTATACAACCATAAATGATAAAGGACAAAGCTCTCGGCATTGATCAATCCCTGAGGGACGCTCCATGCATTCGACTTCATTAAGTATCGGTGGTGGTGATTGAATGCAATCTGGCCTTTACGATGACTCGCGATGGCCTACCGAGAGTCAGTGCTGCTATCCTCCCAGATAAGTCTGGTACCAATTTGCCGATCCCGGAGAGATGGAAGGCTCGGTGGGCCATGGGAGCAGGGATCGATTCCACATGGTGCGTCCAACCACTGCGCCACATGCGCCTAGGACATACTTGAAAACATTGATGGTTTCAGGTGTGTGTATGTGTTTATGTATATGTCTATGTCTATGTGTATGTGCATGTGTTTGTCTGTATGTGTGTGTATATGTTTATGTGTATATGTATATGTTTATGTGCACGTGCGCATGTCTATGTGTGTATGTATGTATGTATGTATGTGTTTTTCTCCTCTTTTTTTAGCTTAACCCACCCAAACTGAAGAGCTTTTTATTTCTCTCCTGAAATCTAGTTAGGAGTACTCTGATGGCGAAGTAGGAGAAACCATGGGACTAAAGAGCCTTGTGCGAGAAGTGTCAAGGCCTTGGTATATCTGAAATTGTCTTAGTACCTTATCGAGCATGATCCTGCTGCAGGGCAATGACGAATTTTTGACTTTACCGCCTAATTAGAGTACTCTGCGACTAATGAGGCTAAGTATGATGCTCTTACGACTTCAGACGAATCAAATTTGGTACATGTGTTTTTCTCCTCTTTTTTTTAGCTTAACCCACCCAAACTGAAGAGCTTTTTATTCCTCTCCTGAAATCTAGTTAGGAGTACTCTGATGGCGAAGTAGGAGAAACCATGGGACTAAAGAGCCTTGTGCGAGAAGTGTCAAGGCCTTGGTATATCTGAAATTGTCTTAGTACCTTATCGAGCATGATCCTGCTGCAGGGCAATGACGAATTTTTGACTTTACCGCCTAATTAGAGTACTCTGCGACTAATGAGGCTAAGTATGATGCTCTTACGACTTCAGACGAATCAAATTTGGTACAAGCCCGTTGCGTGCTTCGAGCTGATCGATGCGGAGTGGGTTACTACCTCAGTCCGTTCGGAAAGTGCACTCAGTGCGATGAATCCTGCACGACATGTCATGGTCCAGGTATTCTCAAGTTGCGTTCTTTAACGTATTATCACTTAAATTCTACTTCCAATTTAAACAGTTAGCTTTCCAAAGCTACCGTTCATATTTTTACTTTTATTATGTTGTTTTTCTTTGCTGCTTTCCGAAGACCCCGAAAGAACTCCTCTAACTCAGGCGCATTTGGATGTGATAGCTGTGCAGAGGGCTATGGGAATCGTTCAACAGGCTATTGTAAGCCGTGTTGTAGATTTGGAGAATCTTCTGAGAATTATCGATGTGGTATGTCTTTTTCTTCCTCTGTGTTTCTTAAGATTTCAGTTCAGAACATTGGATATTCTACCTATGCATAAATTTCATCTCTAACGAGAAGACTAGGGGCGCGTGTAGCACCATGGTCGGAGGCACCCTACAATGCACATGGTATCGATCCCTGTGCCCCAGGCCCACCAAGCCTTCGATCCCTCCGGGGTCGGAAGATAGGTACCAGACCAGTCTGGGAGGATAGCAGCACTGGCTCGATACATCAGGGCTACCGCTAGGCATTGTAAAGTCCATATATGTATTCAATCACCTCCAACGATACTTAACGAAGTTGAATGCTTGACGCATCCCTCGCATCCCCCAGGGATTGATCAAAGCGAAGAGCTTTATCCTTTATTCTTTTAACGAGAAGAATATTAGTTATCATTCCACACGCATGGGTTCATTGTGCTTCAGAAGATTGCTCGCCTAACGCAAAATATCCACCGGATCGAAATTCGGGATTTTTCTGGTCTTCCATTTGGTTTGCTGCTGTTGCTGCTGTGATAATCATCTCTTTCGTTGGGTTTGTTGGATACTGTATTCTCGGAGACGATCGCAACCATATAGAGTAAGTTTAGATACTTTACGTGATTTGCTCAATATAAGGTTTATGTGTTTGTTTGCAGTTATACTCCATTACCCCACTATAACAATCAGACTGGGGAAGTTCACATTATGGATTCCGATTCCGATGAAGACGGTGCTCTGTACGATTCCAAAGTTGTTGAAATTTGAACATACTTTGCTATGGATTACCTTATAGGAGGTAATCGTTTATAGTTATCGGTATTTGTCGCTTAATTCAAATGAATTGTGACTGTACTAATGGCGCCCCAGGTTTACCATGCCCTTCATCCCTTCGGCATCGGCAAATTGGTACCAGACTTGTCTGGGAGGGTAGCAGCACTGGCTCGATACATCGGCAGGCCACCGCTAGTCCTTGTAAAGGCCAGATATGCAATAAATCACCTCCAACGATACTTAATGAAATCGAATGCATGGCGCATTCTTCAGGGATTGATCAGTGCCGAGAGCTTTATCCTTTCTTTTTACTAATGGTCTTAGTCCCAGGTAATAGCAGGTGGTTTTTCAGACTTCTCTTGTGGATCAGTTCTCACTTCCAGCGATGCTATACAAAACTCTTCTGACCAAACCAGAATTTAATTCTAATCACATTTGCTTCAGTTTTCCCTACTGCTATAATGATTTACTATTGTCGTGTAGTTATAGTCTTTCACTGTTACTTTATCGAATATGATGTATTCTCTTGAATTTCTCTTAATTTATATTACTTCTTCTTCTCCTATAATCTATCAATATATCACAACTTATGAGTACGGGATAAGGAAGCCGTGGGTTCAGCACTTACTGTACCCAACAAGAAGGATGTGGCCACGTATGGGGTTAGATAACGGTTTTCCGTAGATCTGTGTAGCTTTTACGTTTGACAGAAAATTAACTAATGTAATTTTTATGTACAATAGTTGTATTCTGTTGAAATGATGTACTTTCTCTGAAAATCATTGCCTTCTGTCGAACACATTGCATAACACTGATGACCAGAATGATTTCGGACTCTACTAGTGCCTTCGCTCTTTACGTTCTTGATTCGATGGTTTAGCTATCATGGGTTTATGGCCAATTCTTGCCACTTATTATTATGTTGTTAACCTTTGCATTTGTACTGGTCTCTAATTAAACCAATCATTGATCGCTTGTACAAATCTGATTTCTCCTTCCCCCCCCTTAACTATTCACTGAATTCGATGTTCACTTGCCATAATAAAGAACTCATGGGTTTTTGTTATTGATTTATCAGTATGTCGGTTCATATAGTACCATTTCATTGCCATTCGGTGTTCATTCGGTGTGCAGTGGAGGACTGTGGTCAGTTTTCTGCGCTCGTTTTCAGTGCAAGTCCGTTAGATTTCATCAGTGTGGCTACTCGATGTCTTCAACCGGGGCATCCGATACCACACGGCATCGAACACTTAAGACATACGATTGGGCTGTGAAGGTTAGATATCTAAGATTGACTATGTAATTTATTTGAAACTCCCAAGAGGTTCTTATCGATGTTTCTTCTCTTAGTAACATACACGACAATGCGTCCTTTTGGGGTTGTGCATTTTTTAGCACACTCTGGAACGACCTTTGTTTTCACTTTTTCTACTTTTTAATATGATGGATAACTTACATCAAAATACTGACATTGTAATCTTATTTGAAAATACTTAGATACTTGGATGGTGCACAGGTTGTGCGGGACCTAGCATATTCTCTATTTTTTGGAGTTTTGCTGGTTCAACCATTGTTTCCCTAGAGAGTCCCGGTGTCAGCCTGGCCAAAGTCTGCCCCAGGTCGTCGCCATCACAGGCAGTCACTGCCGTTGTGAATTAAAGGGAAATTTGCTACCATATGACTAGTTTCGCTGTACATCGCAGCCAAATACCCAGGAATACCGCGGTAAACCGTTGCGAGGTGCTCGAAAATGCTCGAAAATACTGTGATCGATATTAAAGAAACCGATTTATTAATTCAAAAAAAAACAAGTAGCTAAGAATGGTTGTGGGTAATTAACGTTCATTTTCAAGTATAAAGATATTTGCTCGTAGGTGGAATCACAATAAAAGCAAAAACGTTGAGAGTGGTTAGGAAATTCACCGACGACTGTTTGTGTGTCGCAGTGCTTTAGATGACCACGACGTGATTTCCATGTCTGGGCTTCTTTATTATGAAAGAAATTGATAAAGTGGAGAAAATACCTAAAAGGACGTAGAGGAAAGTAAACGATAGCAAATAATGCCTTAGTGCTACGTATGTTATACGACAGACCCGACGGTAATATTTCTGAATGCCTATGAAAAGCACGTTCCCGGTTGACATATTTACGACCGCATGTATTGGTATCAATTCATACTGCGACGAGTTTGGCCATGTCCGCTGACTTTAGTGCTCTCTCCATTTGCTCTGTTTTGCCACGCTACTTTGTTTTTTGCCATATTGTATTCAATCGATGGCTCACAGGACACAGACAGATGTTTGTCGGCGTGGTTCATGAAAACTTGTCCATCATTCGTGGAGGTCGTCATGCTTGTAGGTGGTTTTGACTCCAACTTGAGTCTCTGTTATCTTCTCACATTAACACATCGAGTACTGGTAGAGCATGACTTTTTCTGGAAACCCAGGATACCGTGCTTGTGTGATCTCACGTCATCACCACAGGAAGTCGCTTACCTTCGCTATTCGGAAGGAGATTTGCTGTATTGCGACTTGGATTCTTCCATAACGATAGCGATTCCTGTGATGGCAGAGGATTCTGCGATTAGTCAACCCACTCGAGGACGAGATAACAAGTCGAATCTAAAAGCTATTCCTTACAATTAAGATTTTTTGAAAACTGTTCCTTCATGCAGTTTTTTTTTTGCCAAGCGTGGTATCGTTGCTAACGAAAACTGTACTGTGATATTTTGTTGCAAGCACTTTTTTTTTGCGTTCGTCGTTGTGCTTCTACATGGTGTAGTCTTGGGAACGTTTAACACCAAGGTACTAATTTCCACAACGATTTGATCTGAAGTGTTCTTGGGTAGCTAAACTGTGACATACAGCAAGTGATAGCATCTGTAGAATTGGACCTTTACTACAACATCGTATTCAGTCATGCTTGGCAAACAGTTTACTAGCCTCCGAGAGGCCGAAATGCTTTGGAAAGCAAAAGCGTTTTCGTGAAGATACCGAAGAGAATGTTCGAACGGTGCTATGTCCAGGGACCTCAAATGTAAAATAATGTGGCTGCAAATTATGAGATTACTACATTCTGGCGTGTGGCGCAATGGTCGGATGCGCCTTGCAATACACATGGGGCCGTTTCCAGCGCCCAAAGCTCACCAAGCAATCCGGAGTCAGCAAATTGGTGCCAGACTTATCTGGGAAGATAGGAGCTCTGGCTCGATTCATCAGTAGACCACTGTGAGTCATTGTAAAGGCCAGATATGCATTCAATTACCTCCAACGATGGTTAATGAAGTCGAGTGCATGACGCATCCCTCAGTGATTGATCATTGCCGAGAAGTTTGTCCTTTATCCTTTATAGTTACTTGATGCTTGATACTTGAGCGACCCGCCCTCATAGGTTGTGCAGGAGCAAGCATATTCTCTATTTTTTGGAGTTTTGCTGGTTCAGCCATTGTTTCCCGAGAGGGTTCCGGTGTCAGCCTGGCCAAAGTCTGCCCCAATTCGTCATCACCACAGACAGCCGCCGCCCTTATGGATAAGAGGGAGATTTGCTACCATGTGACAAGTTTGATGTCAGGGTGGTGGTGTATCCCGGTATTACTTTACTCTTAGCTAGGCTTCCTGATGGAAACGCCGGACTCTTTACCAGCCTAGGAGAGCCTGTCAGGGAGATGAATCCTCCCGCTGCATCGCAGTCCGACACCCAGGAACACCTCCAAGCCACGATAAGCCGGTAAATTGTTGGGAGGAAAAGTGAAATTATACTAATGATTATAAAACATTTCAACCGGAATAACATCTAAAAATTCTGCTTCCTGTGATCTCTTCGATAATAAGTTTCTTTATTTGCGAACAAACTGACGTTTCGGCGGATTTAGCCTTCATCAGAGCCTGGAAGAGTCAAGTTGACCTTAAAGACCTCAAGTTGACCTTTGACCTTCCAAGGTTCTGAGGAATGCGAAATCCGCCGAAACACCAGCGTGTTCGTGAGTAAAGAAATAAAATAATACCTCTTGCTTGCTCAACGAGAATATAAAGAATAGTTCTCCGTAGTGTTTTGTCTTATTAAGACTTTGTCTTGTCTAGTATTTGACTGGTATAACAAAATGTCTATGGTATAGGGTTTTTTGAAGTGAGAAATCTAAATTCAACATAATTTAGCATAGAATAAAACCAAAAGGAATTTGATACGAAAGTGTGTAGCAAAGTCGAGGCTTTGAAATATTGTGTATGTACTAATGGAAAGGCTTAAAATCCTATTGAAGAAGAGTGTTGTAATTCGATAAAGTGCCAGAAATGTAGATGACCTTCGCCACTGATTCCTAGACCCATGCATGACTCGTCGTAGAATTCCTTAACTTTCGATTTTATTTAGAAATTTTTTCGCTTGTGATGATGTCCCCCGGACCTCCTCCAGGTGGCGACCTTTGCTTCCCTGAGACGCAGGTGGATGCATGGGACGGACTCCCTTTTTCTGCTGCGCCGATTTGGCACATACTTTCTGTATTTTCTAGGCGTATTCATGCATGCCACGGATCTCCCTCATGTGAAGGATCTCGAGCCGGTTAGTCGCGATGCTACGTGGCGCGTACCCAGGTGGCGGATAGGGGGTTAATCGCGGACCAAAAGCGACCTTTGCTTCGCTAAGACGCAGGTGGATCCAGGGGATCGACTCCCTGTTTCTGCAGCGCCGATTTGGCACATACTTTCTGTATTTTCTAGGCGTATTCATGCATGCGTGTGTGGGTGCGTTCTCGCTTTATGCGGATTGTATTCTACGAGTCAATTCGGCCAAAAGCCTGCAATCAAGTGACAGGGAAGTATATGGGAGGCGGTTAGGAGTCGCCTCCAACAAATAAGCTCCATGTCCACTCTGGGAGAGCCTGGCAAGCTACCCGTGAGTTTAACCAGCCCCCATGTTCAGAGCCCAGCAAGTTATACGTGGGTATCAAATATGCTAAATACGGTTTTTAAAAAAAACGGGCCTCATTCCCCTGACCCCGAAAGAGCCCCCAATTTGGCAGTGTTGGGTAGGACGAGTACGGAGAGGCTGCTAAAATCTCAGGGCCAATGGAAGCTGCCTGGATCAAGAACTATGGTGACGATTTGTACCAACAATACGCGTACACTTGCATCGGAGTCCACGATAGAAGACTTGCTCATGCAAGCAATAATGATAAAGTACGACGTCATCGCTCTGGCTGAGACAAGACGACGCCACCTATTCAACGCTGTCTATGACATTGGTGAAGTACTGTTCCTCGAAACATGCGACAGTAGAGGCGTAGGCGGTGTCGGCGTTCTCGTCAACACGAGTTTGTCCATGAACATCGATTCATTCGAACAGCTTACAACCCGAATCGGGTTTTTATGATTAAAAAGATGTGGATCAATACCGGCTTTGACAATCTTCGTCGTTTACGCGCCAACATCAAACTATGACGAAGAAGAAGTCGAAGCGTTCTACATGGACTTGGAGAGGTTCTACAGAGAAGACCATACATTCTCCAAGGTCATCATTGGAGATTTCAATGCCAAGATCGGACCAAGGAGATCGTCTGAGGAACAAAAGACCGCTCTGTCTCACTGTCATCGACTTAGAGAAGGCCTTTGACTCAACTGAGATAGAAGCAGTCATGGAAGCCCTTGGTAGTCAAGGAATCCCTAATCAGTACATAAAGATTCTTCGTGAGCTGTACAAAAATTTCACAACCAAGATTTCACCATTCTACAACGATATCAACGTTGACGTCAAAAGAGAAGTTGTGCAAGGCGATACCATCTTGCCAAAATTATTTACCGCCACCCTTCATAACGTCATGAGAACATTGGAACGGAATAATATGGTAATGAAAATCGATGGTCGGCAGATGCATCACCTTCGCTTTGCTGATGATATCATTCTTATAACACCAGACATTAGCCAAGCGGAACGAATGCTTGCGGACTTTGATAAAGCGTGTGGAACGATTGGTCTTCGACTAAATCTCAAGATAACGATGTTCATGAAGAACGGATTGGTTTCGTATGCCCCATTCACGCTCAACGGAACGAATATCTCCGAATGCTCCAGTTATGTCTATCTAAGTCGGGAAATCAATATAATGAACGTCTTAGCTCCAGAGCTGAGCAGAAGGATACGAGCGGCTTGTGGAACTTTCAAGAGCATCGAGGACGTAGTGAAGAGGTCAAAGAATATCCGACTCCGTTCCCACCTTTTCGACTCAACGGTACTTCTTGTCCTAACGTATGCGTCAGAAACCCTTGTCGCTGTGTGAGCAGGATTAATGACGCTCAGCGTTATCGAACGCGCAGTCGAAAAGACTATGCTAGGAGTATTCCGTTTCACACAGCTAAGGGATGGGATCCGAATCTCCGACCTGTGTCAACGATCAAAGATCAAAGATGCCGTTCTGTGCGCCAAACAGTCGAGGGCCGGACACGTAATGCCTATGATTGTTAACCGATGGACAAGAGTCGTTAGTGACTGGATTCCTCGGGATGTTAAACGTGCCGCAGGAATACCACCAAGCCAATGGTCTGAGTTCTTCATGAAAAACTTAGAAGGAAGGCATGGCTCTCAATGACTCCTTAGAGCGAACAGAACTCACTTGGCTACTCTTGCACGCGACAGAATAAAATGGAAGATTTACTGGCGTCTGCTCGAGTCACTCGACTATCAACGGGACTACAAGTGATACAGGTGAGGTGATAGTGATGGTGTCATTTCCTCCGCTTCCAGGAGATTTCAAGATCTAAATCAATGTGGTATAGTAATATTATTGATAGTGTGAGATGTTCCTTTTCTACAGTCATCTTGTTTTGTTTTGGTCCAAATTCGAGTTGGGAGAGTTAGAGCTTTTTTTTTCAAAAAAAGAACATCGATGTCGTCGAAAACATTTTATCACACATTTTGTTAACAACGTTGATGAAAACATTCTGTCATTGTCTTTCCACACTTCCTTGTTCTCAATTATCAGTACTGTACAGATGAAGCAGCGGCACTCCCTCCTATGTCGATACCAGGCAGCGATATGCCCCCATTGTGGCTCTGTGGTTTTTTGGACTATTGGACTATGAAATACAATTATCTGTTGTGTTGTTGTCAATTAAATCCTCATATTTATTTTGTTTTTTATCGAGATCTTGAACAAAGTGCAGTTTTTTTCATAGGTGCGACCATGTGGTGTTAAGCATTTTAACTTATGAAGACAAACAATGATAGTACAAAGGTTGTAATATTTTATGCTGCACATTCCAGTGTTGCGGTTTGAAGATTTGTTCTCTCTAGTAGCAGGTCGTTTTTTTCTGGGGTGTAAACATGAAGGTCATGGTATGAAACTGGTTTCTCGAGAGTTAGTACTTTTTCAGGCAAGTGCCAGTTGCAGTGAATCTCTGGACAATCTACGACCAATTATACGGCTCATTCTGCATTTTGAGGAAGGTGACCTTGAAGTGACAGAATTTACTAGAGAACAGGTCAATTGCTTTTCGTTTAATCTATCCCAGATCAGTCGAAGCTGTAGGCAAGATTAATGATTTCAGTTCGGCGAGTTTATTAGTCAATTGGGAAAAGATCGAACCGACGTTTGTTAGTCCATGTTTTCAAAGTTATTTCTGATACATTTTAAAAAACCAGCCATGTTTATCGCTGGCGCAGGACTATTAGGTTGTGGCACTACTGAATTGCTCTTGGATTCGGAAAGATTTCATAATGTGGTACGCTTGATATCTCAATATTCCCATATTTTTCTCTAAATACACCAACAAACGTCTAGGATAAACGTAAGAGGCGTGTAGCGCAGTGGTTATAGGTGACCTGCAGTACGAAAATGTTTGCTGGTTCGCTCCCGAATCTGCCTCATAAAGCCTTCCATTCTTGCGGGGTTTGTAAATTGTTATGACTTCTCTGGGAGGATAGCTCAATTGAGTTGATACAAGGGTGAACCACAGCAGATCACTATGTTGGCTATATATACACTCAGTCACTTCTAACGGTGCTTTACGAAGCTGAATGCATGGCGCATCCTTTAGGATTTGATCAACGCCAAAAGCTCCATTCTTATTTCTTTACATTAAATCTGATTGCGCCACAGATCTATCAAAGTTTACGGTATTACGTCACCCTAAATCACTCACATCAAGTTTAGCACTAATATTTCCTAGTAAATATCGTATATAATGTATATTTTAAATTATTGTGAAGTCTTGTCATTGTTACTGGAAACTCATGGCTAGCGAATAGACGTTAAGATTTAGGTCTTCCCTTTGATTCATCAATACATAGATGGTGAATTATCTCATCGTCTCGCGGTTCGGTTAGTTTCTTGGGGACTTCTACCACGCTTCGGTCAGAGTCGAAAAGAATACCCAGAACTCGAATGTGATGTGCGTTACCACATTAATTCACAATTTTTCATCTATTTTTTACAAGAGTATTCTTATTATCTACTAATGTTTATCAATGTTTTACCATTATCTCTACCCATTTTTAGTCAAACTCATAAGTTTTAGTTTTTTGGCAAACATCTAAAAAATCCAATAGGATTGGCAGCAGGCTTCGACAAAAACGGTGAAGCGATTCGTTCACTGGCTAAATTATCAGGTTTTGGATTCATTGAGATTGGTACCGTAACCCCTATTCCTGAGCAAGGTAGCCCTCGACCACGGTTGTTTCGCCTTATAGAGGACGAGGTGAATTAATTTTTAGCAACGCGCAACTCAAAGACGTACATCTACTAATGTCATTATCTTATTCGATTCTCATTCTGAAAGTTCAGGGAGTTATCAATCGGTACGGATTCAATAATGATGGAGTAGGCCGAGTTCAACAGCGAGTAAAAACTGCCCGTGCCAACTGGCAGAGTGATTTCGCAGTGTTGGGTGTAAATCCCCATTCACGCTCAACGGAACGAATATCTCCGAATGCTCCAGTTATGTCTATCTAAGTCGGGAAATCAATATAATGAACGTCTTAGCTCCAGAGCTGAGCAGAAGGATACGAGCGGCTTGTGGAACTTTCAAGAGCATCGAGGACGTAGTGAAGAGGTCAAAGAATATCCGACTCCGTTCCCACCTTTTCGACTCAACGGTACTTCTTGTCCTAACGTATGCGTCAGAAACCCTTGTCGCTGTGTGAGCAGGATTAATGACGCTCAGCGTTATCGAACGCGCAGTCGAAAAGACTATGCTAGGAGTATTCCGTTTCACACAGCTAAGGGATGGGATCCGAATCTCCGACCTGTGTCAACGATCAAAGATCAAAGATGCCGTTCTGTGCGCCAAACAGTCGAGGGCCGGACACGTAATGCGGATGAATGACAACCGATGGACAAGAGTCGTTAGTGACTGGATTCCTCGGGATGTTAAACGTGCCGCAGGAATACCACCAAGCCAATGGTCTGAGTTCTTCATGAAAAACTTAGAAGGAAGGCATGGCTCTCAATGACTCCTTAGAGCGAACAGAACTCACTTGGCTACTCTTGCACGCGACAGAATAAAATGGAAGATTTACTGGCGTCTGCTCGAGTCACTCGACTATCAACGGGACTACAAGTGATACAGGTGAGGTGATAGTGATGGTGTCATTTCCTCCGCTTCCAGGAGATTTCAAGATCTAAATCAATGTGGTATAGTAATATTATTGATAGTGTGAGATGTTCCTTTTCTACAGTCATCTTGTTTTGTTTTGGTCCAAATTCGAGTTGGGAGAGTTAGAGCTTTTTTTTTCAAAAAAAGAACATCGATGTCGTCGAAAACATTTTATCACACATTTTGTTAACAACGTTGATGAAAACATTCTGTCATTGTCTTTCCACACTTCCTTGTTCTCAATTATCAGTACTGTACAGATGAAGCAGCGGCACTCCCTCCTATGTCGATACCAGGCAGCGATATGCCCCCATTGTGGCTCTGTGGTTTTTTGGACTATTGGACTATGAAATACAATTATCTGTTGTGTTGTTGTCAATTAAATCCTCATATTTATTTTGTTTTTTATCGAGATCTTGAACAAAGTGCAGTTTTTTTCATAGGTGCGACCATGTGGTGTTAAGCATTTTAACTTATGAAGACAAACAATGATAGTACAAAGGTTGTAATATTTTATGCTGCACATTCCAGTGTTGCGGTTTGAAGATTTGTTCTCTCTAGTAGCAGGTCGTTTTTTTCTGGGGTGTAAACATGAAGGTCATGGTATGAAACTGGTTTCTCGAGAGTTAGTACTTTTTCAGGCAAGTGCCAGTTGCAGTGAATCTCTGGACAATCTACGACCAATTATACGGCTCATTCTGCATTTTGAGGAAGGTGACCTTGAAGTGACAGAATTTACTAGAGAACAGGTCAATTGCTTTTCGTTTAATCTATCCCAGATCAGTCGAAGCTGTAGGCAAGATTAATGATTTCAGTTCGGCGAGTTTATTAGTCAATTGGGAAAAGATCGAACCGACGTTTGTTAGTCCATGTTTTCAAAGTTATTTCTGATACATTTTAAAAAACCAGCCATGTTTATCGCTGGCGCAGGACTATTAGGTTGTGGCACTATTGAATTGCTCTTGGATTCGGAAAGATTTCATAATGTGGTACGCTTGATATCTCAATATTCCCATATTTTTCTCTAAATACACCAACAAACGTCTAGGATAAACGTAAGAGGCGTGTAGCGCAGTGGTTATAGGTGACCTGCAGTACGAAAATGTTTGCTGGTTCGCTCCCGAATCTGCCTCATAAAGCCTTCCATTCTTGCGGGGTTTGTAAATTGTTATGACTTCTCTGGGAGGATAGCTCAATTGAGTTGATACAAGGGTGAACCACAGCAGATCACTATGTTGGCTATATATACACTCAGTCACTTCTAACGGTGCTTTACGAAGCTGAATGCATGGCGCATCCTTTAGGATTTGATCAACGCCAAAAGCTCCATTCTTATTTCTTTACATTAAATCTGATTGCGCCACAGATCTATCAAAGTTTACGGTATTACGTCACCCTAAATCACTCACATCAAGTTTAGCACTAATATTTCCTAGTAAATATCGTATATAATGTATATTTTAAATTATTGTGAAGTCTTGTCATTGTTACTGGAAACTCATGGCTAGCGAATAGACGTTAAGATTTAGGTCTTCCCTTTGATTCATCAATACATAGATGGTGAATTATCTCATCGTCTCGCGGTTCGGTTAGTTTCTTGGGGACTTCTACCACGCTTCGGTCAGAGTCGAAAAGAATACCCAGAACTCGAATGTGATGTGCGTTACCACATTAATTCACAATTTTTCATCTATTTTTTACAAGAGTATTCTTATTATCTACTAATGTTTATCAATGTTTTACCATTATCTCTACCCATTTTTAGTCAAACTCATAAGTTTTAGTTTTTTGGCAAACATCTAAAAAATCCAATAGGATTGGCAGCAGGCTTCGACAAAAACGGTGAAGCGATTCGTTCACTGGCTAAATTATCAGGTTTTGGATTCATTGAGATTGGTACCGTAACCCCTATTCCTGAGCAAGGTAGCCCTCGACCACGGTTGTTTCGCCTTATAGAGGACGAGGTGAATTAATTTTTAGCAACGCGCAACTCAAAGACGTACATCTACTAATGTCATTATCTTATTCGATTCTCATTCTGAAAGTTCAGGGAGTTATCAATCGGTACGGATTCAATAATGATGGAGTAGGCCGAGTTCAACAGCGAGTAAAAACTGCCCGTGCCAACTGGCAGAGTGATTTCGCAGTGTTGGGTGTAAATGTTGGAGAAAACAAAACAGAGTATGATACCAAGTGGGTGCAGACATTTGACGTTCAGCAGTTTTAGACTTCTATAATAAATCGTGTGAAATAGTAAAAGAACTAATTTAGATCAAATTTCGAGATCGGAGTAAATAGTTTCGCTGCGTATAGTGACTATATGGTGCTCAATCTCTTTTCACCGAATACTTCTGGTCTTACGCTTACGAAATCTGAGTTACAGAGTGTAAGTCGGCGTTTTAAAATCAAATGTTCACGTCTCTTTTCTAAGACACGTTTTTCTTTTCATCTATTATGACCAACAGTTTTGTACCTTCTTCTAAAGCGTTGTTAGTGAAAGAATTGTTTTCAGTTGTTATTATACGTGAAAGAAGCCATTGACGTATTACATCTAGCCTCTCGACCAAAACTTTTTCTCAAAATTTCTCCCGATCTTACAGACATGGAAAAAAGGGATATCGCTCAGGTATTACGTTTCCTGGCTTCTTGCAGCTGAAGTTCAGTGCTACTCAATGATCTATTATAATTCAAAAATGTGGGTACGGGAGGCATATTAGCTGGTATGAGTTGCTCTCAACTCGCATCATATACAGCGAAGAACTAGTTTTTATCGCATATTTGTTGCCTATCAAGTGATTCAAACAAATTCTAGTAGTCCAAATTCGTCACTCTTGCGCTCCTTTTGCTGGTATTGTTTTTGTTTAGGAAATAGTCATGGGTTGTTCGTCGTGATCTTTCGTAAAAAAAACCAAATAAAACCAGATCAGAGATGATCACCTGCTTGGTCACTAGACCCGCATGTTACGCGAAATAAATGAAGCACGGACTTTAAATTCGTGTACCCTTTTGATCCAGGTAGTTATTGATTCGAAACATGGCGTTGACGGTCTGATTATTTCTGATACAACGATGTCTCGGCCGAAAACGCTTAAAAGTGAGAATAAATCGGAAACTGGGGGATTGAGTGGTACACCGCTTCGACAAATGAGCACTGAATGCGTTCGCGAAATGTATAAGTACGTTTGAATCTCCAAAAATGCGACGATGTGAATAGGATGATTTTATCCATTTCTAACATAGTTCAGATTCACTAGCGGTCATGTCCCCATAATCGGATGCGGTGGTATTTCCAGTGGGGCAGACGTTTATGAAAAGATTCGGGCCGGAGCATCGGTAGTGCAACTTCATTCAGCAATTGTTTTTCATGGGTTTCCCATAATCGGGAAGGTAAAGCTGGTTAACTTTTTCTAATACATCCGCATCTTTATGCACTGATTCCAATGAGTTTCTGAGTATTTCCTATGTCACTCAAGTTTTTCTATATTTTGTATGTGATGGATAGCTTCCCTATCATATATGTATGCCAGGCATCTCGTCCGAGAAAGGTTTTTTTGATCATATCAAAACTTGGACTAAAAGATCTTCGGCCGCTTGTCTGTCTCCATAAATTTTTCCGCGATCCTTTACTGTTTCTTTTCCGATGCTACACACTTCAGCTGATGCAATGTCCAAAGAATTTGACTGGTTCAAAAATGACCACTTTTGAACAATTTGCCTTGGCTTTCATAGGTGATGCCGTCGGCAGAATGCCCACTAACAACAATCTTCACATATATTAACCATTATTTCGAACCTAACATTATCTTACCCGAGAACACATTAAGAACTCCTTCACTAAACTAACAGTTCATCAATTTCTATCTGATGACAGAGCGCGAACGAAATCATTTCGTAATTAAACACGTGTCGGTTGCCAATTATCGAGCAGGTTCTTATTGTTCTTTAAAAACGGGTACTTCCACAGCACCAACGACTGTGGCCGATTTTACTGCAGTTCGTTGCATAGAAAGGTTTTGAGTCACTTCTAACATTGTTGACAGATTACTGGAGGAAGATCAGCTATGAAAGCGTAGAGGATTTAAAACAGAATTCAGCATAAGGATTACATGCATGCGATAACGGAACTCACCTTGCTTTAGGGTCAAAACCGTTATGGAGTCTTTACACAGCCAGGGAATTGTCCAGTATGCAAGGATTTCTTATGGCCCACAAAGTAATTTCGCGACTAAAATTTCGCCACTGGATAATGATTGCTACCAGTGTAGCGTATGGATTCGACAGGGTGATACTGTTACTCGAAAATTATCTACAACCACTTGGCAATGCATATGGAAAAGGTTCTTATTGTTCTTTATTTATCGATTTTCTACCGAAGCGCCAAAGTGTTCATGAGTAATGGATCCATTTACGACTCATGCTCGACCTAACATCTCTGTGATTAGTCTAAACTTAATGGGAAGGAAACGAACAGTTTGGTTAACTTACACATTGAGGGTTTAGAAAAGTGGGCAAAGAACAACGGCTTCTTGTCCACTTTTTAGCCATCGTGATTCTTCCTGCTTCAATACACGAAAATCTAGCCGCTATGTAAATAGGGTGAAAGGTCACCCAACGTTATCGAACGCGATATCGAGGGGTCATGTTGAAATTGTCCCTTATCACCAAAGTAAGTCAGGACATATAAAGCTCTTATCTGTGTTGACAACTGGACATAGAAGATGTTGTTTCACCATGATGGCAATAATTAGATGAACTGGACACATGACGCATCTTAATGTAGCTGATGGTTAGGAACCGTTAATAACCAGATCCTGCGGATACCAAGCGCTTAACGGAAGTATCAGCAATCAAATTTCTTTGCAAATATCTTAGAAAGGAAATATGGTGGTTTTCAAATCTATTAAGCAGAAAGCGAATGAGAATCGACAACTGCTGGAAAGAGAAGATTCATTGTTCGCGCTCTGCCATCAGATAGAAATTTGTAGATAACTCCTTTTGAGTACCTTGAGTTGCTGTTGTATGTTCAGATCCAGTCCTGTTGGTAAGATACTTGGGAAACTTTTGTTTCATCTCCGTCTTGAGAAAAATGCGATTTAAGATGGTTGTACAAGATTAGTCCATTTTTTGGAATTGTCAATAGAAACTACAACATAGTTCATAGACAACTTATATTCATGAAACCCTCATGCTGCTTAGAGGATGCCGCATTACGCCAATGCACCTTGCAACGGTTTCACCTCATCGTGACGAGGTGTCTTACGCGGCCAACCTCGATATACAAGTACAGCACAGAACTACCAAGCTACCCTTCTCACCAGCAACAGTCTCTGGTAATAGTACCCAGGATCGACTTTCTATTAACCTTGGCATTGGATTATGAATTCGTCGTTTTCTCTTTCAGCAATCGCGAGGTTGTTAACCAGCATACATTTACTTCCATGCAATAACACACATACAATACAATCGTAGCTGACGTTCCGGTAGAATCGCCTTCTTCAAAGTCTGGAAGGGTACACCAATATGCAACTTACTAGGTTACTAGGTCAAACACTTCAACACCACAAACAGAAAGATGAAAATCTGAGCGATAATTACAAGATCTACGGCTTCTCGAAAAAACCCACCGCTTTTTTTATCTGTCCTCCACCGAGGAAGAACAGTCGCTCAGAGTCGCATATGGATGACTGCAGCACCCCCCGTCAACGATCGATGCGAAGGTAAGGGGCGAGATCACGCGTGATCTCGGGACACTCCTCCCTGCTATTCATTGTAGGATTTTTGGCGTTTATCCAAAAAGCCTCGAGGAATTTGCGCGTTGGTGTTTTAGTATCCCGTGCCAGGATAGCAACTTTTATATGGAAATCGTCTTCGTTATGCTTTTGTATCCTACGACTCCATCACGCACGTGTTATTAGGACACGCGTCACGTAGACGTTCTAGGAACATTTGGCTGTTCTTTCTCGGTGGAGGACAGATGAAAAAAGCGGTGGATTTTTTCGAGAAGCCGTAGATCTTGTAATTATCGCTCCGATTTTCGTCTTTCTGTTTGTAAGTGTTTGACCTAGTAAGTTGCGTATTAATGTACCCTTCCAGGCTCTGAAGAAGGCGATTCTGCCGAAACGTCAGCTACGATTGTATTATATGTGTATTATTGCATGGAAGTAAACGTATGCTGTTTAAAAACCTCGCGATTGCTGAAAGAGAAAACGTCGAATTCATAACAATCCCTGGGTTACTTTATCTGTACGATAGGCGGGGAACTCGCGATACGACTTATGGAGTGGAGAAAACCTGTTACAGATGGTGTTGGGCATTTTCTCGTTTTCAAAACAGCCGTTCTCAGATGACACAGCACTATATATATAGGGTATCATAGTGAAGCTATTCTCCACAATTGATGTCACAAATAGTTTTTTAGCGAAAGAAACAGGTGTGTGTGTGTGTTTGTTTGTGATTTGTTGCGAATGCAGCGCAAGGTAAACGCGCGATCCTCAATCTGTTGAACATTTTTTGTATGAAGCTTGACATTATCCATCATTCGTTTCAGATAAAAAGAGAACTAATAGAACTACTGAATCGAGATGGATTCAAGAACATTAGTCAAGCAGTAGGTGCCGACCATAGAATGTGAAGTCCAATATGTCTTTCATCATATCACTTTGTTAATTAATCACTTATCATAAAACTTAATCTGTAATGGATTTCTCAGTGCAGTGTAATAATTGAAAGCAAGAAGCTAAATTCAGTAGTACATCACATGAGTAATTTCAAGAGTGCCGCGAATAATCTACGAAGTGGTTTACGTAGAATTGAGCATCAAGTATGTCACGACATGACCAAAAATAATGCTAACAATATAACAAATTACACTACAACACGTATAAAACAGTATCGGTTTCTACAACGGTTCTCCGTGAATGACAGAGTCCGGCATTAGAAGATCCAAACGCGACTCTATCAGTCTCAATTCGCATGCCTTTTTTGAGTTGCAGTCGACTTGTGCTACAATGACGTCTCATTATTTTCCGAAAAATCCAATATTAATTCACCAAACAGGCTCGCTTAGATTACAGCCATATGTAATGTCTTGGCATCGAAAATGGAATTGTTTCCTAAGACCTAGATTACGCAGCCACGCTAGATGTAAGTACCGATTAAGTTTGAGAAGTCATCGTTCAAGCGCTCTGTTGGTCATGCCCAGAATTTTTGACGTGAAGTATCAGCACCCACGTCTCTGCTGCATAAAAGAGCGTCTGGGTTCTGCTAAGTCAAAAAGTAACCGCTGTTTTGGGTTCGTTAGTTGTTCAGTGGCCTCGTCGAGGGGCTCGAATGCGGCGCATGCTGCTCTCCTTCTATCTAATCACTCATGTTGTTCCGTGGTCATTGAAAAGCAGATGTACCCTACGGAATGGTCTCTGTAATCAAAAAACGATCCAGTTTGATCTGTTCGTGTTCGCCCATGAGTTTTTAATGAACTGCATCGTCCGATTAGTGCGTAATCCGATCGTTTTTCCATTTCACTGAGCTCACTGAGCATCGTCTCGTCTCGAGAAAATTACGACGTTATCCACTAAAAGATTTGTGTATTGTGTACCAACAATTTGTGTACCCTTCTCGTCCAGTCGATAGACTTCATGGCGCGCTGTTACGTGGTTATAGACAGTTTTGACGAGCTGGTGTCGCTTTGTCGGACCCCTTATAGGAATGATAAAGATCAATGGAAAAGCTGTGTTTTTGTGCTTTTCGATAACAGCCTGCTGGAGTTCTCATATAGGACAGAACCACTCGGTTGACGAGCGCTGATATGATTTCATTCCTTTTGACCCTGTTAAACACTTTTTCGTAGTAAACAAAATTCAAAACAAGGGGTAGCTGGTATTTTCGACAAGTTCCTATGATCCTCGACGCGATTTTGGTGTGTTCCGTGCACCTGGGTTCTTGTCGGAATCTTCTGTTGCTCAACTTGTTGTGGCTGGGGAAGTTTGGTGGAGAACTTTTCCCTTATCAATTCCACGTTATGGTGGGATGTGGTGGCAGAGCAATCTTCGTTCATCAGGGCTGATAGGGCAACGCTATAGTCAAACAGATCCCGATGGCACTTCTTCAAAAGAGATGGTTTCTCAACTCTTTCCAATATTTTTATCCGTTTGTACCGATATAAATACTTCTGCTTAGATCTTCTACGACTGCCGTTCATTATCAACCATGCTGGGTGTGCTTCAGTAGGATCAAACTTCAGTTTGCTTCCATATATAGCAACTCCTTAGTGGTAACTAGTCTTGTATTCCTTGGACGATAATAGCAGTTCTTCTCCAGCTTACGGCTGAATCGGATCTTCGCAAAGTCGCTATCGGATAAAGTATAGAACCAACGCACCACAGAGAGGTTATATATGCATTTTTTTTTGTTATTCAGAACGTGGTCGACCTTCACATGAAACGTGCCCTTATGAGACTCCCATGTCCATCGGCGACTATCTCTCTTCTCGAAAAACGAATTTCCACTGAAGAGACCTCCTACAGATAGAAGTTTTGCAAGACGGTTCCCATTCCTACTTCGATTTTCTACACAGAAATCTTCCTATACTGTATTCATCACTGGCCCTTCATCATCCGGTATGGAACGTTCCAACAACGAATTTATAGTACTTGTCGTTGCGGACTACTTCCCCAATTGGTTGTGAAACGCTTCCAGTTGGCTCTCATTAACTTACAAGTTGGTGAGTAACAGTTATGATACTTAATCAACATGTGTTTATATTGCTGAACTTATATTATCTTAGCTCAAAGTTATAATAACGTTTTTGTTATGATGCTGAGGCACACGAAGAATAGCTAAGCCAGGTGATGTAGTCTTAAATGGGGGGAAGTGATGGGTAGTACATGGATCGATGGGGAAGCCTACGCCACGGACATTTCGCCCTCAACGAATTACAACGGTCCAAGTATTCGCGTATGTTAATCTTCCTGCTCTTCGTCTCATCAAGGGCGAGCAAATGGAATTTGATGCGACCAGCGGCTCTAAGAGCAAAAATATAGGCATCTGAAGAAATAATTTCGTTTTTATAAGTACAGATCAAGAAGCAAGGTGTGTGGTGAGCGTGATCGTTTTCCGTGTCCGCTGACGTTCTGCACAACCCGAAATTTCATTGTCCCTTAAGGTTTTCTGGCTGCATGCGTCGTACACAGCAACGCCCAATGTGCGGGGTATCGAGGCTGGATTACCGCTGGATGAGCGATTTCTGGTTTCCCGGAATGCTGAGACCAGCCTATCTGGTGGCTTCTTAAGGTCATCACCACCACAATCAGTTGCCGGTCTGTCTAGGTTAGAGGGAGATTTGTCATCCTGTGAATAATTTATATCAAGACGATGGAGAATCTTGGTATGGTTTGGTGTTAGGTGCACTTCTGAATGGAAATGTAGAACTCGTTCTCGGCTTAGAAGACTCAACGGGAGGAAAACCTCTGCTTGCACATCGCAATCCAACACCTACGAGCACTCCGCAGCCAGTATGAGAACGTAAGGAATCGAGGTAGCGAGGAGGAATATTAATATTATTACATGAATAGATATAATTCAATCCATCGCAGCATAGAAGAGGAACCGACCTAATAAAGCCACCTGTCGTCCACCAGTCATCGTCACAAATGTGCATCACACACGTCTTGCAACTGTCATGCATAATATACAATTCCGCAAATCGAACAATCAAAGCAGGCCCAAAAAATGTATCTACTCGTCCCCGTTCTGTGCCAGAGTTCGTCACTGTGTTGTGCTAGCTTGAAAGACACTAGGAGGACCGCGCACCTAGTATGATGGCCTAAGGTAGGAAACATTCAGGACTCAATTGTGGTATTCATTTATTCATAGTAATGGTACGAAATCCTCCCAACGGTTTACCACCTCATCGTGGCTACGAGGTGTTCCTGGGTTTCGGACTGTGATGTACGGTGGTGAGATTCATTCCCTTCGTAGCGTCATCCAAGCTGAGCCCGGCGTTTCCATTACGAAGCCTAGCTAAGAGTAAACCAATACCAGGATCCACCACCGTCCTGGTACCAACCTAGTCGCATGGTGGCAAATCTCTCTTTAATTCACAAAGGCGGCAACTGTCTGCGGCGATGACGACCAGCGGCAGATTTTGGCCTGGCTGAACTCGGGTGGGACTCCAGGGAACCACAATGGATGAACTATCAAAGCTCCTAAAAAGTGGAGATTATGCTGGGAACCGCACGATCACTGAGGACGAGCCATCCAAGTATTCAAATAAGTAATGCTTCAAAATGCAAATATCGAACTCCCTCTCAGCTTAGGTGAATCTGTCGGGGTTCTTTTTGAAGAATTTATCCCTTTCTATTTAGCTGTAATAATCACTGTTAATGTGGCATAAAAGAAACTTTGAATTGACATCTCATCTATTGGAACCCTACACATATATTTTGGATAGTTGATAACTGCAGAAATATGAATCATCAATAAATGGCGCTTTTTAACTGTGAAGTTCACAAAACTCAAGAATTATTTACGGGATCTCATGTTCAGCTAACGAAAAGCTTATTAATGATACCTTGAACTAACCTTGTGCATACTTGCTAGTTCTGCATATAAGTCCTTGCATACAGCCTAATACGTGACCAACAGCTTCACGTATGTCATTGTTGCAGTTGGTCAACCATACAATTAACAATGACGTAAACACATCTCCAGTGCCCACAAACTCTCCCTTCAATCGTGGGAATCGAAACCGAAACCGGCGTGTGTTTCCATTTTTACCTAGTCGGTAAGTGCCGATTAACGAATTAATATATTAGGATAGTTAACCTGGTAAAATTATCTTCAAAAAGAATATCAGTGTGGTTTCCTTCAATGTATTGGCCGATGTTATATCATTCAATCAGAGAAAAATAGATAACGGAAAAGTAAAACAAAATATAAACATGAAATGGAATGAAATTAATGAAAAAGAAACCTCTCGTACTCGCGTAACAGGTAAGAGTATCGGGTCCATCGCTTGCTAGAACACCGCTTGTAACAACAACGTTTGTGACT
The DNA here is from genome assembly GCA_009735665.1 of Angiostrongylus cantonensis. Lineage (NCBI taxonomy): Eukaryota > Metazoa > Nematoda > Chromadorea > Rhabditida > Metastrongylidae > Angiostrongylus > Angiostrongylus cantonensis. The sequence continues at coordinate 3,693,695 of MQTX01000051.1, forward strand.
CCAAGACCGTGGATAACGTCCATGCCACGAAGGCAATCTTGTTCATTAGTTATACAGAAGCCCACCAACTCACTAGAAAGAGTCAATAAGAGAGAAATCAATAACCCAGAAACATTATTTCACGTACCCTAGTTCAAAAGCGTTAGGCGTTAAGGTATCAGCTAGCGGTACGATCATTTCTTTATATATAGGCAGAAGCTCCTTAGAAACGTACTGAAAAGCTGCACTATTATAGTTAAAAAAAACACGCTAAGTTAAGCACATTGAAATCAAATATTAATGAGAACAAAGTGAACTCACGTATTTTCCGTGGTCTCCCATAACAGGATCGCACACTGAAAGTATACGAGGGTAATTTAGACAATAAATAGCTTGTTTACTTGTATATGAAACGAATATCGAAATGCTAAATAATCTAAGTTGGAACGCAGTTCTCAGCAATTTCTATGGTAGTAACGAAAGAACGAATATTAAACTACTCACCAAAGACTATAGATGAATCATTGTTTTTGAGGTCTTTGACAATATCAGCGATCTTCTTTAGAAAAGCAACGTTACCACAGTACCCTAAATTTGTAACGAAGGACTTTTGTATGCCATGATTTCAGAGAAATGGACAAATTATAATTGCCAAAACCTAGATGAGACCAACTTATGCTCGAAATTCTGGGTCTTTTCTTTCCAGAATCCAAATTCTGGAAATCTTTCTAAAACGCTCAGAAAATTCACTTTTAACACAAGGTAATTGTATAAATGTTCTGAAAAACAACTACTAAGTGCATGTCAATTACAAACTAAGAATTTAGAGTTCACTTTTAGGTATGATCATAAACAGCTCCAAGGAAACATGAAGAACTTCCACTAATGAAAAACGACTGACGCTCTTTATTACCCAAGAACACAAATGCTCTAGTTATCGAAAACTTGTCATTGGTTATTAAAAAATCCATATAGCAGCGAATGACTTACCATTTTAAAAGACCTTTATAATGAAATATTTAATGTCTAAGCTCTTCAACACCCTGCACTGGCCCCATCTTTGCACTGAACTTTTGTGATTCAGACCGTTCTTTGTGATTTATACATTTGCACACTCTCCCATTGAGCTGCATAGACTAAAATTCTTTTGCATAAACTACTCCATTTTAATTCGGCTTACGCTTTTGTGCAATGAATGAGCTCTCATATCCACTGGAAAGGATTCCAGCTCTTTTATAGCAAGAACTCCACATATATAGAATGATATGTAACCTTTTCCGGGAAGATTTATGCATTTGCTACTTGCCGTTTTTTTCAAATTCCCTTAATCCCTACTTTCATAGGGCGCGTGTGGCGCAGTGGTTCGAGGCGCCACTGCGGCGCGCACGTGAAGTGCGCCCATGGCTCACCAAGCCTTCCATCCCCCTGCAGTCGGCAAGTTGGTGCCAGACTTGTCTGCGAGGATAGAAACAGTGGTTCGATACTTCGGTAAGCCACCACGAGTCACTGTAAAAGCCAGATATCCATTCAATCACCTCCAACGATACTTAATGAAGTCGAATGCATGGCGCATCCCTCAGGGATTGATCAACGCCGAGAGCTTTATCCTTTATCCCTACTTCCATAACTCTTGTTATTGTCCCATCAATATGACTATGAAAGTTTGAAATTTGGTAGCGATTCGGGCACACACCTGTAATCTCCCACGCTAACCCTCAACAAAGTCAACACTAACTTTTTACTCTTGATTAAGTTAATATTTAACACGTAAATGGTAATCAGTGAATTGTTGGTCACATTTACCACAGCCCTTTAATCACCCTGCCTACCCTTGGTACACTAACAGTTAACCTTGTGAATGCCTTCACATTTCTATCGATAACATCTGTTCTCTACCGCACTTCATTTTATCCACAAGAACAACTTTTAACATAACTATTACTTACACATACATTTGTCGAATACATCCTTAGGTTTCGTAAATCATCTACAACCACATTTCGATGGAGGAACAGGAACGTTCTTCTACCCACTCGTTACTACATAAATTTTTCCTCTCTCCCGATATAAAGACTTTCAAAGCTCCCAGAAAGTAGCTATGCAACGCATATTTTACTACTTAGCAACAGTCACTACGTCCTTAATTTAAGTGGTTTCACTTGAAGGATGAGAACGTTTGGTGAGGAATCACTGAAAACCTGTCAAACTCCAGAGTAGCAAAAGTGCTAAGCAGTTTGAAATCTTGCAATTAAAAAGAACAACTAATGGATAACAAACCTGTAAGTATAAATGAGTACTCGTTGACAGCGTTAAGCTTCAGACCCTCGTACAAATCAGTTAACTCTACGTCTGTAAGCCTCTGACCTTTCACATATTCATATCCTGAAAGATTACGAAGATTACGAGATGGCGTTTTTCCTGTCGAAAGCGTTCAAGCAGTTCATAGGAGTGAGCTAAAATTAGCATACAAAAACTGAACATGAAGGCTAGCGAAGCAAATCACTTTTAGGCAGATTCAAGAACTCGACGTTACCCGCGTGATTGCTGAATTGGACACTGTTGATCGGATCTACCTCGAACCCATTCAGCTGGAATATCGATTTTTTTCATAAATTAGAACAAACAAAACCAACCTATGGAACAAAAATAATAGTAGTATTCGCAATTTAAAGGAAAGAGAAAACGTTATAATATGACGTGTTGCTCTCCAGCGTCTACATTAACAAGGAAAGAAAAGCCTCATAACCTTCAAAATACTACAATTGTAGAACTGCTAGCGATTCGACCTTTCTTCTGTCATGCATGTGCATTATTTCTTATCACATGTTATATGAACCTCCCAACGGTTTGCCGCTTTAATGTGGCTGGGAGGTGTTCTTGGGTGTCGGGATGCGATGTACAGCAGGGGATTCATCCCCTCTGCGAGGCCTCTCTTACTGAGAAAGAGTCCAGCGTTTCCATTAGGAAGCGCAGCTAAGAGTAAACTAATACTAGGATACGTCACCGTCCTGGTATCAAACTAGCGGCTTGGTAGCAAATCTCACTCTAATCCACAATGGCAGAGACTACCTGTGGTGGTGAAGACCTGGGGCAGACTTTTGCCAAGCTGACTTTGGGACTCCACGAAACCACAATCGCTAAATCAGCAAAAGTCCAAAAAAAAAAATTGGGATTACGCTGGGGCCCGCACGACCAGCGAGGACGAGCCATCAAAGTATCAGAGTAAGCATGTTATGTGAACAACTCTAAGCAAGCTGAATTCGTCGTATGCATCATTTCATTTCACGTTCTGAGCAGAATTTATTCCAAAACATATAAACTGTTTCCCAAACAAACAGAGAACAAAAAATGCAAACGGGCACACCTGAAGTGGGAACACGGACGCTTTGTTTCCCGCATAACCATGTACAACGTGACTTTGAATAGACAAAACTGTCTTGTTTTGTTCTTTCCGGAGCGCCTTCTCAATTTTCATTTTGCGATATCCGATGGAGAGGACTTTAAAACGGAGGAAGAAAAAGCTAAATAGATGGAAATCGATAGAGATCAGTCAGAGCAAGAGGTAATGAAGCAAGTCTCTTAAACACTCACATCAGTAGCTACAAAATAAAGTACAACGCACATAGATCTCTATAAAATGCGGGAAAAAGTCTGCTTCTAAGAGAACATTTTACGCAAATTTACACACAACGTTTCTTTTACGCAAATTTACGGACATACGGTTATGGCCACATTTCTACTCCACGGAATTCATTCGGTAAAACTCGAAGAAGGAGAAACTCATCAAGTTCTTGTTGTAGAGCGCATAAAAGTGGAGACAAGAGGAAAAATTCAGAAAACATGATCCAGAGGAGAGGGTTGACGTGGTCGTTTCTATGCTGATCTTGAAAAAACGAACCTTCACCCTCACAGCCACACACATACGCATACACATACACATACACATATACATATACACATACGTGAAATCATCAATGTTTTAGACCATGTGCTGGGCGCTTGTGGCGCAGTAGTTGGAGGCCCCACTGCTACATACACGTGAAATCGATCCCCACGCCCATGACCCACCAAGCCTTCCATCTCTCCGGGGTCCGCAAATTGGTACCAGACTTGTCTGGGAGGATAGCAGCACTGGCTCGATACATCGGCCGGCCACCGCGAGTCATTGTAAAGGCCAGATATGCATTCAGTCGCCTTCACCGATACTTAATGAAGTCGAATGCATGGCACATCCCTCAGTGACTGGTCAACGCCGAGAGTTTTATTCTTTAGGGCTTTTACAGAATAGCAAGTAATAAATTTAGTCATCCACGCCGCGTGTATCGACTGTATTTGGGTCGTTCGTTATCAGCACTTTAGCACATTTACCATCGACATATAGCTACTTTGGCAATCTCCATCCCTTGATGTATCGAGAATCCCGGCCAGTTCCTTGCCAAGTCATACCACAGGTAGTCATTACCCTTGGGGTGTTCAGCTCATCGAATGTGTGATAAATAGATGAGCGCGATTTTTCCCGCAATCTCCGGATAGCCGTGCTGTGGTGTTTCCATCGAATGCGAAAGCGAAGCCCAACAGCAAAAAAAGAACATTATAAGAGAATAAATAAATAAATAAAATAAACAATAAAAGAACATTAAAAGAGAAAAAATAGAAAAAATAAGGAAAGTTTGAAAAGACGAAAGATTTGAAATCGTTTCAGTGGCATTCTATTCACCCAAGTTTTTTTTCCTATGACTCCAATGAAAAATATCAAAATCTAGTTTTTATGGAATAAAAATCAATCGGGGGACGGGTAGCCCAATGCGAGTGATGTGATCATCACGACCACGGCGCTGTTTCGATCCTGCTCCGGACACACCAAGACCTTCCTCTTCTTCTTTCGAGGGTGGAAAATTGATACCCAACTTGCCTGAGAAAAAAAGCACTCTCCTATGCAGTTCAAGTGGGTACGATCTGTCACGGCTATCTCAGGACTGCAGTGAGATTCGACTCAACCAATATTCTACGACATTCAAGGCGGAAGGGAAATCCTCAAGCAGCCGAAGCCACACCGTAAAAGTTGGTAAACCTTCGTGGATAATGGATTCAAACGAATCGAGTGCAAGGAATGCTGAGATCTACACAGTAGACGTGAAGACGGGTCGTTGGAATAAAAGAAGTTAAAAAGTAAATAGCGATTAGTTCCTTCACTAGAACACACATACGCAACCTTTCTTCATTTTCATGTTCCTCTCCTTCAGTGACCGAGAGCACCCACAGAGAGTTTAGACGGCTGAGGAAGGGCTAGTCAAAAAGCCATGCAATTGACATCTAGATTTTGGGTTTTCTTTTTTTCCTTCCACAATTAGGACACTCTGCCCGAACAGATTCTGTTTCAAGATGATCCCTTCAAATCTTTGAAGGAAATCCACCAAAACTCGAGCCATCGAGTGACTCGTGACGGGGCCAGCAAATCTTCCATCTTTCCCTGTCGAGTGCAAGAGCCCCAATGGGTTCTGCTCGCTCTATGGGACTCGTTGAGCATCCTATCTTTCTTCTACGCTCTCCGTGGAAAACTTTGACAATCGGGTCGGTGGTCTTCCTGCAGTGCGTTTAACATCCCGAGGAATCTAGTCAGTAACGGCTCTCGTCCATCGATTGTCGTTCATACGCATTACGTGTCCGAACCACCTTACCTTCGAATGTTTGGCGTACATACTTGCGTTATACGGGATACTCCTAGCATCGTCATTTCGACTGCGCGTTCGATAACGCTGAGTGATCTCTCATCCTACTTACGCAGCGACCAGGTTTCTGACGCATACGTTAGGGCAGGGAGAACCGTTGAGTCGAAAAGGTGGGCACGGAGTCGGGTGTTCTTTGTTCTCTTCACTACATCCTCGATGCTCTTGAAAGCTCCCCAAGCCGCTCGTTTCCTTCTGCTCAGCTGGACATAACTGGAGCATTCGGAGATATTCGTTCCGTTGAGCGTGAATGGGGCAAGCGGAACCAATCCGTTCTTCATGAACATCGTTTTTGTGAGATATAGCCAAACACCAATCTTTCTACAGGCTCTATCAAAGTCGGCAGGCATTCATTCCACTTAACTAATATTTGGTGTTATAAGAACGATGCCATCAGGAAAGGGAAGATGCTCTAATTGCTGGCCACCGATTTTCACTTCCATGTCGCCCGTTCCAATGCTCTCATGACGTTCTGAAAGGCGGCGGTAAATAATTTTGGCAAGATGGTATCGCCGTGCACAACTCCTCTTTTGACGTCAACGATAATATCGTTGTAGAATGGTGAGATTTTGGTTGTGAAATTTTTGTACAGCTCACGAAGAATCTTCATGCACTAAGTAAGGACTCCTTGACTACCAAGGGCTTTCATGACTGCTTCTATCTCAGTTGAATCAAAGGCCTTCTGTAAATCGATGAAAGTGAGACAGAGCAGTGTTTTGTACTCTCGCGATACTTCGATGAGCCTTGTTATCGTGTGAATGTGGTCCATCGTACTAAAGCCTTTTCGAAACCCTGCCTGCTCACATCGCTGCCCTCCGTCTAGTGTTCTGTCAACCCTGCTTAAGACGTTTCGAGTGAAGAGTTTGAAGACGACAGACAGCAGGGAGATTGGGCGATAGTTGCCGATATCGTGGAGGTCACGCTTCTTGAACAATAACGCGGTCCTGCTGGTTTTATCAGTGATCCCGTTGAATAAATCCCGTTTTATGGTGATTTTAGGACTTCGTTTTTTGAATTTAACGGCTTTTTCTCCTTTCCGCGAGAAACAGAATCTTGGACGAAGGAGACGGTGCTCTGATCCCGTGTAGAATTTTGAGGCACCAGCGACGTTGGTTAGGCAAACCTTCCATTTACTATGATGTGGTCTATTTCGTTATGGTATTCCCCATTGGGAGATTCCCACGTCCTACGTTGAGGGTGGGGAATCTGGATTTGCGAGTTACCATGGATGGTCTTGGTCCTCATGATATACTCAGAGAGCCGTTCACCTTGTTTGTTCCATTCTAGTCCGTGGGTTCCTATGTGACATTCTTCAGGCGTTCTTCTTAGTTCAATCTTGGCGTTAAAATCTCCGATTATAAAACACGCAGACTTCTTCTTCGTCATGGTTGATTTTTGTTTGATGCTGGTGTTTAAATGACTTGGATGAATAGAGGAACTTTTTCCTTTTTGTTAGAATAAAACTAAAGCTAAGGCAGTCAAAAAGAAACGATGGTTACTGTAATTGTACAGAATCGGGGCATGCTCTGCGCCGACCAAACATGGAAGGATGAAATGATAAAACGCTTTTAGGGTAATGGATCTTCAAAAGATGGGCCATGTTTTTTACTCCATTCTTAGCACTATCACAGGTAATTGAACGCACATCTGGCCCATACAATGCTTCACGCTGGCCTACCTATGCATCGAATCAGTACTGCTATCCTTCCAAACAAATCTGGTTCTTTTGCCATTTGCCAACCTACAAGGAATAGAAGGCTTGGTGAGTCTGGAGCGTTGCATCGAACCCATTTTTGCTGCGGGGCCCTAGACGCGTCGTCAAAACGTACAGCTGGCTACCATTTTTAAACATTCCTAAGCTGTGAAATACCTTCTAAGAACCCTCACATGTATGGCTGGCAGCTTGTGAATTAGAACGGCTGTAGCGAAACAGCGTTGTGTCAAAGGAAGTTCTTGGTTTCGGTTCTGTACGCAAGCTCCCTGAAGATCATCACGACAGACTCCCTAAACCCTTCTGCCATGCTCGCTAATATCCATCAAGCTCTCTATCTTTCTTTGACCTTGCTGAATTTTATAACTGAAGTAAACCTATTGTACATTAGTCATGTTTCACAGCGGAAAACAACCAATTCATAGTGAACCACAAACAAATGGCCTTATTGACTACAAATGTAATATTTCTACAGATCTAGTGTAAAGTGTCATTTATTCTAACATTGAGGCCTAAGCATAATATTCTTCCTGTAGATAATTAATATCTGAATGTAAACGCTAAGACAGGAGCTGCTAAGGTGAAAAGTGTTCGGCTACCATTTAAAATTAACGATGATTGAATACAATGGAAGTACTATAAATTACCGGTCGAAGACATTTTGTAAAACCTAAAAAAAACAAGAATATAGTGGAACTAAAAATTCTAAGAATAAAAAGTATCAAAGTAAAGAGAGTATGGGTACGAAATGGGACGAACAACAGCTGGTATCATGTACGAAGACTGAGCTTCATTCCCAGACAGCAGTATGCATTTATTTCCATGCATATGTTGCAAAAATAGTGATCTCTTCAAACTTTAAAACAAAAATACCTCGGCTTATAATTTGCCAATTTAAATAAAAATATATGGAAACTACAGACTGCTATATTAAAAGGAAATTGTCTTCATCTCCTTTTTGTTTTAACCCATAACGTACTGACGCACTGACGCAGTCGTGTTTGACTGGCGGCCTAATCAAACACTTACTTGAGCACTTAGACGGTCCGTCTTCATGACTTGCACTGACCCCAGCATATTTGCCACTCGTTTCTTACCCTCGCAATCGTCGTCCATGTTGGTGGTTTGATATGAGCATAGTAGAGGATGCGAGTCTCTCACTGTGATCTCTAAAACAACTGCTGCAGTGAGTACAGCAGTTTGACCTTAGTTACTAACACATCCACCGAAGGTGTGAGTGGTCGCCCTAGAAGACGTCTTCATCCTCTTGGAAACCAGTCTACAGTTCTTTCCGTCCATCTGTCGTCTGTTCTTCTCATTATGTGACCGACCTATCTATGGTTCACCGTTGATGCGTTTTGCCCTGAATCTCGCAGATGGGATAGATTTCGAACATTAGAGCATGTGATGTTACATGTTACGGCTAGATGTTGTGTGTGCAGGTTATATTTCAGAAGACATCGTGTAAGAGCTCTGTGTTATGGCTCTCATTGGTCGATCAACGCTGATACGATCGCATTCGGTTCGACACTGTCAAACGTTTTCTCATAGTCGACAAATGTCGGGGCTCGGGTCAGGTGGCATTGCCGACCAACTTCGATCACTATGGGCACAGTTTTCGTGTGGTCCATGCAGCATAATCCTTGTCGAAATCATGTTTGCTCTACTGGTTGCATGTCATCTAATGTCAGTGATACGCGAGACGGGATAATATGATAATGCTAAGGCAATAACAAGTATAATAGTGATAAGGAAATAAGGCGTGAGCCCAGCCAAATACAAGCAATTCTTTGCCGACTGTGGACTTTCTAGTTCTTTCACAATAAAAAATAATTTTTCAGCAACGAAAGTGTTTTATGGATTCCGAGCATGACAGAATTGCAGAACCGAATTTGCTCTGACGTTTTATGGGTGTGAAGGATATAAATGCTACTATTTACTGCTTGTTACAATAGTCCACTGCCTTGTATCCACACATTTTATACAATGACCATAAAGGATAAGGGACAAAGCTCTCAGGGTTGATCAATCCCTGAGGGTTGCACCATGCATTCGGCTTCATTAAGCATCGTTAGAGGTGATTGAACTCAACCCTCGCCTATACCATAACACGGTGGCTTACCAATGTATCGAGTTAGTGCTTCTATCATCCCAGACAGGTCTGGTAAAAAAAATCGACCTCGGAGAGACGGAACGCGCGAGCCCAAGTCGCAGGATCGATCCCAGGTGTATTTAGAGCTTCTCTAACCACTGTGCTACACGCCCACACAATTACTATAGCGAATTACCGATCAATCGACTTTTTCGTAAAAGGGTTCTTAAGTGTAAAGACAGTTTTTCTAATCTCACCGATCCTCTTACGATTTCCTTTCGATGGCCCATCTAATCAATACACACAGTGCGATGAAAAAACTTTGGAACCCACTAAACTGAATGTGGACGCTCAAGTGCCCATATGGATGCAGCCGTTATAGTGTCCAGTATGAATAATGTCTAGTATGAATTTAGACGATATTGTCAAATGTTGAGAAACTGGTAAAGTCGTGAATGAGTCAATGCAGTATTTATTCCGCAATTTCCTTCTTCACGATATGACCGAACTAGTACAAACATTACTTAGAAAAATATCTTCATAACTTTAATGAGAATGCACAAAGAACCTAGACTTCGACGATGGTCAATAATTTTGTGAATATTATCCGTATCTCCCACGTCCGACTTTTTATTAACCTCGGCATTGATGGGATAGTTCTTTCTACTTTTCTTTAACAAGCATTATTTGTTATGAGGTGTTATTTTATTTCTTTATTTACGCATAAGCTGACGTTTCGGCGGATTTCACTTTCCTTAGAGCCTGGAAAGGTCAAGTTGACTGCAATCTACATGGCCAAACACCTCCCTAACCAAACAGAGAAAATGCTAAACCAAAATTTTAACCACTTAGTAAAAAAATACGTTAGTATCCAGCGATGATCTCGTGTCTACCGATCCACCGTTATTTATAAGGTCAGACCTATCATTAGCTGCGTGGATTGCCCAACGGATAGAATGACGTGGTTAATAATCCTAATACTTACCCAGTTGTTGGAGTACATTCCAGCCCATCTAACGAACACCCAAATGATCCTGGATCGTCTACGTTACGCGCGACCCAACAGCGCGTACGTGAAGGAGTTCTTCGACGTCACCGCCCTCTATACAAACGTGTCGAATGACTCCGCTAAGCAAGCCATCCGCGAGCTCCTTATACAACACGAAGAGGCAATAAACATGTATGGCTTTTCGATTCAGCAGTTTATGACAATCCTCAACGAGTGCTTAAACTGCTCAATCTTCAGATGGTCCGGGAGGTATTGCGCACAAATGAGAGGGTCGCCAATGGGAAATGGACTGGCATCAAGCCTTGCCATTGCATTTATGTCCAAGGTGGAAGCACCAGTAATCGACCTCGGGCCACTACTCTAAAGAACTGGCTTCCGTTTCTAAACGTGCAAATTAACCTATGAAAAACAGTTACAGTACAAAATGGTATCGAAAGCCAAGTAGTAAAAACCTCTTGGTTCATTGTCTCTCTATTCACCCTCTCACACGAAAAGGGCCGTTGTAAGAAACATGTTTCGAACCGCTACCAGCGTGTGCACAGGTAAGGAGCAGAGAGAGGAATCCCGGAACTTGGCGCGACAAATAGACATTTTTAATGGCTACGAAACTGTAGCTCGAGAAAGGTATAGGAAAAACCACATGCCCCCAAACGACAACTCTAGCAATACAAGGGTCTCGTTTATCCTGCCCTTCATTTCAAATGAAGTAAGTGCAGCTATAAAACGCTGTTTAAGAAGGACTGGTTTGGAGAAATCGGTAACGATAAATGAAATTCTACCGAGTAATCTAAGACGCCTGCTGGTTCATAACCGCCTATACGACCGTTCATGTGCAACGCAAAATTGCATAATTTTCCCCATGGTAGAGACGGTGACTGCATGAGCTCGGGTACAGTTTATCTGATCTCTTGTAAAGTGTGCGGAGACGAATACGTTGGTTCGATTCAGCAGTTTATGACAATCCTCAACGAGTGCTTAAACTGCTCAATCTTCAGATGGTCCGGGAGGTATTGCGCACAAATGAGAGGGTCGCCAATGGGAAATGGACTGGCATCAAGCCTTGCCATTGCATTTATGTCCAAGGTGGAAGCACCAGTAATCGACCTCGGGCCACTACTCTAAAGAACTGGCTTCCGTTTCTAAACGTGCAAATTAACCTATGAAAAACAGTTACAGTACAAAATGGTATCGAAAGCCAAGTAGTAAAAACCTCTTGGTTCATTGTCTCTCTATTCACCCTCTCACACGAAAAGGGCCGTTGTAAGAAACATGTTTCGAACCGCTACCAGCGTGTGCACAGGTAAGGAGCAGAGAGAGGAATCCCGGAAATACTCCACTAGGCGCTCATAGGACTCAACGACATAACGGAGAACATTTTGAAATGGGGCACGATCCTCGCGCAAGAACCGAGAACACAAGCGTGAACAAACTCTAGAGGCATTCTGGACTGATTTCAAGAATCCGAAAACGAGCCGCAGGGAGGAATGCCCCATTTTCACGCGTGATATTGGCCAATATATAAGACTGTTATTCTGATGGGATGGGCACATTACATTTCCATGGGAATTTTGTGCGGCTGGTCTCCACAAAACACATTAAGTGGAAGGCTCATAGAAAGTGGTTAGTGTGCAAAGACTCTGTGTTCAATGTGATTGAAATTTTGGTTTAGCATTTTCTCTGTTTGGTTAAAGAGGTGTTCGCCCACGTCGATTGCAGTCAACTTGACCTTTCCAGGCTCTGAGGAAGGCGAAATCCGCCGAAACGTCACCTTGTACGTAAATAAAAAAAATAAAATAATACCTCGTGTTTGCTAAACAGAAGTAGAAAGAATTATCATCCTTATGTTTGACGTCAATTAGGTGCGATGATTGACAGCCCACATTAGGTCCACATGAGATGATGAGGAAAAGAACTTGCATAGATAAAAAGATCAATCCAAAAAAATGGGATCAGGTTATCTTCTCTATTTCTCACAGACTTGGTTAGGCTTAAAGGAAAGGTAATCATCATTTTTGAACGACTGTATTAATCTTAGTAAGATCGCTTCTGATTTGCCCGTTACTTCCAGTAAGTTAAACAAGGCTGTTAAGTGGCGTGTGAAGAATGCGCAGATTTGCTTGAACTTGGCTGTAGTGTATCCAATGCGCTTAAATGTAGCGAGAATGAAAATAACAAGAGAACTAGGTAGAAATTTCAAACGCACACGAAGTGTTGTTTGACAAGGCAAAAAAGGTTCACAAAATCTTAATAAGGATTTCGTTGTCAAAGTTACAATTCTATAAAAGGGATTGAATAAATAAAAAAAGGATAAGGCGCTCGGCGTTAATCAATTCCTGAGAGATGCGTTATGCATCCGACTTCATTCAGCACTGTTGGAGGTGATTCAATGCATATCTGGCGTTTACAATGACTCGCCATGGCCTAACGATGTACCTAGCCAGTGCTGCTATCTTCCAAAATAAGTCGAGTACCAATTTGCAGACCCCGGAGTGATGGAAGGCTTGGTGGGCCCGGGGCACAGAGATGGATCCCATGTGTGTGTTGCAGAGAGCCTCCAACCACAGTGCCACACACGCCCTTATAGAAACCGAACAAATAAGTGTGAAAATTTAATTTGATTCACTTCAAGTCTTAAAGAACGAGAAATCTGTTGAAATGTTCGCAGTTGCGAAATGAGTTATGAGTGAAATGAGTTGAGAATTAATTATCTTCAAAGTAAGCTTTGGTCGGTGGAAATGGGTTATAGTCATAGATCAGCTTCAAAATCTGCTATTGTTATCGCTGTTACTATTGACGTTTCTATTGCTCCCTAATCAAAATTGTTCACAGTCTTTAAGCGATTATTCCACGTATGGCCGAATTGGCTGCAGTTACAGGATTGGATGTCGCCTTGGAAGAGCCCAAGTTACCAGGCAGAAAATTTAGCTCCAATTTGCGGAATTCAGTGACTACTTGTTGTGAAGACCGTGCAACGGCTTACCGAGGTTTTAAAAATTATTTTCGTGAACTATTTGGATACTTGGATGGTCCATCTTCACGATTTGTGCGAACCCCAGCACATTTGCCAATCGTTGCTTTCCCTCGCAATCGTCGTCCACGATGGTGGTTTCATTCGAGCATGATGTCTCGAGAATCATTCGAAAGCAAGAAAAGAAAACCAGAAATCCCAACACTACGGCGGAATCTGCAGCCGATTATCCTAAGAAATTACAACTGGAGGACAATGAAGAAAATAGAGGTGCTGAGACTAAGCAATCAATAGGGAAACTAATAGAAGGGAGGAGGAGTAAAGTGGTCCTATAGAGAAGCGGCTGAGTACTCCAGAGGGATTGAAGATGTCCCGACGGGAATTAATCACACCGGAACGGAGAGCCCTGAGCTTACCGAGCGTCGTCTCGGATCTCTGATGAGCGCGCTGCTTTTTGTTGGAAATCAGCGTTAACACTAAGTCTTTTTTCATTGCATCTTGAAGTGCATATATGTAAAAAGATTAGTTGTAAGGATATAAGTCACGAATAAGTTAATTACTCAATATTGTGCGCAAAAAAATCGATATGAAGTTGAACAATTGTAATAAATGCTGTAATAATAATAATGTGATAAATAATATTAAATGGAAATAATGGAATCGTAAATCTTTCGAAGAGCTGATAATAATTTTATAAGCCTTGTACGTGGCAGTATACTTTATAGTTGTTAAGAAAGCGGAAGCTAGAAAAGGAAAAAAGTGGCTCTGAAGGTGGCAAAATCTTCAAAAAAGTTAATCATTACGGAAAAAAGTTCTGTGCTAAGTGCTTTTGTACTAAGTACCTGAAAAAAACACTAACATATAGTGCAGGTGACGAAGAATAAAGTATTCGTCGGTGACTAACCCGAATGCCATGAATCCGACTGCATTTGTAGCAACGTAGAAGTCGTTGAGTGCATGTTTCGCCTATACGGTGACATCCAATGGCCAAGTGATGTATCGAATCCGTTGCTGTCGTCCCGAGATAAATGTGGGGCTAATTTATCGACCCAACAGCGATAGAAGGCTTCACATGCAGGGGATCTCGAATTCAGCCAGCTACCGATCGAATGGACCGATTAGAGCGATACCTCCAAACACTTCGTCAGAATGGCAGACAAAGGATTAGAAAGCGAGAAGCGATCATTAGAGTTTTGTAACCATTAAACAACGATGCATATATGTAGACGGCATAATATAGCTTAGAACCACTGGAGAAGACCTGCGACTCTTGAGGAATTCTGAGTTTTTACAGGGTTTTCGTGGCTGTGAGCTAAGAAAATGTAGCCCTATCATAGTGATCAAGGCTATCATCACGTATTTACTCTCTATCATTGCTAAAAATCCAGCCGAAAAATGCGTAAGTTCCTTCCAACCACATTCACTTTCTTTCTCTTGAAAATTCTGTCTTCGACAGTATATGAGCAGACCATTTGTAACCGAATAAATTTTTCCATTATTTGGTCATCTGGATGCTTGGATGGCCAGTCATCACGAGTAATGCGGCCCCAACACTTCTTTTCATTTCCTTCTCCTGCAATCGCCACCCATGATGGTGGTCTACTTCTAACATGGTGATATCGATGGGGAAAATTCCATAATCCTGAAAACGTTAACCATCCGAAAATTGCAGATGGTCCACGTTAGCCGCGAACACGTCTGTCCATCGTTTTGGTTCTGATTTCTGATCTGATTCTAACAAACGTTTGAATCCTAGTTAGAGTCCACTCCAATGTTTTTTTCATCCATTTGTCGTGTGTTTTTCTCACTAAATGAGCGGCTCGCCTATGTTTTGTTATCAATGTGTATTGTCCTAGGTTTCGAATTTCTCTACTTCAATTTTTTTCTCTGAACATATGCGCAAGTGTTTTAGAAACGTTTTTTGTCTATCTATAAAAATGAAACAATCTCTGAATAATGCACCATAAACGACTCTATATTTCCTTGAAATGTGTGAGACTATAAAAAAAATAAAAAATCATTGAATGGGCCAGATAGGCATTCGAGCATCTCGGCTAATAGAGTCAAATGCATAGTGTTTCTTAAATGGCTGCATTAAGGTCGAACACATATCCCTGTTCTTATCCTCAAAATTTTAGAACCATTTGGGGTAGCTTGGCCATGAAGCGCCTTCACGTGTGCGATGCATACTTTAAGGAAGGGTTGGCATAATTGTTAAGTTTTCCTTCGGCAAAACGGGATTTCTGGAAGAGATTGAGCACGTGAAAGAAGACAATGTGAATTTTTATTATGATAGATGTGGCCGTAATAGCGAACGAATTACGGTAGCGCGGACGAATTCAAAATTTCATTTTTTTTGTGGAAACTGAAATTTTATAAAAGACATTTCGAGGAAAAAGGATGTTATAGATTTTCACTGCAGTACGAATCGATTAAAATACAATGACTATTTTCTCGCTATGCATGTCCAGCAGGGCTCTCGGCAGTGAGCCAAGCCATCCTATTTCAGGTCACTTCAGAAGGGTCATTCACAATTGATTTTAGGACCTATCAGTGGACAGTACAGCGTCAGAATGATATTTAAATCCGACCTCTTCACTGCTCTCTCGCCGCTCCTTAAGGTAAACTCGTTTTCAATGCCTCTTGCGAGGTTGTGAATCAGGCTCAAATGTGACATCTCGTTGAAATCTTCAAATTTCATTGTTGGGTGATATTTCCGTGATGTTCTTTTTGATTATAAAAACCATCCACTTAAGTGAGTTTTGCATTCGCCAAAGCTTCAAAAAGCATTCAATTTTTCACTCCTGTCTACATCCCGTCGAAGACATTCGAAGCGAGTTGATTCTAGTTTTTTCAGCCTCTAATAAAATGTTGGTCTTCCTGTGTCAACTGCACTCTTATCTTCTCTATATGTTTTGGTCGATGGATGAATATCCAGGAATAAAAAGACTGCACAGGAAACAACGTTCGTTCTTTTGTTGTGGCCGTTTTCTGCTTCAATGCCTAGATGATTGGTGCTTTGAGAGCCCGCTGATGTGGAATTCTGATGCAGAGTCAATCTGGTAATGCGATGTCAATTGTCCAGATCGATTCCTATTCATCCAGTGATTCCGTTAAAAACCCCGAAAACGAATGCGTTCTTGCCAAAATTGAATCTTGATTCTACTCGTTCGCCGCTTTTCGCTTGCTGTTTTGAACTTGATAATGCCTTAGCGACCACTAGTTTCGTTGTGAAAACCACACCCAATTGTCGACAAGAATCCTCAGCTCCACAACTACTTCTTTTCCAAGGATTTCGCTTTTTGTCATTTATTTAGTGAACTTTGTTAAGTTTTCTAAGACCTTAATAAATCACTGTTTTCTTTGGTCATAGAGAAGGATATACTTTGTTTTCACCACTATCTAATCGATATAGACAGAAAAAAGGATACGAAATCTGCTCACTACGTTGTGGATCCACTTTTCGGTGTTCCATTGAGAGTATTCTAAAGGGTACGTTGTTTTCTTCATTAGCAATCGAGAAGTTGTTATAGGGCGCACGTTTACTTCCGTACAAAAAGAACATACACAACACAACACAACAGTAGCTGACGTTTCGGCAGTATCGCCTTCTTCAGAGCTTGGAAGGCTTTGTTGTGGTTTTGTACGGAAATAAACGTGTATTGCATGACAATCTCGCAGTTGCTGAAAAGGAAAACGACACATTTATAATCAATCCAATGCCGAAGTTAACAGAAAGTCATTCCTGGGAACTATTCTGAAGGATTTTCGTCAAAAATAAATGAATCTGAGCCAGTGAGCTCGAGCAGCTCTGTGTAGTTTCAATACCCACAGGGCGATTGTTAACTCGCCCTGGGTGTGGGCGTGGTTTCGTGTTCCATTGTTTTCAGCAATGACAACGATAGGCTGACAACTACTTCTACATGCTGTTCATCTACCGCCACGCAGTTGATCCGAACTTTCACTAAAATGCCGGGATATTGCTAGTTTTGACTTTAGTTGTGTGAAAATGCTGGCCGCTAGAGGTGTTTCACTTGGACTCGGAAAGATTAATCTTTCTGAATTCGGTCATCTCAAAAACGATAGGCTCAGGTAATCTACAAGTCGTCTACAAGTCATAGTCACATGATACGCTTGACAACATGCTAAATTTTTTATAACTCTTTTATAGAGTTTCACAACTGAGACGGACGGAACAAGCAGAAAAGCCACCAAAAATCACTATTAGGAAAAAAGCCGATGCTAAGGTAATCTATTATAATTTGTGTTCTTTTGAGGATTGACTCTTTCGAACTTTCTGACTCCTCTCTTGCCGAATATTTTTTCTACAGCGATTTTGTTTCTATTTTAATGACATAATCTCGCGATTTTTTTTAAACAAAGCTTACCTTTCTTTCTCCAAAGAGTTAGACCTTTGTTCTCAACGTCCTTACCGCAAAATGTAAACTCTATAGAATTCGAATTAGTATTCTCTTAATGGTACTACAGGAAACACGGGCAGTACTACATTTTGGTACCGAAACACAAGACTAGCCGCCGTTTTTCTCACATACATTCCTCTCTCGGCAAACATCTTGATCTTTTTATTACTCATCACTTCCTCATTCTTTTCAGGGTTTGCGTGCAAGATGAGTTAGTCATCCACATCAGTGACCCTGGAAAATACTTCAGAAATCGCTCCTATTGTAGCTCCATATCGCATATTAGTAGCGCAATCGCCTTGAGGATGTTCTAATTCCTTCCTTCAAGTCAGTGCCCCTCTAAGGAAACGTCGGAATACTCGGGACTTGTACCAAAGCTCCTCAAACGTTCCTCAATCCTAGAGTCTTACAGGTAGCTACTAACAGTAGTGCTTGCAGCACTCGTACAAATGGTTATAGTGCCGACTTTCCATTATACAAATGTTCTACGGTTGTCTCCTTCTTTCACTCTATTGATGTACCCGTCTGCGGCGGCGTAGGCGTTGTCGTATCAGGCGACAGCCAAGCCGGCGGAGTGGGCGGCGAGGCCTGGAGGCCATTGGCAGACAAATCGATGTCCTCAAAACCACTGGACAGCTGCCAGTGTTGAAGGGATGACGATGTAGTGACATTCTTCAGATCCAGTCAGTTCCTGCTGACGTTGCCCGCCTAGAGGATATTCAAAAGACGCTTATTAAGTGGTTTTTTGAGTACCGGAATCGGCAGTGCAAGCGAGAATCACCTGTTCTGCAGCGTTACGAGGATTTAATTGGCTTGAAGTGCAAGAAACTAATGAGTGAGAGAGATGGGAGTGCCTGGAACATGAGTTTTCTGGAAAATATTAAAAAGTACAGTCATAAGCAGAAATGAATTACAACTCATTATCAAAATAGATGATATGGGAGAAAAATACTCCTATTCTATAGTGGGACAACACTTTTTCCATTGCCAAGAATGCCAATATCGTAAATTTGCTCTATTGTAAACCTTTAAAGACCGTATTAGATGAAGGCGTATCCATTTCGTTCTTGTGGGGTTACTCTAAATGAAGCTGCAATGACGTTGAATCCTTCACAAAGAATGTCGTGACTTCATGAATATTCTTGCCAAATCTCAACTTTTTTACTTAAAGAAACCTATTATCTCTCTATTTTACAATAAAGAAAATATAACAAGGCTCCGAAGTCGCAATTGTTTTTCACGAGGGCTCAAGTGCTGTCCACCACGCTGACCGACGTCCTTGCATTATCTCAGTCAGTTTTTTCCTCTGTCAGTGCTTTCAGCAATCACTCCCCGACGAGAATGATGAAAAAGTAAAAACATAGCTGAAAGAAAACAGAGCAAACGCCTCAGTAGGTGTGGCGGTTAGCACGTGAGCCTCCGATAAGGGCAATCGAGGGTTCAATGCTCAACTAAGCCTCTAAGTTCTGCTCATGTCTCAGCATGCTTGAGGTTGCATTTTATAGCGTGCAGTGCTATGAAAGAACGATAATAAGCAGACAATAAAAGTTGGAGCGTAAATATTTGTTTTGCAAAGCCATTGTTTGCTGACGAAATTACTTGTGTACTTGGATACTTCGACTGCCCGTCTTCACGATTGTGCGGGCGCCACCACAATCCCCATTTTTTTCTTTTTTGGGAACTTGCCAGTTGAGCCATTGTAGTCCCTGGGATCAGCTTGGTCAAAGTCTACCTCGGGTTTAGTGACGATGTTATCACTGTTATCACTGTTATTGTCATTACTTTTACCATTAATATTACTATCATTATTATTACTGTTAAATGAGAACTTTAGTGAACCTATTAGCGATAATAATGATATGAAGCCAAAAAAAATTCCGTGAATATCAGATGTTGAGGTCGTATCGATCGACACCTGTGACGTCATCAAGCATAACGTCGGTTAGACATAAATAACGTTTTTTTTTCTTCTACTATTCTGTTCAGCTGCTAAAGCGATTCGAGTTAAGTTATGAGTTGCCGTGCGGCGTCAGTGGGAGGGAATAATCCGCAGTTCTCCCTATTTGATTCACATGTGGATATTATTAAACAGAAAATCGTTCACTACAACCAGACAGTGCTTGTTATTGATCTCTTTTTCATTTACTAATTCCATGTTTATTAACATTTAAGGGAGTGGTAATCAGTGTGTATAAAAAAGGATAAAACCCTCGGCGTCGATTAATCCCTGAGGAATACGTCATGCATTTGACTTCACTAAACATCACTGGAGGTGACTGAATGCACACCTGGCCTTTGCAATAACTCGTGGTGGCCCAATGATGCATCGAGCCGGTGCTGCTATCCGCCCAGACAAGTCTGGTACCAATTTGCTGACGCCGAAGGGATGGAAAGCTTGGTGGGCCATGGGCGCGGGAATCGATCCCACCTGTATTGCAGGGCGCCTCTGATCACTGCGCCACACGCGCCTAGTCAATGTGAACACCAATTAATCAAATAAGTTTGGTAGAACAAATTGACGCCAAATCAGAACAGTTATTAGGTGGAAAAGAACCAGCAGCAGTGTTTTAGCGAAAATTCCATGAAAATTCATCTCTATCGCATTAAAAGTTGAAGCTTTTAAATCAACTGAAACTAAGTCTGGCTAGAGATTGGTTGAAAAACTAATATTCAAATCCTGAATTTGGTCGTATAGAGCCTTTATGACAGTTTCTGATTCAACTTTTTAGGTTTAAAGAAGTGAGCTAAAGCTTAACTGCGGATGTGGTTTATCGTATTGAATCATTAGCGAAACCGCTCTTGCTCACATGACTGTTCCTCTTCCACATTACGTCAATCCTGTTTAACACGACTTTCCAGATTATCAGACTAACATGAGATTGCTAAACAGCTTTCTTCGGCTTTCGCTTAACACAAGGTTACGTTTTTGTCTTTCTCAGAGCCGATGATCCGAGTCACTGACCACAGTCGTTCGTCTTCTCAATGTGGTGTCATTGTTGTCGTATCAAGTCAGATCATTCTCAGTGGAGCACTGCTCGAATGAGACAACCTCAACCGGCAGCGCTCTTTCATACAGCACGGTTTTGTTGATAACGACTGTCCGTAGATAATGACCTGTTTTTCAACGGGTAGTCCAACCTACAGCAGTTGATATTGAGGGGGCCAGCAAATAACGAATAGCGAAACAATATTTTTCGAACCGACTGTCGTTTAGCTTCGGCACTGAGATAATGATTATCCTGAGAATGTCATTTGTGACGATGAATTGCTTGTGAAGCTCTGCTTGCTCACATGGCTGTTCTTTGTTTAGTTTTGTCTAGTGTTCTGTCAATCCGGCTGAGAAGAAGCTGGGTGAAGAGTTTTTAGAAGACCGTACACCAGGCAAATTGCACCATAACATCTACCCGCTACCATGATTACCTCTGTCCTTGTTCAGCAATATTGTCTTGCTGGTCTTCCATTGGGAATCTTGCAACCTGATGCGCAATGTGTGGAAAGTTAAGCCAGTATCCTGAAAGGACTGTTGAATCCTCTCGGTAACGGATGTTGTAAGATTTGTTACTATTACATTCATTAAGTTATTAATCTCACTGGAGATGAAGTTCTATCACAAATCCTTACTCTAGATGTCTTACATAGAAGCCACACAGTGTCACTGCTGTGTTCACCGGCTTTAGATCAACATATTACAGCTCATACTGAAGTACATTAATTAAATTTAAAAAATATTACAATCCGAAAATCTTTGCCTAAAGGATAAAAGCTCTCGATGAGGCACTAATTTTTCCCGTAACATATGTTTTTTCTACTCTTTTTCTTTCAGGGCTCAAATTTCAAACACTAAAGCAAATGACAGCGACAATTTCTTCTATTAGAACAGAGTGATGTCTCCCAGTCTATTGCTGATGTCTGTAGGTGTCGTCTTGGGTTGAAAATTTTAAACCATTTTAGCCTTATCTTTGGATTTTTGACAATCCCGATTTTAAACATAAACGGACACCCTATAAAAATTGTGCGCAGGATTCATAAGATAGAGAAAGGTCTCTTCAATGTTATGAAGTTCTGAACCTGAGGAATACTCTAGCAGCCGAGAAGTTATTCTCAGCTGTCGAAAAACTAGTCTTATCGTGGAAGCGTCAGACTAGAATGGCCAAGTGAACTAATTTGATTTTTTTTAAGATAATATTATTAGTAAAGCAGAGTTCGGGCATTTGTGAACGACATTGAGGACAGAAGACATGAAAAAAAGACTCTATGGAGATGATGGGAAGAACCAGAGCTCTCTCTAGGTCAGGACTACAGAAGTGGTTTACGTTACCAAACAGGCATTATATATCAAAGGATGCCGTCGAAGGTCACTTTAAAACGCTGCAAAAGTAATCCAGATAGGATTCTGCAACGACACAGCCAGTAAACACTACCGGTAATGTCACTGACTGGACGCCGTTCTTAAATCATTGGCTGGAATATCGAGAGCAGGCGACGACAGATTGAATATCGGCGAATATTGTGATATTTCTGGTTTCTGAGCAAGAAAAACGATCTCCCTGATAGATGGGAAAAACGTGGATATGCTGTAACGTATCTAGAATACGCTTCCATCGATCATGAAGTTAATTTTTGTCTGGGCAGGAGTCGAACCAGAGAGTAACAGCGTTGTAGTGAAGCATTCGGGCATCATATTTCGAATAATAAGCACTTTTCGTGTCATTTGTCGGAGTATTTTTAGCTCTCAGCGTAATGCGAATGGAGCTGTATAAAAAATAATAATGGTAACAATAACAATAATAGTAATTATAACGATAATATTAGTAGTAATTTCTGCAATTATAGTAATTATACCCGACACCTGTGGTGTCAGAGCAGCTAAAATCTGTTTTTCTTTGTACATTGTGCATACCAACTTTAATTACTAGTGCTATGCCTAACTTTCCGAAGGGCACGTGTGACGCAGTGGTCGCGGGCTCCCTGCAGCACATACATGGGATCGATCCCCGTGGGGCACCAAGCTTTCCATCTCTCCGAAGACGGCAAGTTAGTGCCAGACTTGTATGGGAGGATAGCAGTTCTAGTTCAATACATCGGTAGACCACAGCGAGTCATTGTGAAGACCATATGTGTATTCAATCACCTCGAAACGTTGCTTAATGAAGTCGAACGCATGGCGCATTTCTCAGGGATCGATCAACACCGAGAGCTTTATATAAACTTCTAGAGCTGTATGTCCAGCTTTCCAAAGACTGAATTTGTTTCTAGAAACTGAAAAATTTTAAAAAGATAGCGTGTCAGAGAAATATCTGAAATAATAGCGAATTAGTAATACTTTTTTAAGAAGTTGTTTTTTAAGCACATACTTCTTCAAGATTCTCAAGCGATTACACCAAATCAATGACTGGTTATGGGTCTTTTTCTAGTTTTATGAGCCACCGAGAGCTTAGAATACTAAGGCTTTATAACAATATTTGTCAAACTTGTTGCCGTTAGAAAAATCGTCTACTGTCGATAAGAATCATGGAATGGACCTCGAAGAACGTAAAAGTTCTCAATAATATTCTATTAATAGAATTCGTAAACTTCTCTCTTCGGCTTACTATATTTTTTTTATCGTGTCTTTGACATTTCACTTGACAACACGAACCGAGTGGACGCATTTTCATTAAGACGCATGACTTCTGCGCCATATCAGTTTTCAATGTTACACTGTCTTTTTTTCTTTTTACAGTAAAGTTTCTAATCTTTGATATTCTTTCGTAAACGGAACACTACTGTCATTGTTTTCTCGATAACGTGTTTAACAACGCTGACCAAACTGTTGCTTTCTTAAAGTGCCCAAATGAGGGCGATAAGGTAAGCAGAACCGTGTTGACGAATTGCTGGACATAATGCAAGATGTCGGTGAACGGCGCGTGTGGCGCAGTGGTTGGTGGCCCGCTACTGCGACACACACGTGAAATCGATCCCCACGCCTATGGCCCACCAAACCTTCCATCCCTCTAGGTCGGCAACTTGGCACCAGACTTGTCTGCGAGGATAGCAGCACTGGCACGATACATAGGCAGGCCACTGCGAGCCATTGTAGAGGCCAGATATGCATTCAATCATCTCCAACAATACATAATAAAGTCGAATGCACAGCGCATTCCTCAGGGTTTAATCAGCGCCGAGAGCTTTATCTTTTATTATTATCCTATGCAGAATGTTCTCAGTCTTCGCTGAATCACCAAGGCGGTGATAAGCTATTCGAGCTGGTCGCTCCTTCTTGCTCAGCTTTCTTAGTTCTTAATCATTTTGACTCTCATAGGTGGCTGGAACACCCACTACTACACATTCTACTCTCAAACAAACCTTTATGTCATCAACATTATACTTTTTGACCTTTGACAGAGTTGGAGTTAAAGTATCGCTAAAAGAAATGAAAAACAATGGCGCCTTTGGTGTGGTGTATAGCACGCGAGCACCCAGGAAGAGTGATCGAGGGCTCGAAGCCCAATTGAGGTTGTGAGTTATGTTCTTAGCTCGACATCATTGTGATTACTATACTTCTTGTTTTTTTTTTCAAGAATTGGCAAAGTTTTTTTCTCTTTGATCAGAATTTGTGCAATATGACCTGTCTATATTTGATATTATAAATATGACATCAAAAGACTAGTTGCCAGCCATTGACTGTCTCGTCACGACTGGAAATATGACTCGAAAAAACTTTGATGAATTGACATAGCCTTGTCGAGCCATCAATCAGAAAGAAAGGCATGAGTGGAATCGATTAAAGTGGAAAAAGTGACATCTCATACTTCCACGACCCTTCAACGACTATTGCACCTGAGCAGACATCACAACGAGGAATTCTCGGAGCCTTGTTTTAGAAAATCGAATAAATAGCTAGTAGATCAAATGCATCAAGAACACTGAGATATAGTTGTCGAAGTGGGCTTATACTGTTTTAGGATAACATGATCCTCGTTCCTTGTTGATGGACTGCCGGTAGGCGCCGCTGATTTTTTTTGCGTCATCTAGAATTCTTAAGCATGGCAATGTAGGTAGTCTTGGGAGGATGTCCCTTTCACCTCGTTTCGTGTCTGGAAATTGCTTGACCAGAAAGAGGAATTCTCACTGGACATGAAGATTCACCGTTCATTGCAGATTGATCTCAACCTTTGTTTAAGACAGAGCCGAGTCATTCGACAACGGTCTCGACCCATTTTTCCCGAATCACCATTTTCTTCGTTCAATTTTAAAAAATTCGCTCCAAAAACTATGCAATGCATTCATTGCGTTTTCTATTCTACTTCTTAAGAAGGGCAAGCTATAATTAATATTCAACTGAGAGATCGAAGTAATACCTGAAAGATCCTATGCAAGTCTATTTCAATGCCTAAATTTCGATAGGCTTTGCCAAAGAGTAGCACCCCCTTTAAACAGTCAACTATACACAACCACCAACGATCTTCCCACAGAAGCTACTTGGATTCAAGAGACTGCAATTAGAAACTTGAAGCTTTGCAAAGCATCCGGGCTAAACGACATTTTGGCTGATTTCCGACGAGCTACCAACCACCAACTTACACAATCTTATTGCAACATACATGATGTCGTATTTACAAATGGAACGAATATCCAACAAGTAGATGATTTTGCAAGCTGTCCTTTTAACCAGATCTAAGCTCCATAGCATTCATATCTACAGTGTGACAAGCTCACTAAAGCTGTTCAATAAGTATTCATGAATTTCATCATAACATTCAAGTCAAAGAAACTGGATGAAGTCAAATTCATAAAATAAGCAGGAGGTTGTGAGGGATTTAGCTGCAAAGATCATTTCCAAATGTCCTCGATAGTCGCTGAAGTTTGCATAGATGATGTTCGTGAGAACAAATTCGGCAGTAATGGAGAGCGACGTCTGCTTCATCTGGTCAGGGCATAGACACGTTTTTTGTAAGAACACCTAATGACTACAGTAATCACTCTACAGCGACGATATAATTTTTTCACTAATGAGACAGGTATTTAGTTGGTGAGGAAGTACGCTAAAGCGATAAAATTTCGCCGAAGCTGTTATCCACCTGACTGCATTGATGTGGATTTAATTGGAAGGAAAAAGAGACAAATATTGACGAATGATAGCTATTAAAGCTTTCCTTTGCCAAGTTATTTGATTGGAATGAAAAAGAGACAAGTGTTGACAGGTGACTGCTCTTCAACCTTCTCTTTGCTGATCATATTGCCATTTTTTTAAAGGCATTGTGGAGGAGACGACGATTACTCAGCTCAGTGAAGGAAAAACGTACCAAAAAGAACCAAACAGAGGAAAACCCAATTCGTGAACAATGCCTATTTTAAAAGAGAACAGTTTATTCTGGATGGATCAGTGATTGCGCAGATCAGACTATCACATCCTTCATAAGAATGGGACATTCAGTGAACGCGGACCATTTGAGAAGACCTCGGCACGAAACAACGAGTAGCGTTGGCCGGTTTCGCGCCATTGAGGGCTCACTGACCAAGTTGCTCACCTCGACTTTCTTGCTAGTTTGCTAAGGCTACAATTTTTACATTTATACATAAACATTGCCTTATATTTCGGCGGCGTAAAATAAAGTGTGCAATATGTAACGCCCCTGTTGACAAAGTCTTGTGAAGATCAACCAATGTATTGGACACCAAGCCAGCCTTCGAAGTTTGGATCATCATATGTTATCCTGTTTTCTAGATTCAGTAGAAACAAATTAAGAACGTGCGAGAATCGAAATGACACCGAGAGACTGCATTAAAAAGTGAACCGCAGACTCAGACATTAATCGGAACCACCTCAATGATGAGTGAAATGAAATGAATGCTTGGTAGGAATGCTGGAGTGGCAGAGCATGCGAAGAAGACTCGTCTAGTTATATAAATAGATAAAAACTCTTGCATTACCATCTAATTCTTCTTGAAAAGATGTGGAAACAGATAGATGGAGTTGTCGAAAAATCGGAGCAGAAATAGATGATAATCCGCTCGTCGTAATTTACGATGAAGTGACTGTTCTGCCTGGACGTTCCACCAGTTTGAGATATTCCCAGATACTCTTCTTTACTCGTATTCTTCTTTGATGAACTTTCTGTGGAACTTCGTAACTGTGAAGCTACACAAGCTCGGACCTAAGCAGCTCTCTGTTTGTGCTGGTCTGACATCATGAGAGTCTTCAAGAACCAGTGCTGCCTTAATGTGTTTGGAACAGTTTGGAACAGTTTTTCTACTTTACCGCTTCCAATGTGAAAGTTTCCAGCAGTTTTCGGTTTGGCAGGGTTGACACTGAAGCTAACGACGATAACTTTTCAACAATGATCCATATTAGAGAGCCAGTCCAGGCCCAGAATATCAGCTTTTTTTTTACTCTAACGGTGCTAACTGCAATCACATGCAAGCGGTAATAGCTTCCGCTTCCCTGTGGAAATACTAAGCTCACTATGTGTTACATTTGTAAAGTTTTTCACTAGCAGAAATGAAGCCTTTTCTTCTACTACACTCCTTTGAGACCATAACAAAAACTGTTGATAAAGGGTAAAATTCGCAAAAAGAGAAGTAAAAAACGAAAAGTTAACGATTTCAGAAACTCACTCTCAGAAACTCAGAAACCGGAAAGGACAATAGTGCTTTCGTTCACCACCGCAAACCCCTGCGGTCCGGAATCTTGCAAATATCTCAGCATCATTGTGTTTAGTGGTAGTTATTTAAAATTTTACGATTTTTAACATTTATTTACTTCGAGTTCCTTTTTCTTGACATGGTATTATGTGAAATACCACCACAAAGATGCTGAGATATTATCAAAATTCGGAACCTCAGCTGAGTTCTGGAAGTCCGATTACCCTTTCCGGAGGCTCAGTGTTATCCACCTCACCAGCCAAAGCCTTCGCTATGCTTTTCCCTCGGCAGTGCTTTTACCCTAACAGTGAGATGATCATTATGGACATTACTATACAGTATCCTTCACTGTCAAAAATGTTGCAGTAGTCGCAATATGTTCCACAGATCTCCTTTATGTGTGTAATTTCGAGTCGGTTGGTTGCGTGGCTACGTGACACGCTCCCAGATAGTGGACAGGACGTTAATCGCGAAGCAAAAGCGACCTTTGCTTTTTGCTTCTCTGACGCGTACGTGGATCCAGAGGATGGACTCTGTTTCTGCTCCTTGTATTTAGCACATACGTTCTGTATTTGCAATGACGCACTCATGCATGTTTGCGTTGGTGTTTGTGCGGCTTGTATTCTACAAGTCAATACGCCTAAAAGCCTACAGTCAAGTAAGAGGGAAGTATATGGGAGAAGGATAGGAGTTGCCTCCAACAGATAAACTCTATGTCCACTCTGGGAGAGAGTGGGAAGCTACTTGTGAGTATACCTAGTCCCCACGTCCAGAGCTCAGCAAGCTATAAGTAGGTATCAGGAAGTGTCACACAGTAAAATAAACAGGTCTCATTTCCTTGATTCTGAAAAGCCTACGATTCGACAGCGTTGCGTAGGACAAGTACGGAGAGACTCCCAAAATTTCAGGGCCTCTAGGTTGCCCGAATAGCAGAGGTGTGATGTGAAGATCCGTACCTACAATGTATGTACCCCTGCACCTGAGTTCTCGATCGATGACATGGATCCAAATCTACGACCTGCTTCAGTGATCAAAAACCAAGGGTGCCGTTCTGTACGCCAAACAGTCGAAGATAGGGTGGGCCGGACAAGTAATGGGTGCGAACGACAACCGATGGAGAAGAACCGTTAGTGACTGGATTTCTCGGGATGTCAAACGCACTGCAGAAAGACCACCGACCCGATGGTCAGAGTTCTTCACGAAAAGCCTAGAAGAAAGATATGATGCTCAACGAGTTTCCTAGAGCGAGCAGAACCCACTGAGCTACTCTTGCACTCGGCAAGGAAAGTTGAAGGATTCACTGGCGCCAGTTCAAGTCAGTCGACGATCAATGAGACTATAGCTGACAGGTGAGGTAATTCATCTAGGCGGCTATAAAGATACTTTTGTTCTTCCCAAGGCTTGCATCATATTGCCACCGACATTGGTAAGGTTCTCGATAAGCTGTATGAGGTTGTTTATACAATATTTGTTCCACAATGGCTCGAGTTTTGGTGGATTTCCTTTAAAGATTTGAAGGGATCATCTTGAAACAGAATCTGTTCGGGCAGAGTGTCCTAATTCTAGAAGGAAAAAAAGAAAACCCAAAATCTAGATGTCAATTGCATGGCTTTTTGACTAGCCCTTCCTCAGCCGTCTAAACTCTCTGTGGGTGCTCTCGGTCACTGAAGGAGAGGAACATGAAAAAGAAGAAAGGTTGCGTATGTGTGTTTTAGTGAAGGAACTAATTGCTATTTACTTTTTAACTTCTTTTATTCCAACGACCCGTCTTCACGTCTACTGTGTAGATCTCAGCATTCCTTGCACTCGATTCGTTTGAATCCATTATTCACGAAGGTTTACCAACTTTTACGGTGTGGCTTCGGCTGCTTGAGGATTTCCCTTCCGCCTTGAATGTCGTAGAATATTGGTTGAGTCGAATCTCACTGCAGTCCTGAGATAGCCGTGACAGATCGTACCCACTTGAACTGCAGAGGAGAGTGCTTTTTTTCTCAGGCAAGTTCGGTACCAATTTTCCAACCTCGAAAGAAGGTCTTGGTGAACCCGGAGCAGGATTGAAACAGTGCCGTGGTCGTCATGATTGACCTCATTCCCATTGGGCTACCCGTCCTCTAATTGATTATTATTCGATGAAAACTAGGTTTTGATAATTTTCATTGCAGTCATAGGAAGAAAAACTTAGCTGAATAGAGTGCCGATCGAAATATGATTTCATATCTTGCATCTTTTCAAATTTTCTTCCTTTTTTCCTTTTTAATGCTCTTCTTTTTTGGTTCTGGGTTTTGCTTTCCCATTCGATGGGCACACCACAGCACGGCTTTCCGGAGATTTCAGAAAAACTCAACGGTATTTCCTGCGTTAACGTATGCGTCAAGAACTTTGTTGCTGCGTAAGCAGAGTAAACGATAACTAAGCGTTATTGAATGAGCATTCAAAATGACGATGCTAGGAGTATCTTGCGTGACGCAAGCATGTACGCCAAACAGTCGAAGATAAGGTGGGCCGGACACGTAGTGCGTATGGACGACAACCGATGTATAAGAGCCGTTAGTGATTGAATTCCTCGAGATGTCAAACGTACTGCAGGAAGACCACCGACCCGATGGTCAGAGTTTTTCACGAAAAGCCTAGAAAAAAGATATCATGCTTAACGAGTCTGTAGAGTGAGCAGAACCCACTGGGCTACCCTTGTATGCGACAGAAAAAAAAATAGATTTACGGGCGCTCGCTCGAGTCACTCGACGACCAATGGGACGACAGGTGATAGAGGTGGTCAAGAATGTTGTAACTGATGAATGAAAACTACATGTTAGTGAGCAACAAAAAGCATATGCATCGACAGACCATCGCATGCAATCGATAGTTACACTTTAGATTGATGTAGCTGTGTACTTCCATTTATTTGGCACCAATACTGAACATTCTTCGGGTTCATTTCTGTAGTAATACACCTGGCTCTGAGCTGATTTACTACCTTCATGATTATTGTACTTAGGCGAAATGACAGTCGGTTTCATAGTTATTTTCAATGATGCTGTGATATTTGCAAAACTCCAGACCAGGTGTCTGAGGTGGGGAACGAACGCGCTATTACCCTTTCCGGGGCTAAAGTGTATAACGCAAATATCTAAGCATCAATGTGGATAACGATTTTTCTCATCCAACATCGATTACTACAGGATGTATTGTCCTGAAGAAATCAAATTACTGTCAGCATACAATCGCTCGATCAGCAATCTTTTGCTCTGGATAGGAGGGATTTTGTCCTGAATTAAGTTCTACATCACCCTTGTTTTAGCCTTCGGGCAAAAGACTAGAATTTTAATTTGACAACTTCCGTTCCTTAAGTGAGCCCATTCCACACAGAATGAAATGAATGTTCGTAGTGTAGACGTAAACAGTGTATTTCATCCGCATGTAACTTGTTTAAGTATCGAAAACAATGGAAAATAGAGCTGGCGAGAATAAACTATGAATAAATAAGCGTAGGAAATCATCGCAGTCCTACAGCTCTCATTTTTTTTTAGAGATTCCTCCTCCATTTTTCTCTTTCAACAATCTGTTTCATATATGCCAAATTCATGATTTTTAAATACTTGCCTCAAATCTACCTTCTTATACTTCTATTTTTACACTACAACGTTAGATAATATATATGTACAGTAACACGTTAATCATCCATATGCACCGCATCACCTGTATCACCTGTAGTCCCGTTGATCGTCGAGTGACTCGAGCGGGCGCCAGTAAATCCTTCATTTTTCCCTGTCGCGTGCAAGAGTAGCCCAGTGGGGTCTGCTAGATTTAGGGACTCGTCGAGCATCATATTTTTCTTCTAGGCTTTTCGTGAAGAAACTCTAACCATCGGGTCGGTGGTCTTCCAGTAGTACGATTGACATCCCGAGGAATCCAGTCACTAACAGCACTTGTCCATCGGTTATCATTTATACGCATTACATGTCCGGCCCACCTTATGTTCGACTGTTTGGCGTATAGAAGAGTATCTTTGATTTTCGATCGTTGACGCAGTTCGAAGCTTCTGATCGCCTCCCTTACTTGTGTGAAACGGGATACTCCTAGCATCGTCCTTTCGACTGCGCGTTCGATAACGCTCAGTGATCTTTCATCCTCTTTACGTAGCGACCAGGTTTCTGACGCATACGCTATGGCAAGAAGAACCGTTGAGTCGAAAAGGTGGGAACGGAGTCGGATGTTCTTTGACCTCTTCACTACATCCTCGATGATCTTGAAAGCTCCCCAAGCCGCTCGTTTCCTTCTGTTCAGCTCTGGAGCTAAGTCGTTCATCATATTGATTTACCGACCTAGATAGACCTAACTAAAGCATTCGTTCCGTTGAGCGTAAATGGGGCAAACGAGACCAATCCGTTCTTCATGAACATCGTTTTTTTGAGATTTAGTCGAAGACCAATCTTTCCACACGCTTTATCAAAGTCCGCAAGTATACGTTCCGCTTGGCTAATGACTGGTGTTATAAGAACGATATCATCAGCAAAGCGAAGGTAATGTGTCTGCCGACCGTCGATTTTCACTTCCATATTATCCCATTCCAGTGTTCGCATGACGTTCTGGAGGGCGGCTGTAAATAATTTTGGCAAGATGGTATCGCCTTGCACAACTCCTCTTTTGACGTCAACGTTAATGTCGTTGTAGAATGGTGAAATCTTTGTTGTGAAATTTTTGTACAGCTCACGAAGAATCTTTATGTATTGAGCAGGGACTCCTTGACTACCAAGAGCTTCCGTGACCGCTTCTATCTCAATTGAATCAAAGGCCTTCTCTAAGTCGATGAAAGTGAGACAGAGCGGTCTTTTGTACTCTCGCGATACCTCAATGAGCCTTGACCATTACTGCTGCTCTTCTCTCTTTAAGATCTTCTTTTATCGCCTGTCTGCATTGTTTCGCGAGCTCAGACGTTAGTTCGCGGTTGAATGCAGCTCGTGCGATTCCACGCTGGCGTATTAGCTCGAGAGTTTCTGGAGACAGACGTCTCTTGGTGACCTTCGAACTCTCAGCTTTTATGGCGCTAACGTGAAGACGTTCAATGAGATGAGCCGATCGTATTCCTCGTCGATGTTGTCGACAACGGCATCTTTCCAACAGCCGACTAATGAGTTGAATAAGTCTCCATGTAGAACGCTTCCACTTCTCCTTCGTCATAGTTTGATGTTGGCGCGTAAACGACGAAGATTGTCAAAGCCGGTGTTGATCCACATCTTTTTAGTCGGGTTGTAAGCTGTTCGAATGAATCGATGTTCATAGACAAACTCGTGTTGACGAGAACGCCGACACCACCTAGGCCTCTAATGTCGCATGTTCCGAGGAACAGTTCTTCTCCAGTGCCATTGACAGCATTGAATGGGTGGCGTCGTCTCGCCTCGGCCAGGCCGATGATGTCGTACCTTATCATTCTTGCTTGCATGAGCAATTCCTCTATCGAGGACTCGGATGCAAGTGTACGTGCGTTGTAGGTACAGATCGTCACCATAGTTTTTGATCCAGGCAGCTTCCATTGGCCATGAGATTTTAGCAGCCTCTCCGTACTCGTCGTACCCAACGCTGCGAAATTGGGGACTCTTTCGAGGTCAGGGAAATGAGGCCCGTTTTTTTACTGTATTTAGCATATTTGATGCCCACGTATAGCTTGCTGGGCTCTAAACGTGAGGGCTGGTTACACTCACGGGTAGTTTGCCAGGCTCTCCCAGAGTGGACACGGAGCTTATTTGTTGGAGGCTACTCCTAACCGCCTCTCATATACTTCACTGTTGCTTGATTGCAGGCTTTTGGCCGAATTGACTCGTAGAATACAATCTGCATAAAGCAGGAATTCACCTACACACGCATGCATGAGCACGCCTAACAAATACAGAAAGTATGTGCCAAATCGGCGCAGCAGAAACAGGGAGTCCATCCCCTGGATCCACTTGCGTCTCAGGGAAGCAAAGGTCGCTTTTGGTCCGCAGTTAACCCCTATCCGCCACCTGGGGACGCGCCACGTAGCCTCGCGAATAACCGGCTCAAGATCCCTCATATGAGGGAGATCCGTGGATGCACCGTATATCTGAGCAAATAAAATTAAATATATATGCGAAAATAGCGCGAGTGGGGCAGTGGTCACAGTCGCCCTGCAACACTCACGTGGAAACGATTCAGATATCCATGGCTCACAAATCCTTCCATCCCACCAATGTTGGCAAAGACAAACTGATACCAAACTTGTCTGGGAGGATAGCAGCACTGGCTCAATACATCGGTAGGCCACCGCAAGTCATTGTAAAGGCCAGATATGCATTTATTCACCTCCAAGCGGTGTTTAATGAAGTCGAATGCATGGCGGATTCCTCAGGAATTTGTCATCGCTGAGAGCTTTATCCCTTTGTTTATAAAAAAAGTAAAAATGTTTGTGTGCAACAGTGCAAGACGTATGTGAGTCTTATACGCTTCATGTTGTTTTTGAAGCGTTGAAGCAAGGTTGGCTCTTAATATGCATCAATATTTATGACTACCTTAATGAAGTCGAATGCATGGCGGATTCCTCAGGAATTGGTCATCGCTGAGAGCTTTATCCCTTTGTTTATAAAAAAAAGTAAAAATGTTTGTGTGCAACAGTGCAAGACGTATGTGAGTCTTATACGCTTCATGTTGTTTTTGAAGCGTTGAAGCAAGGTTGGCTCTTAATATGCATCAATATTTATGACTACCATTTATAATTCAGAGCGATAAGAAGACGGTGAAAAAATCATTAATATACTAGCACGTCCGATTTTATGAACAAATCCAAGATTCTACTAATGTTCTACCACTCTTTTCTCCATCGCTTCTCACTACCTGTATTAAAATCTGGACTAAAAGCAGCTACAGCAAACGTTTTAGTTTCTGAACAATTTTTGAACAATCTAACACTCATTCCACACTTTAATGTCAACGTAGCCTCTCAACGGTTTACCGCCTCGTCGTGGCTGGGAGGTGTTCCTCGGTGTCGGACTGCGATGTACAGCGGAGGATTGGTCTCCCGGCAGAGTCTCCCAAGCTGAAAAGGAGTCCGGCGTTTCCATCAGGAAGCCTTGCTAAGAGTAAACCAATACCAGGATCCACCACCGTCCTGGTATCAAAGTCGCATGGTGGCAAATCCCCTCTGATCCACAAGGCCTGCGACTGATTGTGGTGGTGAAGACCTGGGGCAGACTTTGGCCAGGCTGACCACGAGATTCCGGGGATCCACAATGGCTTAACCAGCAAATCTCCGAAAAATGGGGATTATGCTGAGGCCCGCACAACCAGTGAGGACGTGCCATTCAAGTGTCAAGTGTCAATGTCGACGTAGACCATATTTATTTCACTCTTGAAGCTATCGCATTAGTGTTTTTATTTTTAAAAAAATGGACAACTACAAAAAGACTAGCCGCCCTTTTCCAATATGTTATTGTTGGCTACTATTGGACCATTGATCTGTGTTTTAGGGCAGAAATGAAATAACAAATATTTTTTAATGTAAAAAATGTTGCACTGTATTTCTTCGTAGGATAAGATTCACAGTGGAATTCGAAATCCATGTAGGAAACGGCCTTAGCTTGCCTGTCGGCTCTTTGTCTCCAGTTGTCTGAACAACGACAAAAGCGATAACTTATGGGGCTGAGAGAAGCGGCCTCAGTTGATTGGAAGGAAAATATAACTACTAGTGAAATGTGATCAGTATTCAATACACATTGATCAATCCTATATAGAGGGAAGTGCAAGAATCAATCTTTATGCAAAATCCATCGAACAATGTTCAACACTTTTCTTTATGACCACAAAGTTGCTGAGATATTGGCAAAACTCAGGACCTCATGTGTCTGCGGTGGAGACAAAACACGTTATTACCCTTTCCGGGGCTAACACTTTCACTACCATACCACACGAGTCATTTGTTTAGCTTATCTCTCAGCAGTCTTATTGACTTGAAGACGCTATCAGCAATCACCCGTCAACGGGATTGATCTGGGGAGCACAAACCAGCATGAATTGAGTTAGGCGGAAGCTGTGATATAAATCGCAATATCGTCAATCTCTTCCTTTTCTTTATGTTGGTATCAGATAGTATTTTGATTACCATTGTTATTTTATCCCAAAAAGTTGGAATAGACTGGATTTGCTTACTCGGCAGCTGCATCCATTTATCGCACTTTACAATTTTCAAAGCTTACATGTTCTTTCCAAGTTTTGCTTTTGTGATTCAGATACACCTTCCATCCGGATTATCTTCCCTCCTTCCATTAGTTAAGAATCGTTGTCGTCGAAATTTCAGACGTTATGTTACACCTATCCAGAATGTTCTCCGATTTCTTCGATTCGCCTCCATGTCTGCATTATTGTCACACAGCGTTCTAGCTACTAACAGGGCTAAATATTAGCTTCGTTCGTCAGAATGTATGTCAACACTAAAACAACTCCGTGCTCGCCTTCTTCCTTCTCACTTCCAAACAACAATTCTGTTCAGTCCATCCATTCAGTTTATGGCTTCATCGTCGTTGGAGGTTATCCTGATTGTCAAACTATGATATGAGGATCATTCCAGCAGGTTGTGCCAAGGTGGAAAGGTGAGATGAGAGTAAACCTATGCAATATCAGAGTCTGATGAAATTCCTGTTGCTATGTTCTCGTCAAAAAACAATTGAAAAAGATGCACCATTGCAAAACCATGACATTTCTTGAATCTCTCGAGAAATCACAGCTCACCAAGTAGTTCTAGTTAGTGAGGGGAGTAGGTGTTCATTGTTGGTGCCAAGCTAGTGGTACTCTGTGGTTAATGGGATCATAGGTCATACAGTTATTCATTTTCACTCCTGGCGTTCTTCAATGATTTCAAGGTAACAAGCCATCTTTTTTTTGTTACAAGGAGTCCACTCCGTTTTAAGCATCATCCCACTCATTTCTATCTTTTGTCATTCAGAAGAGGCTACTGATTTTTTCCTTGTAAATTCTGTTCGCGAACTGAGCTGCGACATTCTGAAAACAAAGACATGACTTCTCCTGTCGAAAATCGGGAAGGCTAAGTTTTCCTGGTGCTTTTCTAAAGACTTTCCATCCATAATTCACTAACGTTATCGCTCTAGCGTGTATGTACTAGCTGTTGACTTCATTTCAAACAGCGAAGAATCGATATGCATACCTACTGTTGCGCTCCCGCATGATCTCATCAGTTCAACGAGATATTTACTTTTCATAAACTCTAGATGACTTTTCGAAGCAGTGAAAGCTGCTGAAGTCTTAATTCTTCCTAATATCTGTAATTATTCATATACAAAGTTTATAAACGTGAGAGGAAAAGGTATTCGTAATTTTCGGCCCGTTTCATTTTGCAAAGCTCTCTTAATCGTCGTTTTCGGAATTTCTTCATTCCACATTATTTCGACAGTATCGCGAAAGATTTTCAAAACAATCCAATGGTGACGTACAACCAACACGATGCTCAACGTGTTACCCATTGCACTACTGATGGCTTCGCTTTGGTTTTTTCTCAGCCAGGTTTTGACCCTGACGGTTACATCAGCAATCACCCGTCAAGAGGACTGATTTGAGGAGCAAAAATCGGCATTAAAACCCAGTTAAGCCGAGACTGTAGCCAAAATCCCTCTGCCACGAAAAAAAAAGACTAGGCAGTAGTTAAAAGTTAAAACCTTAAGACCGGACCTATAGGTCTATAGGTTGGCTCAAGTTAAAAATTTAAGGGAATTTTTTCTCCCCAGTTATTTCACCATCACAAAGTCGTTTTAAACACTACTTGTCATTGGCTCTTTAGGTTTTTTCCGAATGGAAACTTCTTTTCGATTTAGAAACAAAAGCTGGGTTTCTTCTAATACATCACTAGCTTTTTTGCAAAAATTTGGGTGGAGAAAGGAAATTTCCAAAAAAAAAATTAAGAATAAAAGGATAAAGCTCTCGGCGCTGATCAATCGCCGAGGGATGCGCTATGCATTCGACCTTATCAAGCATCGTTAGAGGTGATTGAATATGCATTCCTTTCCCTGACCGTTACAATGATTCGTGGTGACCTGCCTCTGTATCGAGCCAGTGCTGCTAACCTTCCAGACACGTCTGGTACCAGTTCGTCATCAACGGAGGGTTGGAAGGCTTGGTGATCTCGGGTTGCAGGATCGGATCCAAGTCCAAATGTGTATCGTAGGGCACCTCTAACCATAGCACTAAACGCTTCCTAAATATTAATACATTAACAGAAAACGTTTCTAATAATGAAAAGTAAAATTGCGATGAATTCAACGATGGTTTATGTCATGCTCCCAGAGGAAAGCAAACAAGGATGAGAAAGGAAAAAGTCTTTTATCATGCTGGCCGAAATTTATGGCACGTTTAGATTTTGTAGGTAAAGAAAAGCAGTTCGCCATATCTGTTCAAATGCTTGTAATCACTAGCTGTTAAATTAAGGATTTGGCATGGCAGTTAAAAATGTTAATATAACGACGGACCAACGATCCTAGAACTAAAAATTGAAAAAAAAACTAGCCAATCCAATTTTTGCGCAGTTCTGCTGAACTCGTCCAGTTCTGCGGTGCCACATGAAACTCGTGCAATGGCTCTCGGTGGGCGTAGCATAGAATAAAACTATCGTATGTTTAAATCACAATGTTAACCTTTTATTTAATGCCTGATACAATGTTTCACTCAGAGCAGACGACTATGTTTTTGGTACGGCATAGTACTGTCACACATAATACCCCTCCCCCCCCCTGTGCACGCGAAATATTGTAATAAGCTAATAGGCAGTAAACAAGAATTTAACATTGTGATTTCGACTACAGCCTCAGCTTAACTTGGTTAATTGCCGATTTGGGCTACTCAGATCAATTCCGTTGATGGGTGATTGCTGATGGCACTGGTAGATAGAAAAGTAGCTGTTGAGAAAATCGAAACGAAAGAGCCGCATGGTATGGTGGTGAAGGCGTTAGCCACCGGAAAGAATAACAACGCGTTTGTACCCCACTACAGACACCTTTTGCAAATATCTCAGCATCATTGTATGGAGTGTTTTTCACTTGGTCGTCGCTTAGTTTTTCTCTAATCTGTTGATGGCGCTTCTCTTGGGAATTTCTTCAGACTTTCTTTCCTAGCTCACTGAATCCCCAGACCCGCTCAGCAAGGCGTGGCTTCTCATCCAAAGTCTGTCCGTCTAGTCATTCAAATGGGAAAGGCATCGCTTCATGCTCTATCGATTTTTCGTTCTTCATATTATACAGCTAATCGACGGGTATGAATTGAGATGATTTTGCTATTTATTCATCAATCTCATTCATTTCATTCATTTTGGGTCAACATTTCACGTTAAGCTGACCCAACAGTCATGAAAATCGGCCATAAACTTTGTTTGATCTGGATTATGATATTTTATTCATTTCTTTGAACATTCCTCTCATTTCATTCTTGATATAACACCAACGATGGAGAGCTTTACATATCACATTGACTTGAGATCGCCTATGTTTTCCAATTATCCCAGCTATTTATGGTTACCATGAGAGCTTTCTACAAGATGTGATGTTGCCCAGGTGATTGAGAGACGTTAATGATGATGACATAGGATTAACTTCGTTTCATATCATATACACAATTCGATATAGAAGAGTGGAGCTCTCTTAGAAAGAACTTTGGAGGTTTCGATTAGTATTGACTGAATGAATAGAAGGAAATCTGACGATTATCTGCTGTGGACTTTATGAAACTGAACAATTCGCCTTGAAGTAGTGAGACTGGTCTAGACTAAGAGTTTTTTGGTTCCTCTGTGGAATAAGCTGTGAGCCAATAAATCTTCAGTGGTTGCGATGATGGATAAACCCATTGGGAGCAGGCCAGTAACTATTTTCAGTCAAACTCTTTTACCGTAATCTTTCTCTCATCTTTCAACTAAATTTTAAAGAGAAAGAAAACAGTGCTAAAAGTCAAATAGAATCCGGCGAAGAGAACCGCAAATAAATATGGTTATTATGAGGACAAGTATCAACAAATACCAAGGCTAATATTATAAAAAAGGTTAACTCTAAGAGCTAATGTCATGAACAATAGCCAATGACTACTAACGAAAAAATGGTAGTCTTTTTTTATATAAACAGTCCTTATTCGATACTTTACTCGATTTTACCTTATATCACTAGGGTGCGTATGGTGCAGTGGTCAGAAACGCCGTGCAACACACACTTGGGATCGATCTCCACGACCGTGGTCCACCAAGCCTTCCATCCTTCCGTGGTGGGTAAATTGGTACCAGACTTGTCTGGAAGGCTAGCAGTATTGGCTCGATACATCGGCAGGCCATCGTGAGTCATTGTAAAGGCCGGATATGCATTCAATCACCTCCAAACGATGCTTAATGAAGTCTCATGAATGGCTGATCCCATGAATCAGAGATTGATTAACGCCCAAATTTTTCCCCTTTATTTTACACTATTTCCGCAATACACTGGAAAATTTTGTTCGGTTTCTCCGTTTTTGAAGCCGAACGTGATGCATTGGGTATTGAATGATACGGAATCCACAAAAGTCTAATGTTGTCCTGTAAAAATCAATTTTGTCGATTTCTAACTAAGCATTACAGACCATAGTTTCGTTTACTATACTACAAAATCGATATAAGATGTAAGAGAAAGGATTTCGTTACACCAACAATTGATTCTCTTCTTATTGAAGGACTGGAAGATACGACTGCGGATCGATAGGTCACTGAAACTCGATAGTTTCCAATCAATAACACTTGTTCTTCATTGAGAAAACGTTTAAATAAAGTGTAGATGCTGTGTTTCTCTTCCTTTCATTCTAGCACGAAAACGATAGCTTTCGAGTAGTGCAGACTGGAAAAATTGAGTTATTGATTTTTTTTTGTAGAAGCTGGAAAATTACATTCTCCATTCATGCGTAAGCTAGCAATTTCGATTGGCGCAAAACGCGATCGGAATTTCCACTAAAAGAGACGGAAAATTTAAAGGAAAAAACGAGAAAATAAATAGAAAGCGTTTTTCGACTCATCTGCTGAGTTGACAGATTTCTCTATCTGACACTAACTTCACTCACTCTTCTATTTTTACTCTTCAATTTTCCGATTTTACACCATTCTGACGGATTTTTCTCTCCTCGAAAATCCATGATTGATGGAAAGGAAATGTCATGAATTACTTTTGTAACAATTTTGTGAAGTTTACATCAGCCGAAATCCCGTCTCATCTCATTCCAACTACTGCGAGCACGTTGGAAGTGTTTCCAACCACAGAACATCCTGTGATATTTCAAACCGAAGCTCAGTTCAGACTTATGACAAGCTCGTTTATTTTCCAGAATTCTGGAGTGGACGTAAGTATGCTACTTCTATAGGTTGTTTTGACGACTAATTCTTAAGTAATAACGTTCCTTTTGAGAAAGTTTGACCTTGGAAAAATTGCTTTGTTAAACTACTAATTTACATCGGTCACCAGTATCCTAATTAATTGCATTCCATGGAAATATCTCATCTTTTCCAATTACTTATTAGAACTACCATTACATCCAATGGCGCGTGTGGCGCAGTGGTTGGAGGCGCCACTGCGACTGTGCTTTGTTAAACTATTAATTTACATCGGTCACCAGTATCCTAATTAATTGCATTCCATGGAAATATCTCATCTTTTCCAATTACTTATTAGAACTACCATTACATCCAATGGCGCGTGTGGCGCAGTGGTTGGAGGCGCCACTGCGACACACAGTGGAATCGATTTCCGCGCCTATGGCCCATCAAGCCTTCCATCCCCCTGCGGTCGGCAAGTTGGTGCCAGACTTGTCTGCGAGGATAGAAACAGTGGTTCGATACTTCGGTAAGCCACCACGAGTCATTGTAAAGGCCAGATATGAATTCAATCAACTCCAACGATGTTTAATGAAGTCGAATGCATGGCGCATCTCACAGAGATTGATCAACGCCGAGACCTTTGTCCTTTATCTTTTTAACGTTATATCCAAATATCTTCTCTATGGTTATTTAATCATTTTCTCATCCATTTACTCCTATTTACGCCATTACTTTAACCTACTTGAAGGAAATGTGCTCACACTTTAAGCATGCATTCACTCATTATGGAAACATTCGAAGGTTTTGGTAGGCATAATAGATCTACAATCTGGTAAACAAATGGGAAATTCTCGTGGTCCCTAGTTATTCCTATTCATTCGGTCGTATGTATAGCAGGACAGCTCGCTGGGCTCGATTTATTTGGTCGTCCCGAAGAATATCACATTTTTCGTAAAAACCTCTTTGTTTTGCTTTTTTCTGGAAAGCGACACCAATGGGTAGCTTATCAGGACAACCAGGATTAAATATAAGCCTTCTTCACTACCACATTCTTCCAAAAATGACCTCGTGTTCTCGTTTTCATTTATTCGGCGGCTATTACATTTACCGGCGACGTGTACAAGATGCCAAATTCAAATCGAGCGAATAGGAGACAGGAAGCCGTTTCTCAGAATCCAGTCGAGGCTAAGGTGAGCACGCATCCGCTGCTTCTATGCTCTTCAGCATCATCCGGGGTGGGAAGCATACATTGTATATCCGTTCGACTAAGTATCTTGATATCCCTAAAAGGCATGTTTTTAAATGTTGAGGACTCGTAAAAATAAGTAAACGTATGTCGCATGTCATGTAGGAAGGACACTAAAAACTGCTTACGTGGAAAGTTGGTTGGCCTATACATAAATAAGGTAAATCTAGTATATTCTACTCCATTTTTTTTCTCATCACAGTTGTGCCGATCCCAGTCCTCTCATCCATCATTCAAGAAGGTCTTCGTATATGCGTGTGGATTGGAATATCGCTAGAGAATTTCTCTTCTTATTAATGTCGTTGAATGCTGCTCGAGTTGATTTGAATGGAAGGTTGATTTGCCCAGTGTGGGGTCGAACCAGGACTTGGGCGTACTAAACGGAATCACTAGCACTTCACTACTCCCTCCACTTTTCTACTTCCTAGCGAATATATTTGCCGGATGCGCTTGAGCATTTAGTAGTGCTCTGCATGCAATGTGTACAGTGAATAGCTTCAGAAAACTGCCCGAGAAAATTTTAGACAGATTTCTTCATTACTTTAAAAAACGTTGTTCCTAGCATACATACTTATAAAACCTTAATCTTGAGTTAGAATGGAAGTTCTACAGTAGGAATCTTCTTCGACTTAGAAAGGATTGAGGCTCAGGTCTTTAATCCTTCCCATTCTCCTTTCATTCGTTTCTTTAACTGCGCTCCAATTTATTCGAATTTATCGTTCTCCGTCGTTCTCAAATGGTCGCTCAATCACAAGAATCGCTGCCATCCTGCATGAATGAGAGATGCTTGGCAGCAAATTTCCTTGTGATCCTAAATGGCTGGCAACTATTTATGGTGACGACCTGAGAAGGAGACAGGCAAGCTATGCCTGAATTCCAAGAAAAAACCATGCTCAGCCGACTTTCAACACCACACTGATGAGAGAAGATAGCAGATAATCTGATAATTTGAGTTGACAGCAGCCAAAATCGTAGACGAACCTTAATGGGCATGTACAACGATTTGAGAAAATGGCAGGACTTCACGTAAAGTGATATTGTACCGTACAAGCTTTTACCGAGCATGATATCTTCATCAGAATATGATTTTACCAGAACTTTCTATTTCTTGGCTCAGATGGCCTTCTTACTGCTCTTACTTCCGCCATTAATTACTCTCCTATTCACCCAGGAACCTTTTGCATGGATGCACCAATTGCACAGCATTTTCCAGATGCTTCTTAGCTTGCTTTGCAAAATGCTTGTTTTCATAGATGTTCTGGAAGGTGTGGTGGTACAACTGCGAGTCCTGTGACAATGTTCCATTAGAACAACAAAACTAAACTATGGAGCTTACTGTATTACTATTAGGTTTGGTATACTCTTTTAAGACAGGTGATTGTTCATCGCTCTCTGCTAAGACCAATCCGGTTAGAATCAACGAAAACAGGGAAATTAGACGAGTGTCTCTGGCAGCACTCAAATTAGATATACTGCATTTCGTTAGAGTTCGTGGTAAATTACTAAGCCGATAGATAAATAGTAATGGCTGTATTTGGAAGCTTCATCGGATATCTTATTTAAGAAATAGTGTCATTTTTCTGAAAAATAGTTTTAGAGTTTCACTGAAGAGATAAACTACCTTAAGTGAATATCCCGAAAAATATTTAACGAAAGAAATGGACAGCTGCTCGCTACACTTCGTTTAATACTGTATCGAGTTACAGTACCTCTCCACGATGATCTGAAACCAATAACGTTCTACAAAATCAGATTCTATTGCTATTTTTTGACATTCATCAAAAATAGAGTTGAATCTATCGTAAGAAAGATTGGTGAAGTCGTACCGTACTTGTTTCTGTTGGCTCAAAAATAGAATTTTATTTTTTTTTTTTTTTTTGGGAGGTGGGGGTGGCGGAAGGGTGGAAGTTCTTTCCGTCTCTTTTCTCTTTTCACTTCTTGTTCCTCCAATACTTGTTCATTTTTCAGCTGTTTAATAAGATCTGGCTTAAAAGTTTTTTTATTACTTATTTACTCCGTTTTCTGTGTCTGTTTTCAACCCTTCCCATTGATTACCAGTCATGTATTTGGTCTTTTTCATATTTTAGTACCATTTTATACTTCATTAACAGTCGTTTTTCATAGCTCTCATTGGCCTGCTATTGATTTATTACAACGTATCTGATTTCATAATTGTTGCAAATCTTTGTATTTAATGGAACATATCGCTTTTTAAGAAGTAAAACTATTAGTTAAAACCAGCTATTTCTATTGAATCAGCAAGGTAATTAGCAGGAAATCTAATTTAAAGGTATGATTAAGAAAGTGAGACTTTCCATTGTGTTTGAATCTATTCATTGCCTTATCGAGTGATTTTGTCACCTCTTGAGTCTGGTTTGTTCGAACGCTGTCAGCTTTTCCTCTGAAAGAAATGCTTCTTGTTCGAACTCTCAACTTTTCCTCTGAAAGAAATGCTTCTTGTTCGAACGCTGTCAGCTTTTCCTCTGAAAGAAATGCTTCTTGTTCGAACGCTGTCAGCTTTTCCTCTGAAAGAAATGCTTCTTGTTCGAACTCTCAACTTTTCCTCTGA
This sequence comes from Angiostrongylus cantonensis, assembly GCA_009735665.1. Taxonomy (NCBI): domain Eukaryota; kingdom Metazoa; phylum Nematoda; class Chromadorea; order Rhabditida; family Metastrongylidae; genus Angiostrongylus; species Angiostrongylus cantonensis. The sequence continues at coordinate 3,738,367 of MQTX01000051.1, forward strand.
AAGAAATGCTTCTTGTTCGAACGCTGTCAGCTTTTCCTCTGAAAGAAATGCTTCTTGTTCGAACGCTGTCAGCTTTTCCTCTGAAAGAAATGCTTCTTGTTCGAACGCTATCAGCTTGTTTGTCTGAAGAAATGCTTCTTTTTTCATCTTGCGGCTAACACAAACAAGTAAATAATTTAGAATAGAATCTCCACAAAATGTTCGTCTCTTCCAGCTATCAGTTCACAATTTAATAAAGAAATTGGGATTGGGAATGCCTCCTTAACAGCGTTAGTGACCATATCCCTGGTTTATGTATCATAAAATCTAATCGTCGTTGTGAGATTCTTGGAAACATCTGTTTGTTCTCCGTTTTCAGAATGTTGTTACTGCTTTTTTCTCTTGGATGTCGACAAACATCGTTGTTAAAACAAAGTACTCGCCTTAAGCCGTTCGAACGCAAACACTCGACGCTGATTTGTCTCGATTGCACTCAGAACACTTCTCTCTATCAACTTTTGCTCTTGTCCCATGACATTTACTTCCAAAGAACAAGACAAATAAAGCTCGGCGTTGATCAATCCCTGAGGGATGCGTCATCTGTCAAAGGTGATTTAATGCATATTTGTTGTATACGGTAACATATCCGCGCCTATTAATCTGTCAAGTCAATCTTATTTTATCCTCCCAGACAAGTCTGATAGGAGTTTTTCGAAATCGAAGAGATGGAGAGCTTAGCTTGTTGAGACAAGTGATCGGTATGGCTATTTAACCATGTCAGTTCTAATCCCGTTATTCAAAAATGATTAGGCCATGAAGCAGTAATGTTCTCTCTGTTCGGCTACTAACCGCATTGCAGCGATGCTCAATGGGTTTGACTCTTTCGATGGAACATCTATGACCATCGTACGGTTGGTATGACGCCTTTTACTGTTACTGTTTTGACTCTTACTCTTACATTATAAGAAAACGGTCATAATTGGTCGGCTTGCGGTGGTGGTATTGGTCCTTTTATTAAAGCTCTTTATTCCTGCTGTTCCAAGTCGTACTGAATCGCAGGGCTATCGCTAGATTGCAGGCAGGATCGGCTGGACCAGCATTCAACGAAGTTCATATGAAACCTAAACAGCAGCCGAAGGTACACGCTCTTTGTTTGAAGGCATTTGTGAACGATGAATCCGAGGAAAACAAATCGAATGCAAGAATTGCTGAGATCTATTCTATAGGGTAGATGTGAAGCTGGATCGTTTTGAAAAAAGTCTCACTGAACTGTTATAGGAATGAGGAATGGCTTGTCATAAAGCAGTAATATTGCCTTATTCTTACTTGGACTTCAAAATAGATGTGGAACTCTTTCACAGTTTGTATAACTTTGCCAGGCCTATTAATCGTCAACGAAGTTACAACACATTGATAGCAATCTAGTAACATTACTTGCTTTGATAGCCCGTCCTCACTGGCTATGCAGGCCCTAGCATAATTTCCATCTACCGGAGATTGCTGGTTTATCCATTATGATTCACTAGAGTGCCGAGGTCAGCCAGGCCAAAGCCTGCTCCTGGACGTCACCACCACAGGCAGTCCCGACCTTTATGAGTCAAAGGGAGATTTGCTATCATGCAACTAGTTTGATAGTAGAACGGTGGTGGATCCTGGTATGGTTTACCCCTAACTGGACTTCCTAATGGGATGGGAACGCCGGTTTCCTTCTCAGCTTGGGAGACCCTTCCGGAAGTACGAATCCCCTCGCTGTACATCGGACCCGATACCCAGCCACGATGAGGCAGTGAATACCGTTAGGTGGACCTAATAACATTAACATATAAAAATATCATTTACATTTTGTAGTATACATTTTACTTTATCATTATGCCATTTGTTCTTATATTAATCGTATTCTGAATTCTATACGCATTTATTAACAATACACGTGGATTTTTGTATACGCTTAGATTTCTTTAAAACTAGACCTTTCTTGACGAAACTGGCTCGTTGAAAGACAGGACAAATCATACTGGTTTGATCTGGAAATCAGAATAAACTGTAGTTTTTACTTCAAAACCGGCTTTTCTTTAATCTACGTATGATTATTTTTTGATCAGCATGCGTTTAAATTATTGAGCTGAAGTTTAACTGTAGACCACCGACTCGGATCATCTGATGGCTCTGATTAAGACGAAGACGTCAAAACGTTGGCAGAATAGGACTTGTTTAACGACCTCGTGTTAGCCCAACAATTCAAACGCATGTAGTTTCTATGATCAACAATCAGTACATTAATGAATTCGTAACGCATTCAAGACTAGATACTAACCTTGGGTTTTCTGGCCCATTTCCATGACCGACTTTTCATCATTCTCGGCGTTGAAAAAAAATCGCTGTTTTTCTTGATGAACAGTCATGAGGTTGTTCACAACAAGACTTACTCAGCACACTTCTAGCTAACACTTCGGCAGTTTCGCCTTCTTCAGAGTCTGGAAAGGTCAAGGTGACACGCCATCCGCTCAGTCAGACACTTTCATTACCTCAGCAAATGAAACCTATTTCATAATTCCCACGACCGCTCAGCATTAATCAAATATGAATTCGTCGTTTTCTCTCTCAGCAATCGCGAGGTTGTTAAATAGCATACATTTGCCTCCATACAATAACACACATACAACACAATCGTAGCTGACGTTTCGGTAGAATCGCCTTCTTCAGAGCAGCTTTTTTCAGCCATATGCGAGTCGTCAGCCATGTGCGACTCTGAGCGGCTGTTCTTCCTGGGTGGAGGACAGATGAAAAAAGCGGCTCTGAAGAAGGCGATTCTGCCGAAACATCAGCTACGATTGTGTTGTATGTGTGTTATTGTATGGAAGTAAACGTATGCTGTTTAACAACCTCACGATTGCTGAGAGAAAACGACGAATTCATAATCCAATGCCGAGGCTAATAGAAAGTCGACCCTGGGTATTAATCAAATAGTTCTTGATATTCTTGTTGAGCATAACAAGAATATCGAGAAGCTAGTACATAAATTTTTTATTCTTATGGTAAACAGCTTTTCTTAAACAGCCACCATTTTGTTTCTTTTAAGTCTTCCACCTACTCGATGGAGACCTGCAGCACAGAATCCTGCATGGGTGAGAAATGTGCCTGCCTCCCTTAACAACGTCCGACCTGCTCATCAAGAAAGCAAGAAAACAAAGAATGTTTCAGTTAATTTCGTTCAACAAAACTAAAGGTCAAACATATGAAAACGTTTTCTTCTCCTGATGAGAAATCTGACCAAACCACAAGGATGGTAACGTCAGTGCAGACTGGAAACTATTGCCTCGCACATTTCGAAACTCATCATTTAGAAATCGTGGAAATCTCTCATTTTGTTCTCGCATTGAAAATGTTCGTCTTGAAAAGCCATCTCTTCATAAGACTCAGTGATACTTCAGAGCATTTTTCTGATACGTTTGTTTTGTTTGTCTCCTTCCTATTCAAAATAGCGACGGACGGAGAATGGAAGAAGAGAATGCATACGAATGAAAAGTGGAAAGAAAATCTTCAGATGTCACTAAGATATAGCCAATAGGTCAACAAGCAAAAAATAAGATAAAAAGACGAATACTCGAAAAAAAACCTTCACCGAGCTTTTTCAGACACTTTGGGCCGCCTGTCGTGCAGTGATTTTTGGATGCGTTGTAATCGTCATTGGATTGGCGATGACAGTTCTCGGATACTTCGATAAACAATTCTCCGAGGTTTTCTAGGATTTCATTAGATATTTAATACTTCGCCTTCGTATTAAACGTTTTTCCTCATTGTCCTTAAATCGTCGTTTTAAATTTAATAATGCTTTTTTTATTTTTATCGGGTTTTATGTGACCCATCTTCACGTCTGCTGTGCGGATCTCAGCACTTCTCACATTCGATTCGTTGTCTCGCATTCATCCCCCACGAAGTTCTTCCAACTTTTACGTGTAGCTCCGGCTGCTGCTTGAGGATTTTCATATCATCTTCAATGTCGTAGAATGCTCGTCGAGCAAATCTCCCTGGAGTCTTGAGATACCCGGGCTAGACAGTTCTCAATTGGATCGCAGAGAGTGATTTTTTTCCCAGACAAGTGCCGCACAAACTTTCCTACCCCGGAGCGATAAGAAGCTTGGGAGACCTGGAGCGGAATCGAAATAAAACCATGCTCGTGATGATGAGCATCACTGCCACTATGCTAACTTCTCCCCTTGGTGATATGTAGTAATTAAATCAGTAATTAGTATAATTAGTATTAGTTATTAGTATTGCATTATTTATTGTATCACGACGAATTCGATAACTGTCGCCAATGAGAACAATTCAGGACGTAGTCGCATAATAAGAAAAAAACCTTTTATCTTGTGCTTGTTTTGACACAAGTTCAAAAAAATACCTTCTGCTTCCTTTTTACTTTTTGTTTCTAAATGTGTTTTCCTTTCAAAATCAATTTAAGTCGAAGGGTTCAATCACCACTCGTAAAAAACATGCTAATTTTGAAATGTGTTCCCTATTGATTTTGCTAAAAATAGAATAAAACAGCCATAACGATGTTAAGATATTCGCAAAATCTTGAACCCCATGTGCCTGTTGTGGGGATCGAACACGTTATTACTTTTTCCATGTGCTAGCGCTTTCACCACCGCACCATGTCGGTGCATCATTTCCCCTGTCTCTCAGCTATTTCTATCAATCAGTGTCACCAGTCAGCATTCACCCGTCCGCTCCAGACCTTCGTAAATATCTCGTTATCGTTGTGGTTGTTTTTCGCATAATACCCTGCCGTGGAAAATTATAGTAGGCAGCAAATAAGAAGAAAAACATTGTGATTTCAACTGCAGCCTCAGCTTAACTGGATTCAGTGCCGATGTGGGCTTCCCAGATCAATCCTGTTGACGGGTGATTGGTGATGGCACTGATCGATAGAAATGGCTGAGGGACAAGAGAAACGAAAGACGTACTTAGTGTGGTAAGGAACGCGCTAGCCCACTGAATTAGTAGTGCCGCGTTCGCTCCCCACCGCAGACACCTGCGGTCTGAGCAAAAAAACCACTATTAGATGGACGAAAATGAACTGCATAACACAAAATGTGGAAACGACGGAAGACAACGTGGTCAGCATCAATCATTGGAGGTCATTGAATGAATTTTTGACCTTTACAATGACTCGCGGTGGCCTACCGGTGCATCGAGCCAGTGCTGCCATCCTCCCAAACAAGTGTGGTACCAATTTGCCGATCCAGGATAAATGGAATCTTTGGTGAGCCTTGGGCGCGGCGATCGATCCCATGTGTATTGCAGGGCGCCTTCTACCACTAAGCTATACGCGGTCAGCATCAATACAGATGGAAATTATAAACAACAACTTGATATTTACTTTCCTTCTAAATTCAAGATTGCATGAATCATCTAAATTTGCGTTCAATTAAGAGAATGGAAGTTGTCGATGGTTCGATAATCGTCTCTCATGATCGAATAGTTCAATATCAACTGAAAAGCATGCAGGTATTCTTTTTCTTCCCATTATGCAAATAATTCTTTCTGTGCTCCTCTTTCTTTGCCTTATTCTTTCCGTATTCCCTGGTTGCAATCACATCAATCACGATAATGGTGAAGGCTTTTGGAAACGATCACTGACTGGTTTACATGGATGACCACAGCCGTCAGTCATTTTACAAATATAGCCAACATCCAAGAAACGACAGCTCATCTCCAGAAACTGTGGACTCTTTCCGTCATTCTTCACTCGTAATACTTCAATGGAGTCAAACAAGTTTGAGATCTTTACATCGACATCGACATTGCTATCGTTCGGTGTGTTGACTTGTCGCAGGGGAACGTTGCCGTTCTGGTAGAATCTTGGAGACAGTATGGTAAACCTGCGCACTAATCCACATCGGCCAGTTTTGGTATTTAAAGAGTAGACTAGTTCTGTGCGTTACTTCCATCCCAACACATCATTATTGATTAAATCGGTTGGTTTCCTGATGTCTTCAGATAGCAGCCCTAGAGCGTTTCCAGGTTGGCGTCATGAGTAATCCTTGTCTCCATGATTCAAACAGGATTGTCACAATTTTACCATGAAGAATTCATTAGTAGAATCATAAAAGTTACCACCAGTGATCAGTTGTTGAAGGCTTAGCCTTCGATTTTTTAACACTCGTGACAGAGTCTAACTTTCCGTTTATCGTAGTGGACGAAGGCTAATTTTTTCGCCGCGCTAACTCTGATACACATAATTGCCGTACCGGCCGCTCCGGCTGTTTCTATGTAGTATTACCACTGTTATGATTTTCACACTATAAATCGATTTTTATCCCATTTTGGAAAGAAAAACTTCCTTTGGTTCTCTCGTCCTATGTGTGTTCCACGATCTTCTACCATCGCCCCATGTTTTTGGGGTATAGAACTCTTGTCTATGAAGAATGAAACTCGTCCTCTATGCAAGCGTATGGTTATCAGGACCTAGTGAAGTTGTATATGTTCTGCAATGAACATCACGATGTTTTCTTTTCAGTTTTGATATTCTTCCATTTCACACGATATTCAAAAGTCATAACATCGATCAGATATTAGAGAACAACGAATTGCTTGTCAAAAATAAGGCCGCACACTGCCTGCGCTGCCAGTTCTTGGAGGCAGAAGCATTTCTATTCCCATTCACTGGCCACACCTTCCTCATCAGCAATAGTCTATCGCCACAAAATGCGAAATTACGTGGGAAATCATTAAGAGGACATCCTCCCGTAGAGATGCCCCTCATAGCATCAGCGTTTGCTATCGACTGATTACAAAAAGTAAAGGTACAAACTTTTGTGCACCAAAATAAACAGCGGGAAAGAAGGAGACGCCTATTGGCGTCATATCGGCCGCCCTCGGAAAGCTAACATGACAACTATACGTGTCATTCGTCGCGATAGCGTTAGAAAAAGGCTTGCTACTCGTTTATGCTCTGACAAATCTACTTGGAGATGAACCACTATTCTTCACAGGAATATTTCTTGGATATTCCAGAGACGGTAATCTTCGCTGGTATTCTTCCATCTTATCCAATTATTAATATTCTTTTTCATACTCACTTAGATGAGAACTAGTACATGTATTTTTCGAGGAGACTATGGCGCAATTGAATTTGATTTTTTTCAGTATTTGGGACCGATACTAATGGGTATTGGGACGTTCATCCTCATTATTGCATGTGTTGTTACATTAGAGAGCAGAGATAAACACACTCAGGTATGGTAGTTCATTAGACACCAATAATTCTCTGAAATGAGTCAAGTATTAGTAAATTTATTGTTCATTATTTTATCCTTGAGTACCTCATCTTCGCGAATCGCAAAGAATCATGTGGGCCCAAACGGAATTCCTTATCTTTGAGAATTTGGTAGTTGTAGAAGATTTTCATTCCCTTCGGTGTCTTAACGACGGTGGTCTAAGGATTTCCTAAGACCTAATCGGCTAATGATTTTGTTATTACTATAATAGCAATTATTCATGGTATACTTTGCTGTTAGCTAGGCATCTGAATGAGAATATCAAACTTCTTAGCGTGGAAAACCTTGTTGTGGAGATTAACCCCAGCTGTACGTTGCAGTTCTAAACTCGGGAACATACCCTGGCCAGGATTAAGCAGCACAGCACTGTGGTGTTTATTATTACTGAATCCTAAAAATCTTCAAAGCAAATAAAGCGAATGAAACAACAACTGCCGGTGCATACTGTAGTGGCTGCGATCGGTTGGGCTACTTTTTCATGTATGTTTTCTCTAGTGAGAAGAAAGAAGTGTACCGTTTTACTTCGTTATTCTACATTGAATCATAATTTGATTTGTCTGTTAATATGCTTCTGGAGAAAACTTCAGAATGGCAAAGGTTCGAATTATAGTGAAAGGACATTCCTTTTTTAGAGTTCACCACTTGGCAATAAATAGTTTTGTTCACTCTTTCATTTTACCAAGTCTTATAATCTTCGTCGGCATTTCTTTCATTTTTTTTCTGTAGATCGAATTTTTACTTCTGGTTTCCTCATACAGTAACTGTGTTTTTTTCAGCTGATTACTGACGAATCTTCGAAAAAGAGTAGACTGATTTCTATAGAAGAACATGAAGGACTTGCTCTGTACACGGATTCACCAGATGAAGAGAGTGACAGATCGTTCCATGTCGAGAATAAGGCCATCTTCAATACGCACAGGCATGTAATCTTCATTTTTCTTCCCATTTTTTCATTCGAAATTTTTCGATATCTAATGTATTTTTTGTTATTTGTCTACCTATCCACCCTTATGAATGGCATACACCACAAAACTATCACCAGTTCTGGCCACAACTGCCGAACTCCATCAGGACGAGATAATCTAATTTATGGGATGCACTTCTTTGCTATTCTCACCAAAAAAAGAAGAACAACCCGCTTTCCACGATAAAACGAAAGTCATGGTGGATGATGTAGGGGCTAGATGTCTCAGTCCTTCAGACTGGTTTATTTCTAACGAGATTTTTAGATTGAAATGTTTCCTTCTCAACTTAAGGGCTCATCCCAAGAATAGAAAAACCTCATTGTGCATTGCAATATGACAGTTCAAGAATCATTTTATGACAGCGCTGAAGCAGTAAGATATTGAGGTAGATGAAGAATAGTATTGAGAATAACGCTAGAACGTCATTGAAATGATACATGTCCTGGAAATTTCGAACAAGTAAATTACAGAATCCTTTAAAAAAGAGTAAAAGTAAAGAAAGGAGTAAGCAGAGGTAAAAGGTTTTAGTTCTTTTTTTTCCAGTACCAGCACGTGGGTTGAAGTTCATCGGCCACGCAGTGACGGCACAACGCCTCCACTTTCGGTGCACATGACGGCTCCACTGGCTGAGATGGACTCAATAGTAAGAAAGATTTGTACGAAGAAATGTATACATACATACATACATACATACATATACATACATACATATACATACATACATATACATACATACATATACATATACATACATATACATACATATACATACATACATACATACATATACATACATACATATACATACATACATATACATACATACATATACATACATAGGCATACATATACATACATATACATACATATACATATACATACATATACATACATATACAGACATACATACATATACATACATACATACATACATACATACATACATACATTACATACATACATATACATAGCTATATATATATAGCTTTGATATTCTTTATCATGATTTCACTACCATATATAAACAGCTTCTTGAAATCCAGTGATCAAACTGCCTAGAAGAAGTGAACTACATAAAAACGGCTCTGAAGGAAAGTGAAGTCTTTAGACATTGAGAATTGAGAATCTAGGTCATAAAATAGATTTTATTCTATGGAAATGAAAATAGACTGTCCAACCTACTCACTTTAATGCTTGGACTGCCCTTCTTCACGAGCTGCACGAACCCTCCCTATTCGCTTCTTGGCCTCTCGAGCGTTGTCCATGCTAATGTCTTACTCATAACATAGTAGCGGATGTGACTCTCATGCTGTCATCTGTAAAAAAAAAAAACTACGGCTACCAGCAAATCTGATTGATTTTGCTTACAAATACGTTCCCCAATGCGTAGGTGGTTGTCCCAGAGAACGGCTGCATCTTCGTGGAGTCCACTCTATAGTTCTTTTCATCCATCTGTCACCTGTTTTTCATTATGTGACCGATGCTTCTATGTTTCGCTCTCGATGTATGTTCGCATGGGTCTCGAAGATGCGACAAATTTCGAAGCACAGAGCGTCGTATTCCGGTAGATGATGTATGTGCCGCTTATATTTCAGAAGACAGCTTTCAAGCGCCCTGCGAGCAGTGCGCAGTGTTTTTGATGTGGTTGAAGTCTCAGCCCACTTTTCTGTTGCACGCCTGAGCGCTCAGAGGACCGTTAAATCGAAAAGGTGGGCGCGGAGTTTAGAGTTGGCTAGTTGGTCGGTGCCTTCTTTAAGAGGTGTCCGAATGCTGGCTGTTCAAACCGCTCTCCTTCTTGTGTCTAATTTCTTCTGCGTGTAGTTCTCCATGTGCACCGGACGACCAAGGCGCACGTACAAAGTGGTTTCTGTATTCGGAAAACCATCCAGTTTGACCTGGTCCATCCATCGCACCATGGGACTTTCATTAACTGCTTTCCATGAACTGGATCTTGCGATTTATGCGCAGTCCGATCTCTTTTCCCACTTCGTTGAGCTAATTCACTATTGTCTCTGCTTCGTTGGTACTACCTGAGAAAGTTGGTATACTAAATAAACGGAGATTTGACAGAAATTCGCCATCAATTCGCATGTCCTTTTCGTCCCAGTACTACATCCTTCACTGTGCAGTGGGGCAGTAAACAGCTTTGTCGATATTCTTCCACCTAACCATCTTTTCCTATGCGTATGGTAAGAGGTTCATGGAAAAGCTGTACTTCCGTAGCGAAGTTTTGATAACAGCGAGAGCTACTCTGCATGATAGTCCACTCCTATGTAGACGAGCGTTGATATATCCAGGCTGTTTGGAATACGAAACAATACCAATAAAACATTCTAGAGTTTCCAGACATTTTACTACTTTTTAGAAGATTCCTGGTAAAAGTTTTGCACGCGATAAATGTTTATGGAGTGACGAGAAATGGTGTAGGATAAAGATTTCCTTTTACTGGAGTCCCAGGAGAGTCCTGCCAAACCGTCAGAGATAGTCGCCAATCGCTGTGATCTTTCCCATCCAACTAATGGTAGCTACGGGGTTCTTCCACGGCTTCATCCGTTTTTGACACTTATTTATTTTTAAGTGAGGTCCTATATATAAGTGTTGAAATTCTTTACTTTCATTTGCTATAATTATAGTTTTTAATCAGACAGTGCTCCATATGTGAATGTAGGCGGAGTATCATCCTTGAAAACGCTTCGATGTTTTGTTTTCTTCATTCAAACGAGGGCTTTTCCATCCCATTACTTGCACTTCCTCAAGAGGATCTCCATTTTTAATAACCTTCACGCGAGCTTAGTTTTGTTTCGTAATCATTTTTAGCATCGAGCAATTCATGGTGGGTTTTTCGGGGAATTTTTCTCGTTCCTATTGGTTGATCATTGACTTATTCAGGATCTCCATTCGTGCTCAAGTCAGATTTTTACTGACCGAGACGAGAAACAATTTTGAGAGAATCCCGACGGGCAGGCGATATAATGGAGGATCAGGAACATTTTTCATCGTCATACTGCCAATAACTCAATTCTTGTTGCTCTTCAGTGATTTTCTTTCTCGCTACGGGTTTCGTAAAGTGACATTAAAGCTCTGATTTTCTTGCATAATGATCTCCACTGCCAATCGATAGTCATAGCTTGTTGTGCAGTGGCTCTGACCAGCAAGAGAAATCGATATTAAATCAATTAGGTCGACGGACAACCCGAAAGTTCTTCAAGAATTGAAATGGTATTGTCTAAAGTGCTCAAAAACATGGGTCAATCAAAAAACATAGCTGTATCTGTTGAAGGGAAACTAAAAGTGCTTTTCAAAGAAAAAACAAAATATACAAAAAAAGAATAATGTTTTTTCAACAGAAGCAAATATGGGTTTTCAGAAATAGAACTCTAACCGTTATGAATATTGTGTGCATTTTCTTCAGTGGTATAGTGATTGTTCGCTTAGTTCGAAAGCCCAATTTCAAGGGCTAATGATTAGCAGGTTACGAGTATGGTTTAGTTCAGTCACAAGTCATTTGAATATTCGACTATGAGAATCGAGAAACCAGTAGGAAGAATTTGTCTGTCTCCGATACTATGCATGTATATGTTTCGAGTTAGTTCTGATACTATATAGATCAATCGCATCAATTTCTATTTTTCTTTTCTATCAATTCTATGGTCTTCGACTCCTGTCACCGATCGATACGGGTTTATTCTGTCATTGCTTTCTATTGTAAGGCATAAAGTATTGTACTGATAGTGTTTATCCCGCACAGAATATACACAATTCCATAGTGAATACACGTTACGAATTTAGACGTTTTGCCAAGGATCTACTCTTACGTAATGAAACGTCTCGTTGTTTGGAAATCATCACAGTTGAGTCGGTGTCAGCCGACGAAGACGATGACATGAAATCACCACAAATTCGTTGTACTCTCTCCTTTATGGCCATTTTGATGTGTTTATTTCGCAACTGGTCTGATCGTCTCTTGTACTGCTAAATCTAGTATTATTTTTATTCAAAACCGATTACTTTTCATAGAATTACGGTCTACTAAGTCACATCTACATTGTAGAAGTTGGATGAACTCCGTGGTTTTCGCGGTTTCGAAGTTCACAAGCTAAGGTATAACGGATAAAGCAGTCGGTGTTCATCATTCCATGAGGAATTCACCAGGCATTCAACTCCATTCGTATTATTTAGTAGTGAATGAGTGCATATCCGGCCCAATAATGACTTTCGGTGGTCTATCGATGTACCAAGTCAGCATTGGTTTCCTCCCAGACAAGTACTAATTTACTGACGCCGGAAGGGTGGAGGTCTTGGTCAGCCTAGAGCGCAGGATCGAACCAGTGAGCAGATATATCTTGCAGGACACACACATCTAAGCACACCGTTACACATGTCCCTGGTGTTCAGAAAGGTGTAAAATTCACGATGTTATAAATGAATATATTCAGTCACCGTTATGATTCTTGATAGAATCGAATGTATGGCTCATCTCAAGCAATAGCTCAAAGCCGAATGATTTCCTTTCTGTTCACTTAGTTATTAATTTGCATATTCATCCAGAGTATCTCCTATAGGTTTACCACCAGGAATCTACACACTTACCAGTTTTTCATGAATAGCTAGGGAATCCCATTGAGTGGCAACAATGCGGGAAATATCACCAAATGACGCTTGTGGATTAGATTTTTTCACCAGAATTTGTCGTTCTCTGAAGAAGATCGCGTAAGCGGACACTGGCCTGAAATTCCCAGAAATTCGTCTGATTGTTATCGATCAACCAAAGATAACACCATCTAATATAAAGTGCGAGGGGATGGGTAGCGCAGTGATGGCAACGTCGTTCGTCACGAGCACGATGCTAGTTCGAAGCCGCAGTAGGCTTACCAAGCCTCTCATCTATCCAGGATTGGGAAATTATCACCAAACTTATCTGGAACGAGCTCATTCGCTTCATTTAACGTAGGTACGCTCTAGCGCGGCTACCCCACGACTCCTTCGAGAATGTACCCTACCGGTATCGCGGTACATTTAGGATGAAGATGAAGATGTTCAAGCTGCAACCGAACTCACACGAGAAAAGTTCGAAGATCTACATGGATGATGAATGCGAAGAAACGAACCTAAAGCAAGAAGTTCTGGCTTCCGTGCAGTAGATGTGGTATGAAGAGCAAGTGCTGATGGCGCTAAGAAGGCGTCACTATTGTATAGGTCGTATGACGTGTCAAAAAAGTGTATTCTACTTATAATTCAGCGGTCATGGTCTTTACCTGGACTTTATCTTTTCATTCGATGAATAATTTAAAACTCTCTCCATCGTGAACGAGCGAATTCAGAGTGAACGATGGATTACGTTGCCCTAGGCGATCTTTCATCGATGGTGGTCGACTTAGATGCCCTCAGCGCGAAGCCGGGTGCTGCGATAAGAAAGTGCACTATTCCCTTGCACGATTTATCATTTTCGAAGTCCACGAAAAAGAACAAAAAACATTCTCGAACTCAAAACTTCAGTCATAATAAATTGCTCTTCCGTTCGACTATGTGCCTCGACAAGACGCAATGGACTTCACGATTATTGTCAAAATTTGCTAATGCCCTTCACAAAATTATTGTGTGAATTCTATGGGTCCTCCATAAAGGTTTACGGCTTCAAATTTACATTTGGAAGTGACTTTTGGTTTTGTAATGGGTTCCAACTCACAGATTCACCTAGGAAGTAAACTCTCAGGAACTCAAATTCATAGCATAGAATGAACCATTTCGTCTGATGTTTAGGTTACATGCTTGTAGAGAATACTCTGGCTCAACTATCTTAGAATTATAAGCGTTCACCTCGAATTCTCATACTTAAGACATTCTTCCGAATCCACCATAGGACCATCAGTTTGCGTCACAGTGTTGTTAGGGTTTCTTGTTTGAAAGAAGGTCGGTTGAATTGAGTTCCAATCAACGTTGTTGCACGGTATGTGATACATAGAGAAATCCTCCATCTAAAAAATGGTTCTGCTTCCATTTTTCTCCAAGTAACAAGTAAATTAGAAAAACAATTCCAGCCATATTTCAAAATAAGGCGCCAATATAAAAGTGTTATGGACAAAACTACAATGGAATAGCACCTTCGCTTGGGCCGGTGCACTATTCTTACAAGAAACCAAGTTTTTCTTCAAAAGTCTCGCCTTCATTGGAGCAAACACTTGGACAGGACTCGACCTTAATGACTGCATAGATTTTAACCGACTTAACTTTCGTCTACTCCAAGTATTAAATGTAGTGACTTTCTGGACTACATTTGATAAATGAAGAAATGCTTCAGACCTGTTCAGAATAACGCTGAACCAATCTACGGCCGGTAATATGAAATGTGGACAGGGCATATTTTAGCAAAGAAAAACAGTTGAGGAAAGGATTTCACTGTTATTAGACACAACAAATGTCATTCAAAGGGCGGATCCTTCAACAAATTCCCACTCATTAACGTGTTGTTAGTGGATCGTAATTAGAAGATGTTGCCTATAGAACATCTTTGACTCGAAGCATATGTCGTATTGCGTCATATCGGGTAATCCTTGAAGATGTTCGACTAATGGGAGCAACATTTTCTTTGCACTGCACACTAATCCCTTTGTTGTGCAATGGTAAAATCTGTTAGTCTCAAAACCAAAGTAACTAGAGTGAAATAGTGATGAAAACGGCACATGTATAATTATCCTTGACGCTTTATCCATCGACTAAAGATTCTGCAACAGAAGCAACCAGTTAATAATCAACAACAGTAACGAGGTAAAACAACCAACAAGAATGTGAAGAAGAAAGACGCCTTTAACACACACCAGTAGAAATCTTCTCGATCTTTCTATACGTTTCAGAATCCGGAAAATTAACACTCAAAAACAAACGTAATCCTTCGGATAACAATGGATTCTTATCTTTAACAAAAATAGGGCTGAAAATTCTATGGAGTTTCTGTATAGGGCATGACGATAGTAGCTTGAATACTCTGCGAATGACAGACGAGACAGCCGCTGATAAAGTGCCCCATTCCACTACCTGAAAATCGTTCTGTTGTCCCATTTAGTAAACGTGTTATACGGCTTAATTTCATGGCCACATAATCCTACCTTAAAAACGGTGATAGATACAACCTCGTGTGAAATGAGATAATGAATGAGATCTGCAAGACGAGAACGAGATCGAGTTTTGAGCGTAGCTATTTCTTTAATACGATCCCATAAAGCATACTGCGTGGTTAGCTGGAATGAATTTCTTCAAATAACAAGCTTCCATTGGATCACGCTTTACAGATGGAACACACCAAATGAACAATTTCCTCACACATAAGATTACAGTGGAAATTATTCCTAGAATTTCAAAAAAATTTCCTGGGACAATTCATTCTTAAGGACTTAGGACTAGAAATATCGACAGCGACATAATATCTGTAACCTCCCCTTCCCTTATCATCATGCAAAAAAGCAGTAATTATAAAATGACGCCTAAAAAGAGGCTATATTGGGATATCCATTGTCAACATCAGACGCCCAGAAAGGGTTTAGAGCCCAGCTAGAGCCGAAAAGAGTTGATGAAAGACACAAAGTGACAATGAGAAATAGAAAAAGAGAAAGGCAGAGAGACAAGGAGAGAAATTACACCTCGGTTATAATGACATATATGGTCAAACTGGTATGCAATATCTAATGCCAAGAGTTCAAGAGAATACTTCACACTAGAGGCACCATTCGATGAAGAGTGGAATAAAAACACGATCTGGAAAACATTACTACTCGTCATCAAGCTTGACCACTGTCCCATTAAGTTAAAAATTTGTGTCAGTTATATGTTGCGTTGGAAATGCCAAGGAATTCATATCAGGAGCAACGGGACCACCACTTTGTGATGCCCTTTACTGGTTAAAAAAAGGATAAAGCTCTTGGCGTTGATCAATCCCTGAGAGATACGCCATGCATTCGTCTTAATTAAGCATCGTTTGAAGGTGATTGAATGCATAATTTGCCTTAAAATGCCTCGCGGTGGCCTACCGATGTATCGAGCCAGCGCTGCTATCGTCCCAGACAAGTTTGGTACCAATTTGCCGACCATGGAGGGATAGAAGGCTTAGTGGGCCACGGGCGCGAGGATCGATCCCATGTGTGGGTTGCAAGGCGCCTCCAACCACTGCGCTACACGCGCCCTGTTTTCATTTGTGACATAACCAAGTTGATGAGGCTTACTACTATCCAGAATTATGCTTCTTCTACTATGTGTGCAGCACTTAAGTAAGGCAATGTATTGAACTGTTTTCCAATGAGTGCCTCATCAACTTGGTTATGTCACAAATGAAAACAGTTCGTAAACGATGAGTGAAGTAGGTCACAGATATAAACTGGACTTAGGACGGTTCTTTTGAAGACCAGCTTATAATTAATCAAGAATGGCAATAGGCACTTTCGATAGAAAAAAATCCATTTATCTCCATAGTCGAAGAAAAAAAGTAGAACAAAAAAACAGAAACTAAAAAAAGATATCATTAACATAGCGGGCTCCAATTTCAAAAAAAAAAAAGGAAAAACAAAAACAAAAGGACAAATAAAGGCCCAATGAACCGACCACAAATCTCCTATTGAAGTCACAAAATCGTGCAATCAGTAGTGGATAGAATGTGTTGAAGTTTTTCTCTCCCAACAACATCGCAATCAATACGTAAATAATTTCACGTTCTTGCTGACCTTTTAGCGACAGACGCAATAGTTGTTCAAATGCAGAATCCTCATCAACAGCAGTCGCTGAAACGTGGCAATTTTCATCTGTCAGTGTTTAAAATGCAGACAATCTCACCTACCAACTATGCAGAAAATATTGCGACGAACATCTGTGTTCATTTTTGCTTTTCGAGCGA
Source organism: Angiostrongylus cantonensis (assembly GCA_009735665.1). Lineage (NCBI taxonomy): Eukaryota > Metazoa > Nematoda > Chromadorea > Rhabditida > Metastrongylidae > Angiostrongylus > Angiostrongylus cantonensis. The sequence goes on from MQTX01000051.1 coordinate 3,755,472, forward strand.
GTTTCACTATATCATCAGGAAAGGACTGAACAATTTGTGAAGACTTGGCAGTGTTCATAGCTGATGTACCTTCATTAGGCACTTGATAAGCAGAACCAACTATCCACCTGAAGGTTGCACAAAGTCCTTCTTTTATAAAAAACGAAGAATTCAAAACAGAATAAGTTAAAAAGAGTGAAAACTCGGGTTTTAGATATATTGACAAAACAAAACAACGAAGAACATCAATCATACGCACCAGCGTCCTCGTTCATCAGCATTAAGGATGTCGTCGAGAGACATACCAAGTTCCTTATCAGACACTGATTTATCCTCTGGAAATTATCGTCGTTCAAGGCATTGTAGCAGTTGAGATAAAAATGAAACAAAAAATCCCATACTTTTTCGTAGTCCATAGAAAAGCTTCAAATGATGCTCAAAAATCGAAGTATCAATGTCGGTTGGAGGACATTTTTGAAGTGCCAGTAGACTCTCTCCGAGAAATTTAGCTCTCGGCCTAAAAGTGAACTATCTAGAGATTGAAGGATAAAGCTCTCGGCATTGATCAATCTTTGAGCGATGCGCCATGCATTCGAGGTCCTTAAGCATCGTTTGGAGATGACTGAATGCATATTTAGCCTTTAGTCTCTACAATGACTCGGAGTGATCTACTGGTGTATCGAGCCATTGCTACTATCATCCCAGACAAGTCTGGTACCAATTTGCAGACCACGGATGGATGGAAAGCTTGGTGGGCCATCGGGGCAGGGATCGATTCCACGTGCGTGTTGCAGAGCGCCTCCGACCAGTGCTCCACACGTGCCCTCCTATAACAACCATTTAATCCTCTTCAAACAATATAGGAAAAAACTACACGTTTTTCAAACGTTTTGTTCTCAGAAATAATAATACTTACAAATCACAAAATTCAGCCACTTCAAGGGCTGCTGCTGTCTTTGACATCTCACATGAAAATCCAGACCAGAACTGCCGGCGTAGCACTTTGTAAGAGTCTGAAAAACTCACAAGCAAATTAAAGATAGGAAAAGCAGAAATATTTTAAAAAACAGATGTTTAGAGGATCAAAAGTGGAGACGAATAAGAGTAGCTATGAACTTTAGCAAACATACATGTAGCAAGCACGACAATTAACTGCAAATTATCCACATTCAAATGTTCTCGTAGTTTTTCAAACACTTCCAATATAACTGTTCCTTTCACCAACTGAAAAAGAAATAAAGAGAGTACTTGTGAGGCAAGCAGGTAAACATGGTTATTACCATTATTGATGGAAACTGTTAACATATAATAGTATAGTTCCCTCGCGACTGCTGAGAAAGAAAAGGACGCATAATAGTAAACTCACGTGAAAATTCAGCAGGTGAGCAATGAAAACAACGCAATTCTCCAGTTTTTTATCATCTAGTGGTTGCACACCCCAGATGTCTTCAATGAATCTACGCAAGAAATCCTCAACGAAGTAGGCAGCTGCAAAACAGTATTCTCTCCAAAAAAAAGTGACAATAAGACAAAAGAAAACGTACAGATCTCGTCACTTGTCGAAATATGGACATAAGCCAAGAAAAGGGCATATAGTGACAGCAGTTGGTCTTGTAGACGGTATGGCACACAAATCAAACGGGACAAAGCACGACTTATACACGCTTTAACATCTAAAAACGTGAAAATAGTAATGATGCTGAGATATTTGCAAAACTCTGGACTGTAGGTGTCTGTGGTGGGAACGAACGTGCTATTACACATTCCGGAGGCAAACGCTTTCACCTCCACACCAGCGGGTCCTCCGTTTCGATTTTCTCTCAGCTAGTTTTCTATCTACCAGTGCCATCAGCAATCACCCATCAACGGGATTGATCTGAGTTGCACAAATCGGGAATTAACCAAGTTAAGCTGAGGCTGTAGTTGAAATTACAATACTGACTTTTTATTTCCTGTTTATTACATTTTTAAGGCAGAGTAGTATGTGAAATATACCCGTAATGATGCTGGCGTCCGGAAAAGGTAATAACGCGTTCGTTTCCCACTGCAGACACCTGCGATCCGAAGTTTTGCAAATATCTCAGCACCACTACGGTTGTACTTGATATAGTTCCCTGCCGTAAAAAATTGTAATAGGCAGCAAATGAAAAGTTACTATCATGACAATATTGTTTTACAGTTGCACTCAAGCCTCAAATATGAAATAAAACATGCCATTTTTAGAGAATTTCTGCCACATCTCAGAAACAACCTGACTGCTTTTCACAAGTGTTCCCTCAGATAATCTGTAAGACAATATCCTTTCAAATCACCTGCATAGGAAAACTATGAAAATGAGCTGCTACAACCTGTTCATTGTTCCCACGAGTATGCGATCTATTTCTATCTTGGACTCCCTCGCATCATTCTTCGCATCAAGACCTTCTAATTTTTTGCGAGCTCCTGTTAAGTTGAGACTGACAACTTGTCCAGTCTTCCTAGAAAATAGGGCGCACTTAATCACTGTGGAAAAAATTTTTACTCACAACAGAGCGGAAACACATACCTATTAACAGTGCGACCATATATATCTTCCTGAAAATCATCTGCGGCATCGTCATCACTACATTCTTCCTAGAATTTAAGCTACCTCATGAGTATAGGAGTCGCGACCCGCAGTATGTCACATGCGATTGTACAACTTCTCACTTTATCTGAGTCTTCACTATTGCTAAGATGGCTACAATCCTCATCATTAACATGATTAGATCCCTCATTGTCAAATCCACTACTAGAAGAATCGTGATCATGAAGAATTGTCGATTTATCAACTTCATATTCGATGTGGTCCTCTTCACCGCTAAGATCGGATCCTGACGAAAGTCTTCTTAAACTATCTACGCTATTGATGAGTAAAAAAAAAATGGCACAATTTCGAAATCTAGTAAGAGAATGTAGCAAACATATACTCAAAATTCACCCTTTAAAGCTATTTCTTGATCAGTAGAAGAAGCCAGAATACTTTTTCGAAGTCCACTATCACAAAAGTCGAGTAAATCTGCAAAAAATCTCATGGAAACGTGAGCGATGTGATGACTCTAAGAATAAACTACGTAAAAGCATAAATGATAAAGTTCTCAGCGTAGATCAATCCTGAGGGATGCGCCATGCATTCGACTTCCCTAACCATAGTTGGAGGTGACTGAATACATTTCTGGCCTTTACAATGACTCGCAGTGGCTTACCGATGTATCGAACCAGTGCTGCTATCCCTCCAGACAACGCTGGTACCAATTCCCCGACCCTTGGGGAATGGAAGGCTTGGTGGGCCAGGGGCGTGGTAATCGGAATCGATCCCACTACAGAACGACTCCGACCATTGCGCGACACTCAGGCATATACTGCATAGGAGGTAATTAAGAACTCAACTCACAATCTAATCCGTCATTAGAAAAAGATTTCGGCATCCTAGCCTTCACACCTTCCTTGATTCCAAGCAGTTTTGAATATCGATGGATTTCAATATCGTCCTGCTTCTCATCATCACGTTCCATAGCAAGCTTGCGCTTCTTATCCTTGGCAAAAATAGACTCAACATATCACTTGATAACATGCACGCACCAACCACAAATTTACCTGTACTTCCTTAAGGTATTGTTCATATGTAAGATCTGCATCGGAATCAGACTCATCATCGGTCTGAAAACGCTTTCTCCGTCGAGTCTCTTGAGTTGTCTTCTTAACGCCTGCCTCTTTATAACTGTCAAATCTTTCCTTCTCTAGTCGCTCCATTCTTGCAGCCTTTTTTCTCTGCCTTTTACTTTTACTTTTGCCACGGAAAGCCTCTTCCATGACTTTTTCAATCTAAAAACAAATATCTACGTATTTAGACACATAGTTACTCTTCATATACAAAAACAAACATTCTGACATGAGACAAACCGGCTGGTGCCTAGCAGCAGCTACATTCCCAAGCTTTTTCAAGCGTTTTGCTCGTTTCCTATCCTGTTTTCTGGACGAAAAAGTGCTTCCGTTGTGACCAGACTTAACCACTAACATCCATTTCTTTAAGCCCATTCTAAATATAGTCTTAAAATACCACAGTGAATAAATATTCGAATCTCTAATATCGATGGTCTTTACGTGACATGTTCGGTGGAAGACTCACAGAGAGAGGCTCTGAGGAAGTCGAAATCCGCCGGAACGTCAGCTTATACGTAAATAAAGAAATAAAATAACATCTCGTGTTTGCCAAACAGAAACATAAAGAAAGATTCGAATGGTTGAAATTGAACAAAAGTGATGCATTTATTTATATGTCCTTACGAAGTGCCCTTGCTGATCTGATGAATAAAAACAAAAGTTTAAAAAATAAAATAAGACAAAGGTGTCGAAAAGAATTTAAAACATCAGGGGAACGCGACTGTGCGTAAGATTAATGACAATAGACGTGGTCACATATTTTAAGCTCTGCAACAGTACACAAATTGAGTACAAAGTCTTCCGACAGAGACGCAATGGTTTTAGATTTACAACGGTTTTTGTTCCTTATACTTTTCCAGATGTGGAAACACTGTCTGGATTCGTTCTGGAGTGTTTAAAATCCATAAATTTAACGGGCAAAGGTTTTACGAGATCAACACGGATGTGTGTTCAATGTAACGAACAGTTAGAATTGTACTATAACATCGTTACACTTAATCAAAAGGAAAGTGAGGCTTTTATTTGAGTAAAATTGCTGAAGTGTTTTGCCGCTATAGAGGGAGAAACAACTAAGCAGCTAGTGAAGTAGCTGTTTTCGACGATATTTTTATGAGCATTTGTAGCCTAGAGGAGTGGTAATGCAGTGGTTAGAGGTGCCTTGCAACACAGACGTGGTCTCTGCTTCGATCCCGTCCCTGGGCTTACGATGCTCTCCATATCTCTGGGTGCGGCAAGTTGATACCGTACTTTTCTGGCAGGAAAGCAGCACTTACTTGGTACATCAATAGCTCATCGCTAGTTACTGCGTAGGCCAGATACGCCTCTAGTCACCTCTAACGATGCTCAATGGATTCGAATGCATGGCGCATTTCTAAGGGATTGATCAACACCGAAAGCTATATCTCTTGCCTATCCTTTTATATGTAGCCCATTCTTCTGTTTTGATCACCTCAAATCTGCTCCCATGGAACCGGTAAGTAGTTCATGGTTTTACGTGTTCGGTTATCAATCATAGAGCGATATATAAAGGAGTTGCATCGCACATCCTCGGTCATATAGAGCATGAGCACTTCCTCACTCGGTGGAGAAGCTGCCAATCTCCATATCGTGTGGGAGGTGGAAGCGAATGGTCGAGAGAAGATCTTGGAAGCTAAGGATCGTCGTGCTCGAAGAATAAATGAAGCTCGTTACCTTGCGCGCGTCGAGATCGACAGATTTAGAGAAGTTTGAAGACTTCTTTGCAAATACTTCGATTTTATTTTTACACGACCCCTCATCACACCTGTTGTGCGGATTCCAGCATTGCTCGCATCCGATTCGTTCTCACCTTCATCGTCCACGAAGATCATCGAACATTCCCCGTGCTGTTTCAGTTGCTGCATAAGGATTTCGTCTTCTTTGTGAATGTGGTAGAACACTGACTGAGTCGATTCTTCTTGTAATCTTGGGAATACCCGAGCTAAGGTGTTCTCCACGTGGGCTGAAAGACGGCGTTGGAAAAGGTCGAACTAACCAGAGCCTTTTGTTTCCCGATAGACTGCATCATTGACTACTCCACTCCCCCCATAATTTATTATACATTATTTTTTCATAGGGGCGCGTGTGGCGCAGTGATTGGAGGCGCCACTGCGGCGTGCACGTGAAATGCCCCCATGGCCCACCAAGCCTTCCATCCCTCCAAGGTCGGCAAATTGGTACCAGACTTGTCTGGGAGGATAGCAGCACTGGCTCGATACATCGGCCGGCCACCGCGAGTCATTGTAAAGGCCAGATATGCATTCAATTACCTCCAATGATGCTTAATGAAGTCGAATGCATGGCGCATCCCTCAGGGATTGATTAACGCCGAGAGCTTTATCCTTTTTATCCTTTTTATTTCTTCATAATTCACTTCAAACAGCTAACAAATGATTAGCGTTTTCATTTCAGGAAAAGGAGCAACAATTCCAATCTAAGTGTGCTTCATTTAAAAAAGAAGACGAAAAGCAAAACGAAAGAATAAAGAGTGCCGTCGAAAGTGAGCTTGCCCAAATGGAAGCAAGAGTTAAGCTGTGCAAGCACTTGGTATCAATATTTTTACCAATGTTTACTAGCATGTTCAATTATGAAATGTTCGATTACATATAAGTGAACATGTAGCGCTATGTTCGGATGCGCCCTACAATACACATGTGATCGACCCCGTTCCCCAGACCCACAAAGCCCTCCATCCCTGCAGAGTTAGCAAATTAGTACCAAACTTGTCTGGAAGGATAGCAGCATTGATTCGGGACATCGGTAAGCCACAGCGGGTCACTGTAAAGGCCAAATATGCATTCAATCACTTCCAAACAATGCTTAATAAAGTCGAGTGCATGGCGCACCCATCAAAGACTAAAACCCCAATCTTTATCCCTCATCGTTTATCGATTATATAGAAGCAAAAACCAATGCATCCGAGTAATGTTAACTCAATAATTTTCTGCTATTCCAAACAACCACCAGATCGAAGGTACAGCGTGTTCCTTCCTTTCATTATTCTCCAAACTTATGGAAAATCCTCCTTAAGAAGCCAACTTTCATCTGTTAAACGGCGATAATTCTCCTCGTACCTTCAACAACTTTAGGTTATCGAATTACTCGAAACCCTAGTGGTTACTGCTAAGTACGCAATTCATCGCAATGTAGATGCTCGACGCTGGATTGTAGGTATCGATAAGAGACCCACAATGCCACCAAACAGACGAGCATGTGACCTGGTAAGTCCACTAATGACTACAAAGTCCACTAATGACTCCTGGAAAGAAACGTGGTTTCCAGCATTATTTCCATTTCACAGAATACGTGGAAAACTCTGAAGCATTACGTGTTCCAATGTGAGCGACTGGCGTCGCAAATGAATCTCAACAAGGAAGATATTACGAAGAAATAAAACATCACCAGTAATTATCGGATTAAAATACGACAATACACCAACATGGTGCAATAAAGATCTCTAGTTATATTTACAACTATAAGAAAAGTCAGATCTAAGTACAAATGGAAGATGTAACACAGTAAGAACACATTGTGACCGAAGACTTTTACATATAACTCAAAAAATCGACTTCCTGTAAATCTCTGCATAAGCGATCAATATATCTACTTATAGGTTCTTATGAACTGATCTTGTTGAGCTTATGCAAGATAGGTACAAGCTGTGGTTGTCGTTACTGTTGTTGTTGCTGCTGTTGTCATCGTTGTTGTTGTTGTTGTCACTGTTGTTGCTGCTGGGAGAACCACGCGTAATAGCACGGCTCTGAGGAAGGCAAAATCACCGAGGCGTCAGCCACCGACCAACAACAACAGCAACAACAATAACCACAACTTATACCAACCTCGCATTAGCTCAACATGATCAGTTCATAAGGACCTTTAGTTACATTTATAATTCTAAAACTCTAAAAACATCCAGAACCAAGTTCTACCTCGTTAAACTCCTAGCCATCTTCATGAGCTTAGAAATACTATAAATTACGCTTCGAGAGAATCCTGCGGATGCAGCATTTTTAAGGGTTTGTGAAAGCGCAGCAGGAGCAACAATGGACGAGATTGCAGATGAAACGTGGGTAGAGACATCATGACGATGTGCTAGCGAAAACAGTACCTAAATACGTCAGTTTAGATAACAAATAAGCTAAAGCCCACCTAAACGTCAGCTTCTGAAAGATGTTGTACCAACAACCTAGACCAGCTCATAAACATTACTTACGCGACTTCCTAAATTACATAGATAATACAAATGTCTTGCAGTAATGGTCTTACTTCCTCAGTATCCTTTTGAAGCTTGTTCCTTTTGTTCCAATTCTTTTTGATAGCATTTAAAACTGTTGATGGCAGTAGATTTAAGCGATGATATATAGCAGGAGTGGAACCATCTTGCAAAACCTCAATTGCGATCGATTTTCCTAGACAGGCTAGTTTTAACTGTCAACTCACATTTCCATTCTGGACGACGAGCTTAGAATCATTGGCTAACAAAGGACCATATATATCCGACAACTCCATCATGCTACCATGTACGATTTTTTTTACCTATAACACGGTAGATTGAAGCCAAGAACCTGATGTTGAACCAACTATTACACATCCATTTAGAAATAAAAAGTAATGCCATGAAGCACGTATGTAGCTTAATCTAGACGTGCTATTAAGTCAGAAAGAAACCAATGAGAAAGAAAATTGCATGTAGATTGCCTCCACCATCACCTTAGAAAGAAAGAAGAGAAAACTTTTATATTTGTAGAACCCACCTTGTCTCTGTCTTCTCCAATAAACATCCTAAAATCGCCTGAGTACGACAGAGAAACGATTTTTTCGTAAAGTTCTTCCAAAAGAAACGAATCAGGGAGCAACAGCAATGCTGTGTGGAGAGCACTACGTCTGTTCTCTTCAAGGTTACTTTTGATTGCAGCTGTTGGTCTTACCACCAAAAAAATAACATTCATCCAAGAAAAAATAGTGCTAGAACTTAAGTCGTTGTGAATAAACTCCAGACAAACTACAACAGACAAAAAGTAAAAATTATGTTTCGACGAGGTAGACAGAGCTAGAAACTCACGTCTAAAACTGGTTTATGAAGACGCCCAGAAACATACAGCCACCGCCAGTCCAAGAGGTCTTGATTCAGGTCTTCCGTTGTAACAACACCATATTTCATTTGACGGCTGCCAACTTTTACATGAGTGTTATAATAAACTCGAGCAGCCAGTCCAGTTTGAAATCTTGATAACGGCTTAGCGCCAATCCACCTGTAATTCCCGATAACGATAAAAGATAAAGCTCTCGGCGTTGATCAATCTCTGGGGGGTGCACCATGTACCTGACTTCATTAAACATCGTTAGAGGTGAGTGAATGCATATCTGGCCTTTACAATGACTCGCGGTGGAATACCGATGTATAGAGCCAGTATTGCTATCCTCCCACATAGGTTCGGTACCAAATCGTAGACCCCAGAGAGATGGAAGGCTTGGTGGGCCAGGCACGTGCCCACCCAATTGTTAGCAACGAGATTTGTTACGCTATAAAGTCGACAAACCTTAGAAGGCTATAATGTGATGGATTCTTCTGGATATTTTCCGTATGGAAGATGACAGGATCGTTGGTGCACAGAATGAAATCTATCATTTTTTCCGCTTTGTTCTCGTCTTTCTGTTGAAGTGCACCTGATCCATAAGCGAAAGCATATTCGACAGTGGATAAAGGAAGTCTTTCAAGCAGCTCCTTGTACTCTTTTAAAAGCATCAACCTAAGCAACAACTAAAGCACCCGTATTTCTCTTCCGGCACATTACAAACACGCGAACTTCTCTTACTCTTTAAGAAATCTCTGGATGTAAAACTTTAGCAACCTTATCTACACAAGATCTAGTCCTGGAATTACCAGATGGACATAATTTAGCACCTCGGGCCACTTTATTATATAAATTACAGCGGTGCTAAAGCCTTGCCAACTATGGCAAGGTATGGAACCCCATTCCAATATATGGAATTAAAAAATTAACCAATCTATACATTTGATATCAGATAACACTTCGAATTAAAGTACGTGTAGTGGAGCCACAGTTATTCCGCGATAATATGAATTGAACTATCTATGACATCGCTCCCAATGGTTCACCGCCTCGTCGTGGCTGGGTGTCGCTGGATGTCGGACTGCGATGTGCAGCAGAGGGACTCACCTCTCCCTCGCAGTCTCCCACACTGAGAAGGACTCCGGCGTTTTCATTAGGAAATCAGCTAAGAGTAAACCAATGCCGGAATTCACCACCATCCCGATATCAAACTAGTCGCATGGTGGCAAATCTCCCTCTGATCCACAAGGGCGGCGACTGACTGTGGTCACCACGAACTGGGGCAGATTTTGGCTAGGCTAACCTCGGGACTGCAGGGAACCATAATAGCTAAGTCAGCAAAACCCCAAAAAATGGAGAACATGCTGGGCCAACACAACTAGTGAGAACGGGCCATCCAAGTATCTAAGTACGTCTATAATATTGAGTAAACACATGGCTCTATTGATCAACCAGTATAATTATTATATAACGATGTGGAAAACATTAAAAAACACAAAGCAAAGTTATCCAATGGACAAAGCCCAGTGATTCAAAACATCCTCTTCCATGAAAGTAGGCCACTGATCAACCAGTATAATTATTATATAACGATGTGGAATACATTAAAAACACAAAGCAAAGTTATCCAATGGACAAAGCCCAGTGATTCAAAACATCCTCTTCCATGAAAGTAGGCCAATGTACACCCAATCTAAATATTGCACTCAGCTGTCGTAATTTATGCCGTCAAAGACGATAGTGCAGATGTTTTCCATAATTTAACGCCTAAAATACACCTGTGTTCACTGCTAGCAGCCGACAGTCTTGCAGTAGGTAACAGCTTCTCTATTCGGATAAGAAAATCCGGAACATTGTGAGTATCTTACCTAGCCTAGTGAAGCTAATTCACGACTCCCTTTCAGTACTGGGTGTCAGTTGCAAGACTATGGGACGCGTCTCCAAGTGACGGTTGTAGAATTCCGTAGATGGGCTTTTTGTTTCTGCTGCTAAGACTTGACACATGCCTTCTGCTCCTATGTAGAGGTATGCATGCATGCGTACATGGGCTTAGGTGTATATGTGGATTACACTGTGTATTACACGGCCAAACCCTCCCACCAAGCAAGTGGTAAATGCGTGTGGGCGGGGTGGGAGACGCCTCCAACAAGTAGACTCCATGTCTTTGGGAGATTCTAGCAAGGTATTCTTAAGTACATCCGGCTTGATGCAGGATCTTAGCGAGCTATTCCTGGGTATCAATCGCCGAAAATAGTAAAATAAATGCGCCTCATTCGCCTAACTTCGAAACGGCTTCGCAATGCTGTAGCGTTGGGTAGGAAGAGCACTGAGAAGTTCCTATAGTCTCACTGGCATTCCGCGCTATGCATAAACTGGAAGGATTAATTTGGTGATCTGTACGTGTGACGCAAGTACGCTAGCATCTGAATTCTCCACTTAGGACCTGATGATTTCAGCTATGTCATCCGACTGGCTGAAACGAGAAGACATCGTCCACTTAACGTCGTCTATGGTACCGGGAAAGAACTGTTTACTTGCAGCAGAGGATTCGACAGTGCTGGTGCCCCCATTGAAACGAGTTTACCTATGAACATCACTTCTTTATGAACAAATAACTACCCGTACCTGATGCTCGTAACCAATAGCGAATTTGACGATCTTCGTCGCCTACATCCCGATATCAACTTATAGCGAAGTAGAAGCGACCTGTACGAACTTAGAAAGGTCTTGCAGAGAGGATCATGTTTTCTATAAGGTCATCATTGCCGAAACATCGAGATCAGAGACACGGTAATTTCTAAAGAATTTCACATCATGATAGAAGAATTGTAATGAAATGACAGCCTGATTGCCCTGAGCTTATGATGTTGAATGAAGCCATGATAGCTAAAACTTCTCGAAGCGCGCCTCTTAACGTGCAGCTAGACAGTCTGTCAGTGGAGATTACCACTACGAGATAAACCGAGTCATGATGAATCGAAGATCTTGCTTAACCGACGTTGCACCTATCCCGAAATTCTAGACAAGATCGGATCACCATCTCCTTTTGGAGGTGTCGTTTCTTCGTAGAAAAGAGAGAAAGATGCAAACTCCAGGAAACTAAATCCCAAAATCGTCATAAATTTGTAGTTATGCAGATAGTTACTCACTTTTTCCCGTTGTCAACTATGTAACCAGATGCGGATGCTGCTGGCAGATCCAACATAATTGCAAAAAAATCTGAGGGTTCGAAAATCAGCGATGGACATCTGTTTACAGAAACACTGGAGCTGTTATTGCGCCGTGTAGTCCCAGTCATCTCCACGAACTGTAGGCAATTGCCAGATCACGTTCGAACTTGCAAAACCCTACAGAAGAGCTATAAAAGAAGAAGAAGAAAGTCGTCAAGAAGAGTAGATCAGCAGTGGGTAAAGGTGCAAGAAAGAGCGTCCGCAATGCCCAGCCCGAAACTTTGATGGTTACAAGATTAGGAAGATCACCATCCAGCGCGCACAGAGTAGTGTGCTGTATATTTGTATCGTGTACTTAAGATGATGAATGACTTAGTTTTGGAGTGAGTAGCAGGATGCCAGCGGCTTGAAAAGCTTGCAAAACTTTGGATATGCAGCTGAAAGGACAAATTACATGCCACTCTGTGCCCATTTTTTCCACATCACGATTCTTACTGTCTTAACGTATGCCTCAGAGAACTATACCTTACATGAGCATGACGAAAGCCTGGTCAGCGCTAACAATGCCTAATTAAGAAGACGATGCTGGCAATACGCCGTGTCGCAGAATTAGGCTACGAAGTCGAAGTGTACAACGTCTGTCAACGATCGAACATCGGCGACGCCTTCATGAACACGAAAATACGTAAAATCAGAAAGCCCACTAACACGATGCATCTTAACGGTGTGCGGTTAACAAGAGTCATCAACAATTGGGTCCTTTCGTATCAAGCCCACAACAAGAGGACCACCGATTTTATGGTCAACTTTTTTCAGGAAGATCCTTGAAGAAGAATATGGTGTTCCTGGGTCTCTAGAGGGACTAAACATACTGGGCTAATTTTGCATGCAACAGCGATGAATTAAGCCGTCGCTGACGCCAGCAAGAGTCGCTAGACGGTCAGTGGCAAATTGTTGAGAAGGGTGATCAGGTCTTGCTCAGTAAAAATTTGTTTTTTTTTTACACCACCGAGAGCACAAATGGGTTAGAATGTTCAGACCACTACGTAATGATTGCCTGAATGACTACTGGATGATAATCCCGGATTTATTTTATGAAATCACACCATTTTCAAGGTACAATTGTGCAAAAATTAGCGAGGAAATGTACGAAAAGAGATCGCTTTCAGAGTTCCAACTGTACTCTTTTAAAGTACAGTAAACTACGGGTGGGTGCAGTGGGGACCGAACACGCTACTACCTTTTCTGCCGGTTAGCGCGTTCACCACCACACCATGCACGTCCTTCGAGCCGAATGCCGTTTTAGGCTCCGCAGATCAATCCCGTTGACGGGTGAATGTTAATGGCACTGATAGACAGAAAGCTAGCTGAGAGGAAGGCGAAACAAAAACAAAATTGTAGCAGGCACTAAATAAATAAGTTAACGTTGCAATAAAAAGGCTAAAAAGACTTTCAACTGAAGTCAATCCTTGAAGGACGGAAGCACCATGCATTCGACTTCATCAAATATTGTTAAAAACGATCCGGCGTATATTCGGATTGAACAATGACTTGTGAGGGCTCACCATTTATCAAGTCAGCCCTTTTTCATTCTACTAAACAAGTCTGGCATCGATGTGTGAACATGGGAATGGTGAAGCCGGCGATAGCCCAGGCACTTTGTTGAATCACCGACCGATCTGGTGTGTAGGACAGAGTACCTAAAACCACTACGCTGCGTGGTTCATGCAACCATGAAAACTGCTTGAATAAAAAACACCCATGTTCTGAACGACACAGCACCTTCGGTGAGTACTTTTTTTAACTCTGCATACATTATGAGACCATTACGGGTAAGCATTTAAGTATTTTATAAATTTTGGTCAGTATTCTCTAGCAGAATAACAAAAACGGGTGTTTATCGGTAACGAATGACGTCCTGTAATTCACACAGTGTATATTATAGGGTCATCACCATTCTCTTAGTATCGTCGAGCAATCCTCTTTCAAGTCAAGTTAACCACGGTTCTGGAAATCTGTTATATCGGTGAAATCTTGAGTAGCCCTAGACTGTAGATAGCTTTTTAACACTCCATTACTTATTTAAACACTTAAATAATCCTTGGCATGTGAGGGCTGTACTAATTCCTCCACTCGTCTAGTTGTCTTGCAACGCAACCACGAAGGCATATGGCATCCTGTGTGGCTTCAAGTGAAGCTTGGGCCTCTTCTCCTGCTGACATGTCGAGTGCAGTCGCGTGAGATTTTTCAGTCGTACTAAGCTATGTTCAAGTTGTAAACACGAGCAGTTGGTGATCTTTGTGAGGTAAAGAAAAATTTACCTTCATGGAATTCAGATTCTTCCAAAAGGACAATTATTTCTATGATGACAGCGGATCCTACCATTAGTATGCGGACCATTCGACGTCGATGTAGCAAAGCAAATCAGAGGACTCCTCAATCTTTGTTAGCATCCAAGATTGAACCGTCTTCGAGAATACACAGCCTTTGATGATATGCCCGTGAACGCCTCAAGTTTTTGCGCACGTTTAGTTGTCAAAACACATGGAATGCATCAAAACTTCTAATAGTCCTACTACGATGGTTTTACCATAACATGTGTCCTCGACGATGCGATAAGCAAAGTGGGGCAAAGCATTGGGTCTTCTCGTTTTTGTTCAGTCTCGTCGTTTTTTCTACAGGTTTCAAGCCATAAAATCCTTGCATTCACTTATACAACCCTCATCGTTCAGATTTTCAGACCGATAGTGATGGATTAGTACCGAACTGAGATGGTGATTTCCTGACAAATCTTTTGCTTTGTCGACCATCCTACCGTATAGAATCTGATATGACGAGCACGTGTCACTACTGTGGTGCTGATAGGCCATGAAATATATGACCAGGAAAGGCTTATCAGTCAACGTTACACTCAAGAACATGCATCTACGACTCCTTGTCTTCTCCTCAGTAATTCTGTTTGTATCCGCTGCTAATAACAGGTGAAAACTCGATTTTTATTTATTCAAAGAAAACGTTGTAATAAAACTCCAACGCTTGTAAGCATTCATTATGCATCACATAGACATAAATGTCAGATTTTGGTAAATATTAATATAAATAAGTAGGTAGTTCATCTATCATGGAAGCTTACGTTTACTTCTAATGGAAACATTTCTGATCCATTTCATCTTATTATTCGCTTCCTTAAAAGATAAAGGATGAAGCTTTCGGCGTTGATCAATCCCCGAGGGATGCGCCATGCATTCGACTTCATCGAGCATCATTGGAAGTGATTGAATGCATATCTGGCCTTTACAATGACACACGGTTGTCTACCGATTTATTGAGCCAGTGCTGCTATCCCCCCAGACAAGTCTGGTACCAATTTGCAAACCCCGGAGGGATGGAAAGCTTGATGAGCCAAGGGCACGAGGTTAGATCCCATGTGTGTGTCGCAGGGTACCTCTAACCACTGCGCCAAACGCGTTGATTCCTTACCACTTATTATTCCCCATAAAACCATTACTAGTGTTTCTTTAGCTGTGGCATTGTGAAACAGCTTGTATTTTTGTCTAATTTCATTTTATTATCTGATTCTTCACTATTTATTACTTCTATGTATCTACTACAGGTGTTTCTCTAGGTATGGTCTCGTGAAAAACTAAATTTTTTTCCTAGTATTCTTTCACTTTTAGATACAATCTCCGTGGATGTTACAAGAAGACAGGTATCACACACGCGCACAGGTATTCTTCTAGGATTACTTTTTTATGTGCAGTCCAAAATAAAGAAATACAAACAAATAACCGAATAAACATGTCTAACACATGTATGACCTGTTGTTCTATTTACGACCAAAGGATCCCACTGGGCACCAGTGAAGTTTTCTCTGACGTGCCACAGATGGCTGCTTGCTTAAAGTGTCTCGCAATTTCGGCATGAAGCCCTTTGTTCTGGATGTTCTTTCTAAAAGTGTGCTCACTGGAGTCTCGCAAAGCTACGCCTTGGAATCTTACTAATAGATCGCTTATCACACTCTCCTGGAATACTCCAGAGTTTGTCGCGAGTGACTCTGAAGTGCTTCCTTTTAGTGTCTAGTCATCCGAATGGAGATGTTTGGTTGAACTGACGTCCAGGTTACTAACTGCATAGTGACATCTAGCTCGCTCATAGTATTATGTGCATACATTACTACGTTTATGTGGTCGGAAAACCATCCCGCCACCACATTAATTATGGTCTATCCACTAGAACCACCACAATTTCAATTCAATTATACTGCAGTTTTTGTAAAACGGAGGAACATCCACAGCAGCGTCACTAATTTGAGGGGTTTTGATCACTATGCAGTGGGTTATCAGCTAGACCTAGCAAGAATGAAATCGTTATACATTACACATCACAGTACATGACAGCAAAAGTGTGATGCGCTTTGCCTTTGTTTTACGAACGAGTTCATTCGACCATACGAAGTAGCATATCTACTTTACTCCTTCTCTACGGGTTATCCTTTGACCAACGAGAAGTAGAAGCATCATGTTGTAAGTCAGTCGCGTTTTTTTTTAGGTGGCGTTATTTTTCTAGATGAGTTTGATCGCATATAAACAAAGGACGCGTTCGCTTGATGAAAGCCCATAATAGTATTTGTAAAATCATCTACAAGATCTGTTGTGTCAATTAGGCCTAGTTTTCTATACCAGCTGCTTGGAAACAGCGCATAATTATTCGTCGCAGGTTATGTGCATTGGAAACTCGTCCGAAGTTAGCCTTTTTGTAGACTATGAAGTATAATGTCTTTCAAACACCACAAACTATGTTGGATAAGCTGTAGAATAAGCTACTAAGCACAAAAACTACATCAAAATAAAATTTTTGCGGTAAAACAGATAGTTGGAAAATGCGCATTTGAATCAATGCATACAGTCAGATGTCTAGCAAAAATCACCGTGTTGTGTAAGTTCATCGTTCTTGCATCTGGTATTATTAGGTCTTGTCACTACTACTTTATTTAAGGCTACATCGCCGAATATATGAGCACGAAAATTTCGCCTACGAGAAACTTCCGCGTGAGTGGGATTGGCGGAATGTAAATGGGGTCAACTACGCTTCGGCGGATCGCAATCAACATATTCCACAGTGTAATTATTTTTTGTAAATGATACTATGGTTGAAGACGCTTGCTAACGGTTTACAAAGGAAACAGTGTATGAGTGAGGTTCATTCTACTTCCATTAATGAAAAATAGTAAGACTAATTCTTAATTAATTTCCAAGACCAACTTGTTATTAGCCTCGGCAATCATTGATAGCTCGCTGTTTTCTTGATAAGCAAGGGCGAGGTTGTTACTGTACTCTTTGTTCACAAATGCTGACCTTTCAGAAGATTTCCCTTCTTCAAAGCTTGGAAAGGTCAAGTTGTTTACAATTTAGTAAACCAAAAATTTCCTCAACCCCAACAGAAAAACCGCGAAACCTAGATTTCGACCCATTGAAAACGAAACATTTTCTTCCGCTTTCTATGACTTTTCCACTATGTCACCTGGAGACTATCTATACAAAGTGCACATAGAAGTGTAATGTGCCTATGTCACATTAAAATACCGTCTTTAAATACTTTGTGGGATCATGCGTGGTAACGAGGAATTCCTCATGCGGTTCATTCTAGGATTCTTGAGGTTTATCCATAATGCTTCGAGAGTTTTGCGCGTTCGAGTAATCGATTTCTGTGTGATAATGGTGACTTTTGCTTCAAAACCTTCCTGTTATGTTTGTGTCCTATGCGCACATAGTGTTGAACACCACGTCTACCAACTAGGTGTTTATTTTCATAGACGCAGACCGGTCTACCCATTCGACAACGTATTCGTACCCACATGCTTTGCAAGAGATCAGAGAAGAGAAGAGAAGAAGAGAATAGCTAGAATTATCGTTTGGAGATCTGGTTCTTATTCTGCAACTATTTCAAGGTGACAACATTTCATAGCCACTGCAAATGTCTATTTGTCGGCTAATTTGCCAGATTCTTTCTTCTGCTCCTTTCCTTTGCACACAATGGTGCGTTGCCGGGAACATGTTCCTCACAAACGCCCTTTTTGTGTGTGAATGGTGAGCGGAATGGTAGTGTGTTTTTGTTACTTGGCTTTCGGTACTATTTGGTGGTGTAGCCGTTTTTGGACATGTTGGTTTGAACGGAAGCCAGTTTCCTTTCGAGTAAGCTTAATGTACTCTCATTGTTCATCCAACAGCTCAAAACCTTTGCCCATTTACTCGTGGGTTGAGCAAACGACAAAGCAATCATTTAAATGTCTACAGTAGAGTAATGGCCAAAGATCGATAGCGGGTGCTCCCACATTTGACAAAAATGCAACGGCAAGGCTTGGTGCCGGACACGGTCACAATGCTGGTCCTCCCATCTCTGCGAAATACTTCTCGGACCATCTGATAGTTAGTACTTCAGACACTATTTTAAGGAGGTTATGAGCTGCTGAATCGAGAAGCAATACATATTTTTTGTCCCTCTGTGGTCATTCGACACGTTTGTATGAGGAGCAGTAACATCGAAGTACTCCATCACGCACACACCATTAGGATGCGCGGAACGTCTGGCCTACGCAATGATTGCCAATACCCTACTGAGGTATCAAGGCAGTGCTGCCGTCCTCCCAGACATGTCTAGTTTCAAACAGTCGACTCAAGAGGGCTGCAGGGCTTAGTATATCCGGTATGCAGGATTGAGTCAACGACCACCAGTGTATTGCATGTTACCTGTGACCGCTGCATTGCACACGCCTTTGTCTACTTTGTGAGTGTATTACTGGGAGTTGACCGTGTTTACTGGAATCCGTTTCCTTTCACCAAAAGGTGGACAATTTCGGTGGAGAAATATGTTTGAAAAAGTTGTTCTTTGTCTGTAAAAGATTTCTAAAAATCTTCAATAGAGGGGCCAAGACGGAGCTTCAACGACATAGCACAAGTGAATGGATCCTGCTACAGACTCTTGTTATCCTCCACTGATCAATGTTTGGACTTTTATGACTTTCTTAAGAACACATTATAAGGATAATAAGCTCAGTATTGGTTGTAATGTTAGAGTATACAACATAGTGGGATTAGTACCGACTGGATTATCACAGCATGCAAGATAGTAAAACAACGTTCTCCTTGCTTTCTACCTAATATTTTGTAGATTCTAGCGTTAAAGTGCTTCAATGTCTCCATCATAGGCACACATTGCTCACAGCTATGATGTTCCTGTGGCAAATTTTCTCTTAAGGCTATTTCCTCGTAGTATTATCATTTTACTATACCACCCTCGTGAACTACACTGGGTGGTTCAGCCGCATGGCTCTGAAGAAGACGAAGTCGCCGAAACGTCGGACATTGCTATAATAACAACAACAATGGGAACATCTATACCAAGCTCACGTCCGCTAAAAATGGCAATTCGTAAAAGCATATTTAACCCGTGCTTCTGATAAGTGTTTTATAAAAAGCTGTAGTAAAGATATTCTAAAATTTGTCAAATCGTTGAGTACAATGCATTTTTTAAATTATTAAAAAAATCTCCGTTTTCAGATTGTGGATCCTGCTGGGCGTTCGGTTAGTTAGCTTCATTGCTCTTCACTACTCAGGGCTTTATCAAAGGCTTAGCTTTTGCATTTTGCTGTTATCTGTTGACATTTGCACAGTAATCTATTTAATCTTCATATCTACTTTTGCTACAATCTCGTGTTAGTATAGTAATCGAAAAGAGTGGCGTTCATATTCAGTTTGAACAATAAGAGGTGGATGTGGCAATCACTGACATTGCTACATCATTCTTAGCATTTTGAACTCGAAAACTCCATACTATTCATCAGTTCAGGATCCACATCTGCTCTTGCTGATCGGATAAACATACGTCGAAAGAACGCATGGCCACAGGCGTACCTTTCTGTGCAGGTGAAGTAATGAGTTTTAAAATGTAGATTTGATTAATATAATCAAAATCAATAATTGGTATTGCACGAAGTCCTATACCTTATGTCAATAAATGCTTGAAAGTCCATAACCGACAATGTGGAGGGGCTTATCTCGGTGGATGCACTTAGCTTTCTTTCTCTCTCTTTCTTTCTTTCTTTCCACACCCATTTTGGGGATCACAAAATTCCTTTTATTCGATTCGTTTCTTCTTATCTGTCATCTACTAAGGCCTACTAATTTATGTGTATGTTGAGTTACCACTTGAGGATTTTAGCATTCTTTGTGAATGTCGCTGAGTGTTGGTTGAATTGATGCTCTCCGGAATACTGAGATGGCCGTGGTAGAGCTTTTCCAGAGCTTCTTTCACCATTGTGGATCGGAATGCGCCTTTCCTACGTTCTAAGGTGAAGGCTTGCCTATTCTACCACAACGATCAGGCCTGAGATGTCAATATGAGTCGGTGCCGCAGTTGCTTCAAGCTTTTTGAAGATCTGAATCTTCGTGAAAAATTAGGGTTTTCCCCATGGATAAGTAAGCCTGAAGCAAATTTAAAATTAAGATACCTTAAAAGGGCTGTGATATGCACCAATAGCGAAAGTCTAAGCTTTTAAAATCTTTAAAATTCCTAAGTGGTCAAGTATTCTCGTGATCGGAAAAATACACGCAATTATCTAAAAACTAGTACAGTCACGAATAGGTTAAATTCAGCAACTTTCCCACCAAATTATGATAACAGTAGTGTTAACGGCTCGGCATTAGAGAGTTGGTAAGCATAATGGTTAAAGATTTCCAAGGATAATAAGCGTATGATCTCTGGCTCGATCACACACCTGACCTATCCATCGTCCCCTTCCAATAGTGACTGCAAATTCGTGCTATCGTTGTCTTCGAAAAGCTAGTATAGAAAAAACCTGGCGACGATGTAATCTACTGGAGCTATCACAGGATTTCCGGATAAAATTACGTCGACTAGCATTCAACGAAAATCGTGAAGGTAGGAAGTCCTCAAGTGGCAGTCAAACCCACATGCAATTCTGAAATCCTTTGTGGATTGTGGGTGAGCGACGACGAACTGAAAGAGAGAATTGCTGGGATCTGCACTGTTTGTGATGTTCGGTCGTAAAAGTAGAGAAGTAAATGAATAGGTGAGAACAGTTCTACAAAATTTTTTTGTTTGACTTATAGGAAGTGATCGACTGCTCTGGAGCTGGAACATGTGCTAGTGGAGGAGAACCCGGTGGAGTGTACAAATACGCTCATGAGCATGGAATTCCCCATGAAACTTGCAACAATTATCAGGCTAGAGACGGAAGTAAGTGGCGTTTTCTCAGGGCTCCTGCTTTGGTCTTGTCATGCGTCCACAATACTTGAGCACTTTTTCTGCATTGACATTTGTATTCTGTGTAATGACAGGCTCTTCAGAGTGCCTATTATCAAGAAGGGCTTCCGACCTCAGTAGTGACTTTATTACTTAAAAGTTGACTTTTTCGTGCATAAGGCCCACTTTGCATCGTTGTGTTAGTCTACAGCTCTAATAAATTCTATTTAGAATGTGATCCGTACAATCGCTGCGGATCGTGCTGGCCAGGAGACTGCTTCTCTATTAAGAACTACACTCTTTACAAAGTCAAAGAGTATGGTGAGACTTTTCAAGGGTTTTAATCAGAAAATTAAGGCAAGGAATGCACATTTGTTGCCAATGAACTAGTGGCAATCGTTTTCTGGGCACGATACACAGATATTCCAGGCTGGTACGTGTTAACAAAGTGTCCCAATTCCCATTCGTTATTGTTCCTAAAGAGACCTTAAAATCTTGTAAGATGTTTCCAAGCACTTAGATGAAATCCTCTGTGGAAAATAAGAGAATATTTCAGGGGTTGTGCATGGACTTAATAAAATGAAAGCTGAAATCTACCATCATGGACCGATCGCCTGTGGAATTGCAGCTACGAAAGCGTTCGAGAATTATAATGGAGGTGTTTACAAGGTCACCGTTATTACACTAAAATTAAAGGATAAATTAGAGAAAAGAATGATAGGAAATACTTTAATCAAACTTTACAGAGTTTTACCACTTTACTAGAATATGGTCCCAGTAAATAACACGAATACTCGAGTAGTCTATCTTCACGACCTGTGCCTCTGTACAGTTCCTATTTAACTGACATATTACTGATTTGATTTAGGGGCACATGTAGCGCAGTGGTCAATAGCGCCCTGCAAGACACATGGGGTCGATCTGGCACCCAAGGCTCAGTAAGCTTTTCATCCCTCCCGTGTCGGTGAATTGGTACCAGGCTTGTTTGGGAGGATAGTAGCACTGATTCGATGCATCAGTTGGGCAATGGCGAGTCAATATGTGGACCAGATATGCTTTCAATCACTTTTAACGATGCTTAATGAACTCGAATGCATAGCACATCTCTGAGCGATTGATCAACGTCGAAAGCTTCGTGTTGTTTTATTACTGGTGTGAAGGGGCGCATAGCACAGTAGTAGTGACGCCAATCATCACAAGCAGGGTGCTGGTTCGATCCAGTCCCGGCTCACCAAGCTTCTTATCTCTCCGGAGTCGTAAAATTGGTACAGGACTTGTTCCGGAAAAAATCTCTTCAATCCAACTGAGGACTATCCAGTCCGGCTATCTCAGGACTACTGATTCTGTAAGGTTTTCTTGTAGGATCCCGAAGAATCAGTGTCATGGAGTTATCAGACTACACTTTTGGGGCTTGCGAATCGCAGTGAGGTTTGATACTTTACTGATTAGGTTCCTTCCCGGAAAGCGGTGATTTTTGGCATTGCCTCACTTTGGGCTTCCGAATAGAAGTGTCAAACTTTCCTCTTGTCAGGTTAAGTGACTCTAGTGCAAAACCTGCAAATGTTCTTCCACGCCTAGAGGAACACACGGAAGGGCTGAGATTGTTATAAAGCTTTTATTTGGGTAACGCTTAGATGCCTTCGCCTACCTCAAATCCGCGATGATTCAAGTCGATTGGGTGCGTATAAAAGGGCTTTGGCGAGTGAGGTCGGTGCTCCAGTGGACACTAGATGTGTTCACGAAGAAGACCCACATCGGAATTGCGAAACAAGGAAATGGTCATTGTCACCCCCACCACCATACCTTTTGATCATCGATAGTGCACTTCACTTCACACTGAAGGACACTGAATGAAGGATATTTCGGAAGAGAAACATATTTGGAAATGTGGGACAAAAAAGGGTAAAAGATAAAGCTTTCCGCATTAATCAATCCCTGAAGAAATTGCCATACATTCGATTTCATAAAGGATCGTTACACACGATTGACGAATATCTGGCCTTCACAATGACTTGCGATGGCCTATGGCCTACCGATGTATCAATTCGGTGCTACGATCTTACAAAACAAATTTGGTACCAATTCGCAGATTTCGAAACTTGGAAGTTCTGGTGGGATCAGGGGGCTGGACCGAAATAACGACCAGCGTTGCAGTGAACTTCGGATCTCTACTTTATATGTGCCCTTATTTGAATTAGATGGGTTAAAGTATTTTAGCCATGTTCTGAAACTGCCTTATTGAGCTCTCCTCGCAACATGTGCATAACCACTGTCATGCTTGCAGTAGCTTCAATTTGTCGAGAAGGCTGTTTTCGAATGATGTCCATCAAATTCTGCAGCTTAGCAGCTTGCAGCCATCAGCGCGTTAAAATTAAAAAGTGCTCATAGCACATTCAAGTTTCACCATTAGTGAAGAAGAACAATCTTATTGTGAAACACCCGATTTGTTTCGTATAATGTATGATCCACTGACTCCTGTATTTCTGGGGGACGCAGAGCAAATCTAGTTTTCTTCTTCAGGAATAAGTTCTTACTGAGACTTCTCTTTATTTACTCAACAGAAATGATTCTTGGCTGTTTACACAAATTGCTTGGCAAAACGGTGCGAAGTACTCATATAGAGTAAATACAATGTTCCAAAAATTAAGGTCACTTAATCAGCTCTGAGGACACCATTTGGATGACCGAAACATCCGAGTTCATTTCGAATGCGAGAACCTGGCCATTATTCCTTAACAGTTTCTTTACAAAATAGTTCTAAAAAGTTCCGCAAAATTTTCCTTTCAACCTAGTAATAACCAAACAACTTGCAAGAACCTTATTTTTACTGTTGTTACATTGAAATCTATCTGTTTTAGCTAATAACAGGTTTTCTTTTCAGGAAGTGACCAATGACGACATCGATCACATCATCTCAGTACACGGATGGGGTGTTGATGAAAATGGAACGGAGTACTGGATAGGACGTAATTCCTGGGGTACTCCTTGGGGAGAAAAAGGGTGGTTCCGTGTTGTCACTTCTGCCTATAAGAGCGGTGGCAATAAATACAACCTCAAGGTGAAATTTAGACTTGTTATGTCACATGCTACCCCAGTACGTCATAAAATTCTTTTAACATTTGAGTTTGATACACTGGACATGTAACCAAGGATGCTAAAAGGATAAAGCTCTCGGCGTTGATCAATCCCTGAGGGATGCGCTATGCATTCCATTTCATTAAGTAAAGTTGGAGGTGACTTAATGCATATCTGGCCTTTACAATGACTCACGGTGGCCTGCCGATGTATCGAGCCAGTGCTACTAACCTCCCAAACAAGTCGGGTACAATTTGCCGACCCCGCAGAGATGGAAAGCTTGGTGGCTATGGATGCGGGGATCAGTTCCACGTGTGTATTGCGGGGTGCCTCCGACAACCGCATCCGACCATGTATTACTCTTTAAAGAACTTATAACACCAAATTTTCGGCGGTTTTTCCAGGTAGCGAACAGTTCAAAAGAACAACATTCCTCTCACGAGTCACGTATGGTCAAGGCAGTACAGCGAGTTGCTCAGTACCCACTATTGTTGCTACCATCTTCCCAGACAGATTTTGTACCAATTTGCCGACCCCGGAGGGATAGAAGGCTTGGTGGGCCACGGGCAAAGAGATTGACTCCA
Source organism: Angiostrongylus cantonensis (assembly GCA_009735665.1). Lineage (NCBI taxonomy): Eukaryota > Metazoa > Nematoda > Chromadorea > Rhabditida > Metastrongylidae > Angiostrongylus > Angiostrongylus cantonensis. Next base: position 3,780,315 of record MQTX01000051.1, read on the forward strand.
CGTGCGTGTCGCAGTGGCGCCCCCAACCACTGCGCCACACGCACTTACACACTAATGGCAAAGAAAATGCAGCACACTTTTCTCCAAACATTCTCTTTTTCATGATTTCGTTTATTTCAGTTATTGTAGATCTCACGGTTAAGACACTTGTGCAACTATTTTTAGATCGAGGAAGACTGTGTTTGGGCGGACCCGATTGTGTAAATCAACAATGGTCTTCTGTTCACTATATGAACAAACACTATGAGTACTCAATAAATATTCACAGCACAGTGTTACGAATCATGTAGCAAATCCCTGGTCCGACCATCTTTTAACCACGGCACTGACTAATAATTTCACTGTTTTCTTGATAATCAAACGCGAGATTGTTACTGTAACGTCTAATTATTCACCATAGTTGACGTCTCGGCGATTTTGCCTTCCAAGTAAGCTTTCCAGTTATTTGGTGTTAGGAATGCCACTTCTCACCTACGTAGGACTGTGTGGTTGGCCTCCACCAACGTACTGAAACATTTTTAAAAACAATACTTATTACTATGGTCGTTCTTCGGCCAACGTTCAATCAATTCTATTTAGCATGGCTCGAGTAAAGAGTTTTCAAACAAGAGAAAGAAAGCGGATTGGGTGGTATTTGTTGGCATTGGGAAGATCTCTCACTTGAACATTAACATGGTCTTGGTGGTCTTCCATTTAAAACGAACTCTGCATATTAACAAGTAATGTGTGGAATATCGAAGGAACCAAAACAATCTTCAACGTCGATAGTAACGATTGGACTATTGCTGTTATACACTATACGCCACTTCTATTCACCTGTATCACAAGTTCGTTATTATACAGGACAGCTATTATACACCTACTTGGACACTCGAATGATTCGCCCTCACTGATTGTGCATGCTTCAGTAGAATTTCCATTTTCTCGGAGTTTGGCTGGTTTAACCAATGTGGTTCCCTGGAATTCTCGAGATCAGCCTAGCCAAAGTTTGCTCCAGATTGTCACCACCCCAGGCAATCGCCGTAAAGTGGATCAGAGCGAGATTTGCCACCATGCGACTAGTTTGATACCAGGACGGTGGTGGATCCTGTTACTGCTTTACTCTTAGTACTATTATTACATTTATCTACAAGTTGTATGAACTGATCTTGTTGAGGTGACGCGGGTTAGTAAAAGTTGTTGTTGTTGTTGATCAATAGCTGACGTCTCGCCGATTTCGCCTTCCTCGGAGCTCTGCTGCTACGAGTGGAACTCACTGTTCCAACATTATTATTACTCCTAATAAATCCTACGATCGACTTTTTATTAACTTCGGCATTGATCAAGTAATTCTTCGTATTCTAGTTGAGCAAACGCGAGGTGGTACTTTTATTCTTTATTCTTTTTATTCTTACGATCATATAGGATTCTAGAGAATTCGGTAACGATAAATGAAATTCCACCAAGTAATCTAAGACGCCATCTAGTTCGTAACCGCCTATATGACCGCCTATGTGCAACACAAAATTGCATAATTTGCCATAATGGTAGAGACGGCGATTGCATGAGCTCGGGTTTCTGGTTTAATTACCCAAGTTTGAGGTACTCTAATAATCTGACCCATTGTCAAATGAGGTCCGGTAAATTTTGGAACTCTCCCAAATGGGAGAGAATAAGATCGGCACGTATGAACATGATCACCATCATATAAACCCCTAACGAATCACCAACGCTCCCAATCTGCCGTGTACACATTGTGAATTGGAAGCGAATAGACATTCTCCTTAGCATAACGTTGAGATCGAATTGTTTACAACATTCACCTCAATTACAATTCTGTTGCTATGAGAAACATAGTCATACTCAGTGGAAGCCCCATGGAAAGCAGTGAGTGTGCAAAGCTGTGTTCCATGTGATTGAAATTCTGGTTTAGTGCTTTCTCTTTTTGATTGTGTAGGTGTTTGACCATGCAGATTGCTGTCAACTTGTCCTCTCCAGGCTCTGGGAAGGCAGTCCGCCGAAACGTCAGCTTATTCGTGAATAAAGAATACAAACACCACCTCCGCGTTTGCTCAACAAGAATACGAATTATTATTACTACTACATATTACGCTTGTACTACTATACATTGTAATACTAAGAAGGATAAAAGGGAAAAGCTCTCGGTGCTGATCAATCCCTGAGGGATACAACATGCATTCCATCTCATTAAGCACCGTTTGGAGGTGATTGAATGCATACCTGGCCTTTACAATGACTCGCGGTGGCTCACCGATGTATCGGGGCAGTGCAACTATGTGCAACAGACAAGCCATTGCAGACAGTCATTGCAAGCCCTTTCTATTCAAAACATTTGGTGTTTAAAAAACCTACAGTACAGAAACCATAAATATTTGGGTCGCGATGCAGATAAGCGAAATCACGAATCATGCGTAGGCATGCTCTATCATCAGAGGTCAGCGACAATGTCCGCAAAGTTGAGTTTTGATCCTTAACAAAAGTTTGTGAAGGAAAAAGTCTTTAATGTATCCCAATACAATCGTCCAATAAACATCACTTTAGGCTAAAATTAGACTAAACTAGCTGTGTTTATATTGTTGAGCTCACAACTGTAATATTGAAAAATTGCTTACAGAAACAATTGCAATGTACGATCAAGCATGAAATGTCAAAATACTATTCATATTTATTGTTCATTACAATTAACGGCTCACCCATTACTATTACACCATATGCATTGAAATTTAGCAAAAATATTAAGAAGAAAATCTATTAGCAGGCAGCAGTAATACAATGAAAACGACGTTTTATCAGGAGACAAAGGGCGCATTCCCATTATCGAACTAAATTTTTATTGAATTTTCCTCAAATACCAAGTAACAGTTTAACACAAAGCTAACTAAGACGTATCGTCCAACAGATTGGTAACCAAATTCTGGTAGAAACTACTTAAAGGCGAAAATGACCAATCTTCTGTTACTCCAACTAAAAACAACAAACAAATACCAAGACCAGTAGCGATCTATACCTGTGTTAACAAACAAATGTCCATTGTAAATATAAAAGAAACACATTAGCTATTACAAAAGCACAGAATATTGCATAAATAAATCCAGCTTCATCCGGGTGGCCATCCAAGCTGACGTCCACCAAGAATATGGAGGTGTAGATGAAAAACGCTCTGACAGCCATCAGGTCCATTGTTTACTACGACACGGTAGCCATTTTCTAGACCGAGTTCACGAGCTACCTATAGCAAAAACAATAAGGTTCTTCATACTACACTAAACCCCAGGAACAACAGTTCTACCCTCTGTTGTTATGCTACAATTTCTTCTATTCACGTTCTCAACTACTACATCTACGAACAGATACGGAATTTCATATTCGAGAGCTGGATCCGGAAAATTGCAATGAACAGTACGTTCATTGTATCGTTCCAAGGTCTCTGTCAATACTCCCATATAAATTCTAGAAAAAGTGGTAATAAATGGAACTGTGAAATCAATACAGACAGCTATTGGTTTACCTTGGTGGCCGTCACCATAAGCTTTCCAAGGAGAGCTTGATCCTAAATGAAAGTCATGAGGAAGGAAATCATGCAACTCCGCAGCATTTTATAGGTTTATGATAACAAAGAGCCATACAGGAGCTTGGATTATCGTCTATTCCTCGTAATCATAGGAACGTCCATGAAACTTTACAGTCTACTGTAGTTGAAACCTACCGTATCTTCGACTTCTTGCAACATAGCTATTCTTTTCTTCGGGATGACCAAGAAATGTACTGGTGCCTGCGGGCTGACATCGTGAAAAGCCATTACCTAAGAAACTGCAGCAATAGAAGACCGACCGAGAAGCAATTCTAGTTGAACTAGTAAAATCGTGAGTTTATAGGACATCTAAGGAAGAACTAAACGCTGAAACCACAACAACAAGACAAACCTCATCATCTTCGTATATAATTTTAGCAGGAATCTCTTTTCGAATGATTTTCCCGAAGATGGTGTCGTTTTCGCGTATGGCGGACTTGGCCCTCTCCACTTCCGACATTCTTGAGCGCACTATGGATAGCCCACAGTTCGGAGGGCTACGAAGCCTAAACGATGGCTTATGTTCGCATTCATATCAATCACGTATAGGCAAGCTTCAACAAAATGAGATTGCTGTAACAATTTGTACTTAGTAATGGTAACAGGCAACCTTATCAAAGTACTTAATTCGGAAAAGAAGCCTTGAGAACTCAAAACATGATAACAGGGGTCCTAATAATTGATAAGGCGAAACAATTCGCCATTCTTAATGCTTCCATGGAAGATATTTTTCTAAAAGGGCTCTTAAAATCACGCAATCCTCAGTTCAGCTTCGTAGCCGCAGGTTCGAAGCTGAACTGGGGTTCGGAGTTGGAGTTCCATATCTCAACATCGCTATGGTTGCATTTCATTTTGAGATCTTTGATAGCGCGAAAATATGGCCATCTCTTTTTTTTTTATTTCTATATGATCCGTCTTCACGCCTACAGTGCGGATCCCAGCACTCTTCACATTTGATTTGCTTCCTCGCATCCATCCTCCACGAAGATTTTTCAACTTGGTGTGGCTACGGTAGCTACTTCAGGATTTCCATTTTATCGTGAATGTCGTAGAATGCTGGCCGAGTCGATTCTCCCTGGAGTTAGAAGATAGCCAGGCTGGAAAACATCAAATCGCACAGAGCGATCTTTTCCCGGACAAGTCCGGTACATAATTCCCGACCCCAGAGGGATGAGTTGGTTAACCCGGAGCGGAATCGAACTAGCGCTATGCTCTACTGCCCAAAATAAATAAGTTACTACAAATATTAATAGAAACAACCAACTGATTTTTTTTTCCTCACGATCCCACTATCCCTCATATATTTACCGTATTTTATGAGCAATTTTTGAAATAAACGGAAAAAGACAAGACGATGATACTAACAATACTAATAGTAATATAACACCTACTTGATACTTGAACGGCCAGTCATCACTAGTTGTGCGGGCTTCAGCATAATCACCATTTTTTGGAGATTCCTGGCCAAAGTCTACCCCAGGTCTTCACCACCATAGGCAGTCGCGACCTTTGTGGATCAGCGGGAGATTTACCACCATACCACCAAGATGGCGGTGGATGCTGGTAGCTGGGCTTCCTGATGGAAACGCCGGACTCCTCAGCTTAGGAGATCCTGGGGGAGGGAGGGGGGGACGAATCTCCACATCGCAGTTCGACACCCAGGAACACCTTTCACCCATGATGAGGCGGGGCAAACCGTTGGGAGGGAATAATAATAAAACTAACAATATTTATTCGTTGACAGACAAAGGTGAACTAGCAGAACAAGCTTGATTGGAGTGGAAGTACTGATGACCAAGAAGCACCTCACTACAGTTACAGTTCTATAGTTGCCATTAAGATATCATAAACAGAACAGTGAGGTAGATTCATTTGCAATCTTCCCCACCTAAACAATGCAAGAAAACGACCACACGCTGTTGCTGAGAAGAGCTCATTTGCCGCACGTCTCAGCATTCACCTTAAAAAACTGTAGGCTACAATGAGCAGATAAGAAGTAAACATGTTTGTATATTTTGCAGCAGTACGAAAGAAACTGATACTCAGTCACAGAGTCATCTCCTCTCGAATCTTCCTATGCTTCCAAGCTAACACAACTCTTCCTAATTGGGTATGACTTATGCTACATGCTCTTTGTTCCTCATTTTCTCTGAGTAATTCATTACGGACCTCCCAACGGTTTACCGTCTGACCGTGGCTGAGATGAGGGGTTCCTGGGTGTCGGGCTGTGATGCATAGCGACAGGATTCGTCCGCTGACAGGGTTTCACATGCTGAGAACGAAACCGGAGTTTCCATTAAGAGACCCTGCTAAGAGTAAACCAGTAACAGGACTCACCACCGTCTTAGTATCAAACTAGTCGCATGGTGGAAAATCTCTGATCTACAAGGGTTGCGACTGCCTGTGGAGGTGACGACCTGAGTCGGACTTTGCCCTGGCTGACCTCGGGACTCCAGGGAACCACAATGGCTAAACCAGTAAAACTCCGAAGAAATGGAGATTATGCTGGGGGCCGCACAACCAGCGAGGACGGACCACCCAAGTAATCTTTAATGTTTACGTCAAATCTGCTCACTGGTTCCGTTACTGCGCCATTGTTTGTGCAACACAACTACGAGGCCCATATGGCACATATGACAATTCATTGATGTCCACACTCCGAGGCTGGAGGATTGACACTGGACATGTCTGGGAGGATGCATTTACCGACTTATACATCGTTAGGCAATTGATAGTCGATGTATGAGCCAAATACGCATTCAATAATATCTACAATACTAAATAGAGATGTAATGAAAGCGCATCCCTAAAAGATTGATCAACCTGAAACATTTCTCCTTATTTTTCTAGCAATTACACCGTTGTGAGCTTTGATGCCAAAATGCGCTGTTTCAAAATCTTCTGAGCCTGGCTGACCTCGAGACTCCAGGGAACCACAATGGCTAAACCAGTAAATCCACACTCCGAGGCTGGAGGATTGACACTGGACATGTCTGGGAGGATGCATTTACCGACTTATACATCGTTAGGCAATTGATAGTCGATGTATGAGCCAAATACGCATTCAATAATATCTACAATACTAAATAGAGATGTAATGAAAGCGCATCCCTAAAAGATTGATCAACCTGAAACATTTCTCCTTATTTTTCTAGCAATTACACCGTTGTGAGCTTTGATGCCAAAATGCGCTGTTTCAAAATCTTCTGACTGCTAAGTAACAAAAGGAAAATCAGGAAGCGCTCATAATCGGCAGGCCTAGGTACAGCTCCAGCTGATATCGTGGAAAAAACTTCGGTGAACGAAGAAATGTAACGGTGATTCATCGAAAAAAATACGCTATGAAGACGTACGCACTTCATTAAGAGACCCTGCTAAGAGTAAACCAGTAACAGGACTCACCACCGTCTTAGTATCAAACTAGTCGCATGGTGGAAAATCTCTGATCTACAAGGGTTGCGACTGCCTGTGGAGGTGACGACCTGAGTCGGACTTTGCCCTGGCTGACCTCGGGACTCCAGGGAACCACAATGGCTAAACCAGTAAAACTCCGAAGAAATGGAGATTATGCTGGGGGCCGCACAACCAGCGAGGACGGACCACCCAAGTAATCTTTAATGTTTACGTCAAATCTGCTCACTGGTTCCGTTACTGCGCCATTGTTTGTGCAACACAACTACGAGGCCCATATGGCACATATGACAATTCATTGATGTCCACACTCCGAGGCTGGAGGATTGACACTGGACATGTCTGGGAGGATGCATTTACCGACTTATACATCGTTAGGCAATTGATAGTCGATGTATGAGCCAAATACGCATTCAATAATATCTACAATACTAAATAGAGATGTAATGAAAGCGCATCCCTAAAAGATTGATCAACCTGAAACATTTCTCCTTATTTTTCTAGCAATTACACCGTTGTGAGCTTTGATGCCAAAATGCGCTGTTTCAAAATCTTCTGACTGCTAAGTAACAAAAGGAAAATCAGGAAGCGCTCATAATCGGCAGGCCTAGGTACAGCTCCAGCTGATATCGTGGAAAAAACTTCGGTGAACGAAGAAATGTAACGGTGATTCATCGAAAAAAATACGCTATGAAGACGTACGCACTTCCCAGATATCGGGAACAGTGAACAGTGAAAATGATAGGTCCAAAGGCAGACGTAGCAAATAATGCGCTCTACGGACGGTAGAGAAAGCGATTTGAAGGTCATTACCGTCTTCCGTCCATGCTAAATGGAGCGCGCTATTTCATGGTTGATTTGTTGTTGGCTTTGTTGTTCATATTGCTCATGGTTAAAATGTTTAGCGCTAGCAATTTATTATCGTTATATGGTCACATTACCTTCGAGCATATACTTTTTTATGGTATTCGAAACGTATGGGTGGGATTCTTAAAGAATTAACCACATAACTATTGTTCATACGTTGTGTTGGTTAGTTTGTGTTGTAGCCGCTTCTCTTCTTGCAGCTTCATTTCCCCCTCTCTTCTTTCCTCCCTTTTCGAGGTTGATCGTACTGCCACATTGAGCTGGGCATGTGTGAGTTCGGGAGTGTCTCGCCGCGTGCCGCGTTGCGTCGTTCGTTGGGCGTTCATGAACGTGCTTCGGTTCGTTGAGTCCACTAAAGCACCAATTGCTCAGAGTAGGCTTCACATTCGTTTTTACTTGGTTGATGACATATGTCTCAATCAAATTGTCACTTTGGTCGGTGTCATTTACAAATTGATTTTTTTCTCCCGTTGAAGTGGTTAGAAATTCCCGCTGACGTTGAGGTTGAAGTTTCAAGCTGCATTTGGCAAAATGTATATCTCCCAGAGCATTTTCAGTTCTGATTTCCTGCAAGAATTACCGCTAGCGCAAAGTGCCCCACATCGAAGCCTGTGAAGCCGCGCCGTGGGACCACGCCTAATTTCATGTCGGTTCATTGACTTGTTAATTTCCCGACAATAGGCGATAACTCTCCAAGAACTGGAGCATTTGAAGAGTTGAACACGTGGTAGAACTATGCAAGAGCTTTTGCTTCATCGATTTATGTGTGTGAGCGTATGTATAACCATGGATCCCCCTCGTTGTAATCTGCCGGTTACTTGTGAGGCAACGTACCGTGTTTCTAGCTGGTACATAGGGTGTTAATCGCGAGCCACAAGTGACATGATGCTTCGCTGAGGCACAGGTGCATCCAGAAAGTGGAATTCCTGCGGCCGATTGGACACATACCTATTCAACAACACCCTAGAGCGAGCAGAATCCATAAGGCTACTCTCGTACGCGACGGGGAGAAATGGAAGGCTTTGGTGGTGCCGACTCGAGTTACCCGACGATTAACGGGACGATAAGTTAAGCGACTGTAATTCTCATGGTACACATTCAAAAGCCACAAATCCAGAAAAGTCAATATCACAGCCAGTTTTAGCCGGATTGGAAGCTCGAATTGCAGGCATGGATTGCAAGCCACGTAGCATATCCTGAGAATTGTAGGCTATTAGACGACTTTTTGGAATGCTCCTAACTGCTCGTCGACTAAGCTATAGAGGTTCTATACGAAAAGTGCCCTGATGTATGTAGAAAGATGAAGCTCGACCAATTTTGCAAGTGGAATATCGATTGACAGTGATTTATTAAAGTGAACTACTTCCAAGCCGTACTTATATTGATGTAAATCCGTCTAAAACAACTCATCCAGTTTTAACGTTGGCTACAAAGAAACATTCAGCAGTTCCGAAACATGTGCCATTCCATCAGCATTTGTAGCCAGCATAATGCAGGCGTTCCTACAAAAGAACTGCCGATTGATAACACAACTAACCATGAATCGACCCTTTACCATCCACATGACAGAAGACTCCGATGAGTTAGTTCTATTTCAAGGAGGATTTTCAAACTGTAGTGGTAAATTCCTAGAAAACTTTCGTTTTGTTGGTGACATCGTCATTTTTTCGAGGAATCCCAGTAAGACAGACCATTTTAAGTAAATCAAATGGGAAAAGCATAGAACTGCACATGCAAACAGGAAGAATATTCAGATACATTTGGTGCAATGGCAAACAAGACACGATGGATGGTTGCCAGGTTGAAGAGTTGAAATTAGTTTCAAGAATAAACTGTGCAGAAAAAGAGTTGTGGGCAAGTCTCAGAGAAAGCACT
>MQTX01000051.1:3790193-3822153 GCA_009735665.1 Angiostrongylus cantonensis
GGTTCATAGTGTCGGACTGCGATGTACAGCAGGAGATTCATCCACCCAGCAGTGTCTACTAAGATGGGAAGGAGTCCGGCGTTTCCATTAGGAAGTCCAGCTAAGAGTAAACCAATACATGGATCCACCACCACCCTGGTATCAAACTTGTCGCATGGCGACAAATCTCCCTCTTATCCATAAGGGTGACGACTGCCTGTGGTGGTGACGACCTGGAGCAGACTTTGGCCAGACTAACCTAGGGACTCCAGAGAAACTATGGCCGAACCAGTAAAACTACAAAAAATGGAGATTGTGCTAAGACCCACGCAACCAGTGAGGGCAGGCCGTCCAAGTATCCAAGTAAATATTTGTAATGCACTATTTGTTCATGACAACTGTTGCTTCGGCGGTTTCCCCTTCTTTGGACTTTGGAGGAGTGAAATTGATAAGCACTATAATCAGCCAAACACTTTCTCATTCAAACGGAAAAAAAAACAACATACACTATATTCGCACCGTAAGCAGCACCTTTTAAACAATCGCCGTTTGTTTTTCATGAGTCTTGCAGTTTTCGTTGGTGATCAGCCGCTCAGAGTCTTATAAGGGTAGGGGATGTGCCAGGCTCAGTTCAAAAATTTAGCCTGGAATATGACGCAAAATCATGCGTGATCATGATTTCGAAAATCTTAATCATATACGCGCTGTTAAGACGCGGGTTAAGTAGGCGATCCAAGAACACCTGGCGATGCGTGATTGGCCAGAATGTGTTTCAGCAACTGAATGACTATTAGGTTTATATAACAATCCATTCAATCGGTTGGCCCGGCCACACAACCGACGAAAATGGGAAAAGCATAGAACTGCACATGCAAACAGGAAGAATATTCAGATACATTTGGTGCAATGGCAAACAAGACACGATGGATGGTTGCCAGGTTGAAGAGTTGAAATTAGTTTCAAGAATAAACTGTGCAGAAAAAGAGTTGTGGGCAAGTCTCAGAGAAAGCACTCATTTTTATGCCCTGCTCTCAGCTCATATGTCATTCGAATAACCACGCTAAACAGTGCGTGTTCGTTATTTGCTAATACACCACATTCACTCATATATATATACAAAATCATGCGTGATCATGATTTCGAAAATCTTAATCATATACGCGCTGTTAAGACGCGGGTTAAGTAGGCGATCCAAGAACACCTGGCGATGCGTGATTGGCCAGAATGTGTTTCAGCAACTGAATGACTATTAGGTTTATATAACAATCCATTCAATCGGTTGGCCCGGCCACACAACCGACGATCGGTCTAACCTCGAAGGCTGATTGGTCGGTCAACTCTAGACCTTCACTGGATACTAACAGCAATTGTCAGCCATATGCGACTCTGAGCGGCTGTTCTTCCTCGGTGAAGGACAGGTGAAAAAAGCGGCTCTGAAGAAGGCGATTCTACCGAAACGTCAGCTACGATTGTGTTGTATGTGTGTTATTGTATGGAAGTAAACGTATGCTGTTTAACAACCTCACGATTGCTGAGAGAAAACGACGAATTCATAATTCAATGTCGAGGTTAATAGAAAGTCGATCCTGGGTACTAACTGAAGAATTTTGATAATTAATTGTAAGACCAGATAAGTTGGTACTTCAGTTTCAAACAGCGAAGTAAACTTGACACTTGACACTTGGATGGCCCGTCCTCACTGTTTGTGCGGCCCCCAGTATAATCTCAATTTTTCGAAGATTTGCTGGTTAAGTCACATTGTGGTTCCCTGGAATCCCGAGGTCAGCCTGGTCAAAGTCTGCCCAGGTCTTTACCACCACACGGAGTCGCAACCCTTGTGGATCAGAGGAAAATTTGCCACCACGCGACGTTTATACCAGGACGGTGATGGACCCTGGTACTGATTTGCTTTTAGCTAGGCTTCCTGATGGAAACGCCGGACTCCTTTTCAGCTTGGGAGAGCCTGCTAGGGGACGAATCCTCCGCTGTACATCGCAGTCCGACATCCTGGAACACCTCCCAGCCGCGATGATGCGGTGAACCGTTGGGAGGTGCGAAGTAAATAATGCTTTTAAATTTACCGTGCCTGCCTCTTTGTTTCTTTGCGTGTTCAATTTTTAGTATTAGCTTTTGAATTCGTTTGCAGATGATGGGCGGTAAGTGAATGCGCCTTGAGGTGTTTTTCGTTTTCTCAGCGTCTCTCTGGCGAGGAATTTTTGAAAACTCCCCACTTTTATCACTAACCAATAGTGTAATAGTTCTTGATTTTATTAGTTTTAGAAACTGTCGGGTACTACATTTTTCCGCTGATGTGAAATTGGAACTAAATTTTCCATAGAAACGATCGTTGTTATCCTGACAGTTTATTGCATAGGTGCGTCTGAGCTTCCTTTTAAAGAAAATTGGAGCCGTCTAATTTTATTCGAGCCAACGGTCATCGCTTTGGTGGTGGTTCTAATACGCCAACGTTACGAATGGCTGGATGTAGTACGAAGAGGTATGTTTTTTTTTGGAGAACTATGACAAAAGGATAAAGCTCTCGGTGGTGATCATTCCCTGAGGGATGCGCCATGCATTCGACTTCATTAAGTATCGTTGAAGGTGATTGAATGCATATCTGGCCTTTACAATGACTCGAGGTGGCCGGCCGATGTATCGAGCCAGTGCTGCTATCCTTCCAGACAAGTCTGGTACTAATTTACCGACCCCGGAGAGATGGAAGGCTTGGTGGGCCATGGGCGCATTTCACGTGCACGGGGCAGTGGCGCCTCCAACTACTGCGCCACACGCGCTCATTATACAGTATTGAAAACATTACGTCTGATATTTAAAAGGTTGGAATAAATACTATGTTCCAGTTCTGGACAGAGCCTTCAAAGTTCCTCCCTATCTGAGTGGACAAACAGTGACTGTTCGGATTCGGTGAGTATTAATCCATGTTAGCGGGTGTATACGCATTTATGCGCGTTTTAATCCATGCGTTTATGTGCGGAATATGTCCGACCACTTACTGAACGAAGCACAGTCGTTTGAAGTCAGAACCACTGGAAGTTTGTCAATACGACACATGTTTACTTTTTTTTAATAGCATAGGAACTTCTGAGACTGAGACGTGAGACTGACTATCCATGTTGAAGAGAATGTACTCGATAGACGTTACGGCTTGTTACGAAAAGTTGCAACACCAGGTGTCTAAAGGATGAGGAGATAAATATACGTACCACGTCCCAGTCCTAGCAAATGTGCATTGTACCACTATGTAGTCAGTGTGGCGACCAAAAGTCTTCTGTGATTCCAGCTTTCAATCACATGTGTTTATGAGTTGGAGAAAAGAGACGTGTCGTGAACTGTGGACAGTATAACCCTCTCCTTCTTCTTATCATAAATGCCGAGGTTAATAAAAATTCGATCATTGGAAATTACTACAAGATGTGTCAGCAAGTTACTTCCGAGTTGTAAAAGAAACACTGTAACTAAGACAAAAGGCCGTCGCATCTCGACGAGCAATACACTTCCTCCGCCGTTGCCTACAATACCAAGTGGTGCCGAAGTTTATAGAGCTAAAGTGACTTCACGAGAAATGCGGGTCGCAGAGGGTAACTAACAGGTACGAGGCATCGAAATGGAACTACTTCGAGTTTCACTACGAAGCAAAGGGAAATAAATGTTCGCTAGAAGCAGTTTGCGACGAAGGAACATTTTTGTGCTTTGTATTTAGAGGATCACCTTTGGAGGAGAATAATTGGTCCTGAAAAAGACGATGCTGCCGAAATACCATCTTTACTGGTGTAATGAATAAAGTAATACTTGCTGTTTGCTCAACAAGAATACGGAGAGTTACTTGATCTATGCCTACGTTAAGAAGAAGTCGGTAATGGCAATAATTCGCTATTTTTTCCTTAATTTCTAGTTCCCTCGATGGGTGGTAATCACCGTATGGAATGGTTGATCATAAATACCGTAGTATATTCATAATAAGTAACAAAATGTTCCTAAATTTTTTCAGGATTGTGTTTGGCGAGTTAAATTTACTAAAGTGTAGTTCGTGTGGCGCAGTGGGTGATCATCTTTGTTTACAGCTGGAAACCATACTTAATTTGTTGCCAAGAAGAAGTACAAACTATTGGATTCCGCTTATCCAGTCTCATCTCGAAGAAGTGGAAATTGAAACGTTTCGTGATACGGTATGGTGATAGAAGTTATATTTCAAAATATATCAGCTTTCTCATAAAATCTCTCTTAACACATTAGCGACAGTAATAGTCATGTAATGGCCATATACCTGAAATAATTTGAGCATTACCCTTTAAACCAACATAATCCTTTCAATAACACTAGTAAATCCTCGTAGACAACGAAATTAACGCAGTTGTTTTTTGGACTTCACAAGCCATACCTTTTTCTTGTTTTGTTAAGACTTGCATTTCAAGAAACGGATTTGTAGAACAATACAGATCTTGTTCAGCATAACATGGTGATGTCTTAGATTGTCACGCTTGGTTTGAATTTTAAATTTTTTTTTGTTGTACTAGTAATTTTCAGAACTTTTTAAAGGAATGCCCATAAGCGGCAGGGTCATATTTCTTCTATAGGTCTTACAATGTCTCAAAATGTCACATGTTCTATTTGTCAATTAATTCGTTCGTCATCGAAAACCCATCGTCGTCGTGAATGTGTTGGAAAGCGCATTTTGGGGATTCTTTTTTAAAGATCAAGTGTTTCATAATGGAATTTCTTCACAAAATCGGCTTTCTATTAACCTCGGAATTGGATTATACATGCGTCGTTTTCTTTCTCAGCAATAGCGAATACGTTTACTTCCAGACAACAACAGACACACAACACAACCGTAGCTACGTTTCGGCAGAATCGACTTCTTCAGAGCCTGGAAGGGCTTAGTGAAATGCAACCTACTAGGTCAAACGATTCGATAACACATACAGAAGGATGAGAACCTAAATGGTTCTCACACCGTCAACAGCTCGAAAATCCACCGTTTTCCTACGTGTCTCCTACTGAGGAAGAGCCGCTGATCAGCGTCGCATATGGTTGACGACTGCATCTCCCCACATCAACGATCGATACGCAGGTACGGGGCGAGATCACGTGTGATCCCGGGACATTCCTCCCTGCTGTTCATTTTAAGGTTTTTGGCATTTATCCAAAAGGCTTCAAGAAGCTAGCGCGCTGGTGTTTTGGCATCCTGTGTGAGGATGGTGACTTTTATGTCAAAATCGTCTCCGCTGTGCTTTTGTATTCTACGCGTGCCTAGTGGCGTGCCTTGTCTTGCTTTCCATTTGCCATCTAGGTGTTCTTTTATGCGGATACATAAAGGCCTGCCCGTTTCGCCATTATATTCATCTCCGCGATCATTACAAGAGATCAGGTATATCTCACCTGAACCCATGCAGTCATCGTCCTTGCCAAAAGGGCAAGTTACGCATTTTTCTGTTTCACGTAGGCGGTCGTACAGGCAGTTACGAACTAATTGACGACGGAGAGTATCGGATGGTATTTCTACTATCGCAACTGACTCCTTTATACCTGCCCTTCTTATGCACCGTTTTATAGCTATACTTACTTCATCACTAATGAAGGGTAGCATAAACAGGATTTTCTTTTTGTTTGATCTTGGGGCATCGCTTTCTCTTTAAACATATCTCGTCGCGTTACCATTTCGTAACCATTGGAGAGCCATAAGCTGCTGAATGGACAAGTCATGCATTTTTATTCCTACTTCATGTTCAACAAGAAGTTCGTGGATGGCATGCATTGCGGAGGACGTTGTCGTAGAGCGCAGAAACATCGAAAGACCCCATCACCTACGCGTTATTAGGAGACGCGTTACGTAGACGATCTAGGAACATTTTGGTGTTCGTGAGGTGAGTTTGGATGTGGTTAAACAGCTGGGTGAGTAGTAAACTTAGAAACCATGTTATTCTATCCGTTGGCCCGTCGACCCAGCTGATGATGGGTCAAACTTTGAAGGGTGTTGGGTTGGTTGACGCAAGATCATCAGCTGATGCTAACTTATGTGTTTTAATAAGTACAATACGGCATACATTGGTCTATCTGTTTTATAATGAGAAATAACAGATGATTTTAAGCTTGCCGTCTTTTCCACTTCGACCCATTGGCTGTTAAGTATTCGGTATTGTCTTTTGTATTCCTTTTCAGATGACGGGCGATAAAGGGTAGAATCACTAAGATGTACTTCTGTTATCTTAGCATCTAACTGGAAAGGAATAACTAGAAACTCTCCTCCCTTATCACTAACTGATAGTCTAATGGTCTTTGAATTACTTAAATCTCTCATTTCTTGCAGACCACATTTCTTTGCGGCTGTGAGGTTAGAGACAAACTTTCTACCGTGATAGTGATTAAGGGTTTTGAAAACGTCGTCCGAAAACATGCAGAATTTCATATCAACTTCCACGTTAGGGTCTTGCTGTCTAAAAAACGCGCTAGGAAAAGGAGACAATGGTAGTCTCGCCACTTGTTGACCTTCCTTCTTATTGTACGCCAGAATGAAGTGTGTGTCGAATGAGCATTTTTGTGCTTTGTATTTGGAGGATTACCTTTGGAAGAGAATAGTTGGTGGGTCAATATTGATATGCAATAATATTAGGTCCAATGCCAAAATAGTTGTACAACGAAAGTTCGAGAATCTTCTGAGTAACTCACACATCTCGAATTCAAGAAACCGTAACGGGCAGTTAATAATGCATCAAGAAAATCCGGGGTCACCATACCTGTGGGTATGACCATACCTGAAAGCGCGCGCTCATTATTAGAATAGGGCCCAAGCTTTGCACCATCACAATCCATTTCTTAGGAAATCGTGCGTAGGATCACATGCAATTTACATTAGCTTCAAGTTCGACTTCGCTATTAGGCTAAACAATTATCAAAAAGAGCTGAAAATCAAGAGGCGGCAGCATTACCGCCATCTCCTTTCCATAGAAGGTTTTTCAGACAGCGGGACCCTAACGACGGAATTGTCATGAAATTATGCATGTTTACGGACGGCGCTCTCAAGACCCTTAATCACTACCACGATAGAAAGTTTATCTCTAACCTCACAGCCGCACAAAAATGTGGCTTGCGAAAAATTAGAGATTTAATAAACTCGAAAACAATAAGGTTGTCACTTAGTGATAAGGGGGGAGAGTTCGTAGTTATTCCTCGCCAGTTGGATGTTGAGATAACGGCGGAACATCTCAGTGCTACTACCCTCTGTCGCCCATCCTCTGAAAAGGAATACGAACATCGATACCGAAAGCTAAAAAAGCAATGGGTCAGCGTGACAAAGGCTGCAGGTTTAAAACCATCGGTTATTTCGCACCTGAAAATCAATAAACCAACATGTCCTGTCTTATACCCACTTATTAAAACACAAGTTTGTATCATCTGGTGATGTTTCGTCACCCATTCCATCATCATTCAAGGTTGGACCCATCATCAGCCGTGTAGAGGGGCGAACGGATAGAATAACCTGGTTTTTGAGCCTAATACTTACCCAGTTGCTTAACCACATTCCAGCCCACCTCACCAACATCCAAATGTTAGAACGTCTACGTAACGCGTCTCCTAATAATGCGTACGTGATAAAGTCGTTTGACGTCACCGCGCTCTGCAGCAACGTATCGAATTACTCGGCAATGCAAGCCATCCAGATGGTCTGGGAAATATTACGCGCAAATGAGAGGATTGGCAATGGGACAGCGGTTGGCACCAAGCCTTGCCATTGCTTTTATGTCTAGAGTGGAAGCCCCTGTTCTCGGTCTCCGTTCGCTACTCTACTGCAGATATATAGATGATTATTTTGTCGTCTTCTCTAAGCAGGAGGAGATGGACAAATTCTTCAAATTATTGAACGAGCAGTCAGAGTACATCAAGTTCACCAGGGAGAAACCGAAATACGACTGGCTCTCGTTTCTAAACGTTCAAATTAACTTATCGAGTAACGGTTACATGACAAAGTGGTACCGCAAACCAAGTAACAAAAACATCCTGGTTCACTCCCTTTCTTGTCACCCTTCGCACACAAAGAGGGCGCTTGTGAGAAACATGTTTCATACAGCGACCTCTGTGTGCACAAGTAGGGAACTAAAGGAAGAATCGCGCAACTTGGCTCGGCAAATAGCCATGTCCAATGGCTACGAAACAGTAACCCCATGACATGAGTTTCGAAGTAGAGTGGCGCTCTAAAACGAAGGGTTTGGCCGAAACAAAATCCCATTTATCTGGCCGTTCATTAGCGATGAAATAAATGTAGTGATAAAGCGACGCTTAAGAAGGGCAGATCTAGAGGAATCGGTAGCGATAGTTGAAATACCACCGGATACTCTACGTCGTCACTTGGTTCAAACTGCGTAATCTGCACTTACGGCAGGGTCGGTGACTGCATGAGTTCAGGCACGATGTACCTGATCTCTTGTGGTACTTGCGGTGCCGAATATATTGACGAAATGGGCAGACTTTTATGTATCCGCATAAAAGAACACCTAGATGGCAAACGAAAAGCAAGACAAGGCACGTCGCTAGAGACGCATAGGATACAAAAGCACAGCGGAGACGATTTTGATATAAAAGTCGTTATCCTCACACGGGAACCTAAAACACCAGCGCGCTAGCTTCTTGAAGACTTTTGGATAAATGCCAAAAACCCTAAAATGAACAGTAGGGAGAATTGCCCCGAGATCACATGTGATCTCGCCCCGTACCTTCGTATCGGTCGTTGGTGTGGGGAGGTGCAATCGTCAACTATATGCGACGCTGATCAACGGCTCTTGCTCAGTGGAAGACACGTAGGAAGAGCGGTGGGTTTTTCGAGCTGTTGACCGTGTGACTACCATTTAGATTCTCATCCTTCTGTATGTGTTATGGAATCGTTTGACCTAATAGGTTGCATTTCACTGTACCCTTCCAGGCTCTGATGAAGGCGATTCTTCCCAAACGTGAGCTACGATTTTGTTTCATGTCTGTTATTGTATGGAAGTAAACGTATGCTGTTTAACAGGCTCGCGATTGCTGTGAAAGAAAACGACGCATGATTTTATTCTTTTCCAGTGACCATTTCTTAACCGAAGTACTTTTTCGAATATCTTTTGAAGAAACAACAGTTTATTACAAACTTTAGTAAATCTGATTTTTTTTTTAGCACGTGATGATCTGGAAAGGAAATGGTAACCTCGATTAGCCGAATGTCTACGCAATTCATTATAGTATTTCTCAAAGAATATCGAGCAGTACACCGAATGACGCATATCGCAAGAAACAGTTTCTGCAGATATTGAAAGTATACTTCATACCAATATACTTGCAGATGGATTAATATTGGTGGTTTCTTAATTTATGCTAAGAGACACTTCTTGATAAGCTAACGCGAGATTCTTAACACGTATATTTATTTTTCTTCGTTTTTTTTTTCATTTTATTATCACGTATTTTGGAATGGCTAACCTATCGGCTACTTTGCCTTCTTCAGAGCCTGGTCATACCATTATGTAGTCTTATCCTTATTGTTTGGTCTGTATTCTATAATCTTAATGGACAAGTAATGTGCAGATCAAACCCTAATCTTCCATTTGATTCAATTCTTTGAGACTACAAAGACGCACATCGTAAGAAACAGTTGCTGCAGATATTGGAAATGTAATAACGCTCTCTCTACCATGGGCATAACAGAATCGGCTTTTGGAGCGAGAGAAGGCTAAAATCCGCATAAAATATAGATGAGCTAACTTTTTAATAAGCGAGAACGGTGGGTGATTTTCAAAAGGTTAGATTTTGGTTTCAACAATAAGTTTTCATTAGGACTGTTGAATATTCCGTGAGTGAGAATATTGAATTCATCTAGTGTCGAATGAAGACGAAGTCGTCTAACCATTAGCAATCGTATGTCAAAGATAGGTGTCAGCTCGTGTAGATTCATCAACAAAAGCTTTTAACCAACATAACTTGGTTGTTGATACTGAGATTGATTGGAAGACCGTTTCTCTAATAATTTTGCCCTTTAACCTTGCTTGTGCTCAGCAGTTATTTGGTGTTGCCGATGTTCCAATGATTGTTATAAAATTATTTATAATAAAGTGAAAGTTTTGGATGTTGTGCATTTCGTTGTTTTATATTTACATGAACTAAATTCTTTCAATAGGAAACGCAGGTTAGAAGTTTTAGTTCTAAGGGTGCTCTACCGACTTTAGATTAATAGCTTGCTTTTCGTGTTTCTTATGCCAACACAGTAAAAAAAAAAAACCAACCTCATTTCCCTGACCCCTAAGGAGCCTCCAATTTCGCACTGTTGGGTAGGACAATTACGGAGAGGCAACTAAAACTCAGGGCCAATGGAAGCTGCCTGGATCACGAAGAACTATGGTGATGATCTGTACCCACAATGCACGTGCACTTGCATCCGAGTCCTCGATAGAAGACACTCATGCAAGCAAGAAGGATGAGGTACGACGTAATCGACCTGGCCAAGACGAGACGACGCCAGATAACATTATTCTCTATGACACTGATTTTCCGACTTATTGTTGCCAATCAATCTCGAAACACGTGCCGATAGAGTGGAACCTCTTCTATAGCAGCTTTTCCTAGATCGAAAGCAGCTGAGACCTGCATCATTTAGAGATGCTCCGTATGCTTGTCAGCGCTTGAATTTGTTACATCCTGATCAATCTCAAGTGGTTGAGGTGTTTTTCTGTGGTTGCATGGCGATATGTATTGACGACAGAAAGTTCGCTCTAATCTCAATCAAGTTTGCACCTCTGTCACTATGATGCAATGAAGTTTTTCGGGGTACGCCTACTTACACAACGGAATTCTTCTGAAGGAACTTCTTCTTTCATAACGGGAAATATTAGTTACTCTCCGAAATTGTGGAGGAATCCTCAATTTCATTAACAGTCGACTCTCCTTCTTTATGTGCTGCGTATAGCGCAGAGTCTAAATGTGATGTGCAATGCACACGTGGTCGGTGGTACACTCTCGCTCTGGGCTACCCAAACCTCCAACCTTCCAAGCTAGAAGAGGCTTGGCAACAGGCTTGTCTGGAAAGATAAACGCCGACTCAAAAGATCGGATAGGTACCAGCAAGTCACTGTATTGCCCAGATATGCATTTAATTCCCTCTACCATGATGCAACGAATGGAGTCAAATGCATAGCGCATTTCTCAGCGAGTACAAACGCCAGGCACTTTTTATTTTGTACCAACAAAACCATATCCACTGAGCATATCTGTTATAATTTTCAATAGTTTTTTTTTTTGCAGAAGTCATATAGTATGTGTTCAAAGGTTCCAAATGGCCACTGTACTCCGACTCATAAAATTCTACCCAGTTTTTGGAATTGTCTGAAAAAGATGATGAAAAGAGAATGCTTATTGATACGTTGAAATACCAAGAAGTACAGCACTTAGGGCAGCTCTGAAGAACTAGAGGCTGTTATTTATTTATTATTATTAAGTGTCTGGCTTAGAGTTTCAAGGAAATGAACGTTGTGGTTTTTTAGACAGGACAATTCTTCATGCACCGGCATTCTATCTGGCATCTTCAAACACGACACTTGACTTACATTTCTGATAAAGTCCTTCCCTTTACACTAATTTTCATCGAATTTAAACTGTGGCAATCAGAATGAGATAAAAGTAAACTCAATAATTTGTGAAAAAAATGTAAAAAAAAAACAAATAGAAACCGGCGAACGAAACGTTTTGAAGATGAGGCAGAGGAAAGACTCGAAATGTCTACACTGCATGAGGTCGGAGAACAATTAAAAGACACTGGATGAAGGTCCACCCAAGCAGATTTAAAAGCTTGCTGGGCTTGTGAAGTATGAGTGCAACAACGACTTCCAGATGTCTTAATTGAACTAGGAGCCTGAAAAAATCCAGATCAATGGTGGCCGCATAAAATTTAACGAATTCAGGTGGAATCGCGAGAAACAGTCCATATCTGATTGCAGTGTGAGATGTGCAATCAACAAATGACAGTTTTACATAGCAAGCCATTGTGGGGTCTGTCGTCAGATAAGGATGAAGCAAAAATCACCTTCAGAAAACAAAAATGCTTGAAGTGTTGAATGTGAGTGATTGATTGCCTTCGGCTCTATTCACTGAACAATCCACCATTCGTTGTGATAGATGGATTGGACTTTTTGACAGATGTGTTGATGTCATGCTGTAGGATGGAATCTCATCATGAAAATAAATCATTATCAGTGCGTCATCCTCCTACTCACCAATCGGTCATCAGAACTCATTATCGGCGAAAAATCAGTCGAAACCCGTTCTGTACAGAAAAGTATCACAGAGCAAGTTTACTTGATTCGAATGGTGCTCCACTGAAGGACATTCAATATTAATATTCAAGAAATCAGTAAATTTAAATCATGGAAACTATTTTTGGCCAAAAACCAGAAGGGACTATATTTTTCACACAGAAAAGCAGTTTGCATCCTTCATGTGAGCGAAGCCCACTGGGCAACCTCGACCGAGTAGACGAGACTTCAGTCGTTTCTCGACGAGTTTACCTATTCCTATTGAGATTACGAGTGGCAAATGGTATGCTTGGCTTTTGGACTTGACTCTAATCAAGCTATATGCTCGTGAAACTCTGGACCCCTAGTAATCAGTTCATGCAGTTGGTCAAGAGTTGGAAACTACTCGAAACACATCATACAAGTAAATTTCTCCATCATTTTTGTTTTTAAACAAAAAGAGCATTCTGACTTCATTTAACAACGTCGCCACTTATTTCCAAGCTAAAGTATCATATTTTTGTGGTATGAACACCGTATTATTTGGATTTAACGGCACTCAACTGTTTATAATGGACAGGACATCACTGACGCTCAAATCGTTCTGCTACAACCAGGATCTTGAACGGGTAAGCACGTGTGGGCTTGCAGGAGAGTGGTGTCCGGTATCTGGCATACAAAATCTGGTTAGTAATCAGACTCGTCCTTGAAGCAAACGACACAACCTGATTTGTTTTCTACCAAATTATGAGCATTTAGAATCCGAATCGTTTCTCCATTAATGGTGGAAAGCCTAAGATTTACGATGTGATAACTCCTTTGATGACGGTTCTCACCGAATTCCTTCTGCATAGAAAGTAGATGAAAAATGTGGTAACAGAATGACGGACACCGATTCAGGAATAGTTTTATGTATGTTTTCCCGATTTTCTAAAACTACGACTTTACCTGAAACGATGTCTTGGTTAAAGTATTTTCTTTTCCTAGTTGGTGCGCCCTCTGAATCGATAAATCACGGAACTCCCTTTTTTTCACCGAAAATCGTGATAAATCATTTTTTATGCGGAATTTTATGAGCTTTTTTCTCATGTCTCTTTCTATCAACACCTGTTTCAAATTTTTTAAACTGAAAATGTTTCGTCCCAGGATACCTTGTGATCGGTGGTGGCATTAAAAGAGCCATCATTCAACACAGCGTAAGCCTTTTATTTACTGCCCGTTACAGTTTTTCACGGAAGGATATTATGTGTGATACAACCACTATGATGCTGAGATATTTGCAAAATTCCGGACCGCAGGTGTCGGTGGTGGGGAACGAATGCGTTATTACCATTTCCAGAGGGTAACGCGTTCACCACCATGTCTATGAGCACATCGTTTCTCCTCTGCCTCTCGATTAACATCCTCTGAAACAGCTAGGTCAACAATTAACAAATGATGCGCGATTTCGTGGTTTATTTCACGTGCAAAAAATTTCCTCTTTGTTATTATAGAGAGATAGAGATTATACATCATCTTCTCCACATCTGCTGTGCGGATTTCATCATTTCATTCATTCGATTCATTTCCCCGCATTCCCATCCTACAAATATTATGGGATTTGCATCTAGGTTCTGCTGCCATTTGACGATCTTTTTCTTTCTTAAGAATATCGCTGGATGCTTATCGAGCAAATTCTTCCTGAGGTTCTGTAGGATGAAGGATAAGTCGGAACGCCTAGCACCGATCAATTCCTGATTTAATTCCAGATTTATTGAATTCCTGATTTCCTGCTATGCATTCGACTCCATCCGTTGCGACGTGGAGGTCGTTGAATTCATATCTGACTGGTACAATATATATATATATAATATATAATTCGATTCCCATCCTTTACTTGTTGTGTGAAACGGGATAATCCTAGCATCGTTCTTTCAACTGCGCGTTCGATAACGCTGAGTGGTCTTTCATCCTGCTTACGTAACGACCAGGTTTCTGACGCATACGTTAGGGCAGGAGGAACCGTTGAGACGAAAAGGTGGGCACGTAGTTGGGTGTTCTTTGTTCTCTTCACTACATCCTCGATGCTCTTGAAAGCTCTCTAAGCCGCTCGTTTCCTTCTGCTCAGCTCTGGAGCCAAGTCGTTCGTCACATTGATTTCCCGACCAAGATAGACATAACTGGAGCATTCGGAGTATTCGTTCCGTTGAGCGTGAATGGGGCAAACGAAACCAATCTGTTCTTCATGAACATCGTTTTCCTGAGATCTAGTCGAAGACCAGTCTTTCCACACATTCATTCCTGAACATATACTAAAATTGGAACAATACAGAGAAGATTAGTATGGCCCCGCGCAAGGATGACACGCAAATTCGTGAAAAAAAGATATATATATACATGTAGGAAGATACCACAGTGGTAGTGATGTCCGTCATCACAAGCATGATTCTAGTTCGATTCCGCTCCAGGGCAACCAAATCTCTCACCCCTCCGGGGTCGGGAAATTGGTCCCGGTCTGGGAAAAAAAGCACTCTCTGAAATCGAATCGGGAACGCTCCAGCCCGATTATCTCAGGACTCCAAGGAGAATTGCTTGACCATCACCCTACGACAATTAAGATGACATGAAAATCCTCAAGAAGCAACCGAAGGCACATGCAAAAAGTGGGAGAATCTTTGTGGACAAAGGATGCGAGGAAACGAATCAAATGTGAGATGTGCTGAGATGCACACAGTAGAGGTGAAGACAGATCGTATGAAAAATATTTATGTATATATATTTCATATATATGTATATATCTATCCAGTCTTTCCATTCCTGTAGACAACTCTGGTGCCCATCTACGGACCTGGAAGGATTAGTGGGCTCGGGGAGAGCAGAGCTGAACCAGTGACTCGATGTGTATCGCAGGGCACCTCTAACTACTGCTCCATACGCGCCCCTTAACTAACCATACTAATACATCAACCTAAGTAAGACTATTTAAAAATTTATAAATTACGTTTATTTGGCCGGTAACTTTGCACGATCCTCTTTTTGCAGTGAATTTTATTCTTCGTGCAACAGAATGCACAACCAAATCGCTGATCAGGAGCTACAGTACGTGGTGTCAATGCTTTATTGGTGTAATTTCTATGCTCCTGAATGAATCGAACACTATGCTTATTGCTTATAAACAAAATACCAAATTTGTCCCGATCGATCAGCAGCAGGACTGTTTCCTAAAATCTGCTTTAAAACCGAGAGTATAAATGCTGTTGTAAACCAAGTTTTATTCACCTTTGATATGACTGATCAATTTACCTTATTTTAGTCAGCTAACATGAGGTTGTTACCAAAAATTTGTTCAGCATGTCTTTCGGCGTCTCAGTCTTCTTCAAATCCGATGACCCGAGTCGACGGTCCACAATGGCTCGTCTTCTCGATATGGCGTCTTTCTAGCCGCATCGAGTCGAATGTTCCTCAGTGTAGCACCGCTGGAATGAGACAACCTCACCTAGCAGCGCTCTTTTATGCAGAATGCTTGTTGTTGTTAATGATTGTTCGTTGATAACGAGCAACATGTCTTGGTAGTTAAATCTTTACAAACATAAATTTTGCAGGAATATTGAAATATGAGCAAAACTTGGAGAGTCGCAAAGTTGATAGCCGATTGATCAACGGACAATCATTATCAAAAACAACTAGCCTTGAAAAGAAGCATCGCCTTGTGAGGCTGTCTTATTCCAGCGATGATAGAAGGTAGAGAAGATCGGGTAGAGGGTAGAAGATCCTTCTCGTTAGGACGGCGAAGAGACCAAATCGAGAGTACGAACGACTACTGACCATCGATTTTGTTCGCTGGCTCTGAGGAAGACGAAGGCTTGGAAACGTTAGTCGAATGAATGCTTGGTAACAATCTTGCTTTAGCTTGTCAATGAAACAATGCACATTGGTGATTAAATCTTTAGGAACACTAAGCATGCAGAACACTAGGATGAAAGCAAAACTGGGAACTACGAGAGGGCTTTCAATTCACGATTACCCTTGCTAGGGCTCAAATGCTATCCACGTAAAAAACCGAGGCCTTTGTTTTCCCTTCTCGCAACGACGTTTTTACTGCATTGGTGCTATTACCATTCACCCGCTAACTAGAATGATGTGGGGAAAAAAATCGACGTTGAATCCAGTTAAGCAGAAGTAGCAGTGAATAAAAATTAAGATTTCAACTGTAGCTTCAGCGCGACTGGGCTCAATGTCGATTTGTGTTTTCAGGATCATTCCAGTTGATGAATGACTGTTGATAGCATCGATAGAGTAAAAACACGGCTCAGAGAAAGGAAAGCAAAGGCTTTTGTTGACTTAGTGCATAGCACCTGAGCCCCTAGATAAGGGTACCCGTGGGCTCGTAGCCCACCTGAGCCTCCGAGTTTGCTCGCATTTCAGCATCCTTATAATTGTAGTGCACATTATACTCCGCCATGAAAATGAATAGGCAGAAAACAAGGTTTAAAAGAATCTTGAAACTTCGAAGAATTACTTTCTTTTAACCTTGAAATTGATCAATGATTTACCATTTCCTTGGGTAATAAGTTTTCTTAGTCTTTTTTTCACAAGAAAGCTGATCTCTTGGCGAATTTCGCCTTGTACGGAGTTCGGGAAGGTCAAATTGACTACAATCTGGCCTGCAACACAATTCCGTAACCAAAACAGAAGAAATATGGGACCCAGATTTCATTTGCATTGAAATCAAAGTAGCTTCTTCGCATACTCACCGCTTTTTTTATGGGTATTCAAATGAGTATTTCACGTGGAAACCAACCACACAAAGCTCACATGGATGGGCAATGTGGCTCTCTCACATTAAAATAGCGTACTTAAATACTGCGTGGGATTACGCGTGATAACGATGCATTCCTCGTCGTGGTTCATTTCCTGATTCTAGGAACTTATCCAGAACGCTTCGAGAGTTTTGCGCTCTGATGTTTTCCATTCCTATGCAAGATTAGTAGAACACCTGGTTTAACTTCAACAACAACCTGTCTGTGTAAAGGAGCGCTGCCGGGTGAGTATGGCTCATTCGCGTGGTGTTCCACTGAAGAACATCTCGTCTCGGTATGACAACGATGACGCCACATCAAGATATCGAAAATCTGTGGACCACCGACACAGATCAATGGCTCTGATGAAGACGAATACGTCAAAACGTTAGCCGAATAAATGTGTTTATCAACATCGTGTTATCAATTTAAATACATGTTTAACTTTAAGTTTGCCGACAAGGTGTTCTTTCATACGAATGCAGAGTGGTCTAACCGTTTCGCCGACATACTCTTCTCTACTCGCTTTACAAGAGATTAGGTACACAGTACTCAAGCTCATGCAATCACCGACTCTACCTGTAGGCATGTTATGTATTTTTGTTTTGTACATATACGGTCATACAGGCTGCTACGACCTAGTTGTAGTGTTAGAGTGCTCTGTGCTATTTAAGCCACTACTAGTGAATACTTCAAACCGGCCCTTTTTACGCGATGTTTTATAGGTGTACTTAATTCAGTGGAAATGATGGGCAGGATAAAAGGGACCGTATCCTTGCTAGAATTATCACTTAAGGGTGTGGGCTGAGGGAAAAGTTAGAAAATTAGTATGTTCTGTTAATTAGCCTCCAGTACAATTTCACAATGTAGCTGCTTTTGGGTGGACTGATTTGAAGTTTCAGAATTTGAAGCCAGATTTCTCTCGGTTTTTCTTGGGTAAACATAGTGTACTCTTAGTGTTAACTTAGTAGCTTAAGGCACATGGCCATTTCCTCCTGTGTAAAGCAAATGACAAGCCATTCATCTACAAATATGCGGTAGAGTAATCGCTGGAGATCAGTTACTGGTGCTTTCACCTTTGACATAAATGCGATGGCAAGGCTGTGTGCTAGTCGCCGTTCCATTACCAGCACTCTCATTTGTGCATAATATTCTCCAAGCCACATGAAGGTTAAGCAGTTTAGGCACTCTCTTAAGAGGGCTATAATGTGCAAATTCGAGAAGCCATTTTGTGCAAAAGGCGGTGGCGTCGAAGCACTGCACCATGAAGGTGCTGTTAGAACACGGGTTACATAGACGATCTAGAAACATCTGCGTGCTCGTAAGATAGGCTAAAATGTGTTCTAACAGCTGGGTAAGTATCAGAGCTGAAAATCATTTTATTCTACCCGTTGGTCGATCTACATAGCCAGTGATGGATCCAGCATTGAATAACGATGGATCGGGAGACGGAAGATCATCAACAGATACCAAATCGTGAGTTAGTAAGTATAATACAGAACCTGCTAGCAATTCAACTTTCAGATGAGGATAACTTATGGTTTTAAAGCGGTTGTTTTAGTCACTTTGACACATTTGTCGTTTAGTTTCCAGTAACGACCTTTGATTTCCTCTTTATATGAATATTCCGAGAACCCAAAAAGGAACCGCAATGGTGATTGCCTCATTATCGCGCGTGGTCTTACACATTATTTAAGACTGATATTTTAATGTGAAAGATGCACATAACGCTTTCATTTGAGCTCTCTGCAGTCGGTCTCCGAGTAGAATATCCAGTGAAACTCTCACAGAAATCGGTTCCGAGTCCGAAGAAGCTATTTCGTTTTCAATGCGATTGAAGTCTGGATTTCCTGACCTTTCCGCTGGAATTATGGATGTCTTTGTTAGCTAGATTGCAGTGAAAGTTAGGTTTTCAAGACTCTGAAGAAGATGAAATGCGCTAAAGCGTTATTTTTTTTATGAATAAAGAGCACACCAGCAACCTCATATTTGCTTGTGAAGTAAACAACAAATTTAGCAGTTTCATAGTTACTTGTTTGTGCAGTTCAGTTCTTCGCTACATGCCTCGTTCGCCACTGAGTTAGCACCAACTGGTTACCTTGCTGGTTGCTCGCATTAATTGGATGGTTTATGTCTATGCACGCGATTTGATTGTAGCAACGTTGGAAACACTGACCGCATTAATCGTGTCAAATCCTGTCTTCCATTTGAGGAAATGTTCAGCTAAATGTTTTAGTTGTTGCCTACGATAATTTCTCACGGAAGGGTATTATTTGTGAAACAAGCACAACGATGTTGAGATATTTGCAAAACTCCGAACCCCAGGTGACTGCGGAAGGGAAAGAACGCGCTATAACCCTATTCGGGGAATAATGCTTTCACCACCATACCATGCGAGTCGCCTGTTCCTCAGCTAGTTCTATTGATCAGTTCCATCAGTAATCACTCGAAACGGTAGATCCGGATGGTGTGGTGGTGAACGCATTAGCTCTGGAAAGGGCAATAGCGTGTTCGTTACCCACCGCAGACACCCGGACCATTGCTTTTGCACCACACATAGTATCTTGCCTTGAAAAATTGCAATAAGCAGTAAATAAAAAGTTAACATTGTATAGCTTTGTTTCAATGCGTTTCAAAGAGTTTCCTTTTTCAGGACGAATATCAAGCTTACAGAGCTGATGAACAGAGACTTGTGAGACCAAATGGTTAATCTGTTACACATTTACATTTAGTCTCTTAGAAAATCCTGGAATGAATCGGCGCTATTGTTCCTTTTCCTTTAGCTTCGCACCTATCGCGTATAAACGCAAATCATATCGACGAGATCCGATGAATGCTGCTGCTGCTATTACCGCCACCGCTTTGTACTGCCAAAAGTGAACTACAACGGCTATAGTTCCTAGCTAAGCCTAAACTTTTCGAGCTTTAATGTAAAGAAGAGTTACTGGTTACTATTGAATTCCTATCATCACACAAGAATGCGATGGAACTGTTTTTTTCCCAAAGAGCAAGTTAGTAATGCTAAATGAAAGAGGAGAGCATATGCGGGTGTGGGGGCGCCGCTATTCTTAGATGCGATTGTGAGGCAATCATCAACTCAGCCACAGGGGTTGTAATGCATCCATCCATCCGTCCTGTCCGTCCGTCCTTCCGTCCATCGGCCGGTCGTTGGTTGCGTCGGGATGTCTTCACTATCACTACCATCATCTTACCGACCACAACTAGCTGCTTAGATATCCTCATCACTACCAATTCCCCTTCTTCTTCTTCTTCTTCTTCTTCTTCTTCTCCAGTTTCCCTTCTCAGTTAACCGTAATTTCTTATCTAGCTAGTTTTATAATATCATATACAACTTTTAGAAATGATCTGATGTGACATGAAATCAAGCGAAATCATCCGCTACTCTGAGCACATGGATTTACTCTGGAAAAGCGACCGAAAAAATTAAATATGCTATGATTTCGTATCTATAACGAATTCACTCTGGAATATCGAACTTCAGAAGGACAGAAAGATTATTTCGCAGCAAATTTTTTTTTGTGGAGTTTATATAACACATCGTCGAAACTGAGACTGGCGGATTGCTGGAGGTGCATTTGATGGCAGTTGTGCTGAGGTCCGCACCACTCGTGAGGATGGACCATCCAAGTTTCCAAGTGTCCTCAGAACCCATGCTTTTTCTGCACTTAAACCTCACCTTCAATTAGGAAAACACGTTGTTTAAAACGAATGTTCCAATTGGTTCCTTTTTGAGTTTTTTTAAGCAGCTACGCATTACTTTAATTTTGATCCTTTTACGCAGCTGGATAGGACAAAACTTGAGACTGTTTTAGAATTTCGAGAATAAAGAAAAGCTCGAATTATTACATCAACCAGGTAGTGCTACATAGTCGAGGAAGTAAGCCTTTCCAGGAAAAACTGTGTCTACTAAATTGATCTGTTTAAAACAAAGATCTTAGCAATTTTAGAGCCGTTATAATTTTATCCTTCTGACAAAAATATCTAGTTGGTAGTCACAAGTGGTCTTCCAACCCGAGGACGGTAGCTACTTTCGCTCTATGCCACCTTGCTAACATTCTATGAATCCTTGCTTACGATTAGTAAGTCACTTTTGCATTTGAATCTGCTGGATGTCGCAGTATCGCCAAAAGCTCCACACATCATCGACGTTTGCCTGGAAATCTCATTAAAAGCCGTCTGCTTCGTTACACTGCGGGGTTATAGAAAGATCCTTGATGCGAGATCTTTTACGCAGAAGAGAATAATAAAACTCTAGAAATTTTTCATTAGAAATATTTCCCAAAGTTGGATAGGAATAAAGAAAAAAATGAAGTCCATTGTTAAATAGTTAGTAACATCTTCCCTTACGTAGAGAACTAACCAGGTTTTCGGCTTATGATGAAATTCTCTGAAGTTGCGTATTCGCGTCACTCTGACCCAATCTAGCAATGATTTTTTGGCTCTGGCTTTTTTGTTTCATAAAGAAAGACTTCAGAACTCTCCATGTGCGAAGCATCGTTTATCCAAATTCATCCTTCTCACCTCTGAATAGAAAAGAACAAAAGTATCCTCAGTTTTACCATAAGGTAACCCCTTTACCCCTTTTTGGCCCATATAGCAACTGTACTGGAACGTTTCCGTAGATCTGAACATTGGTTTACATTGAACATTCAAGAGTGCTGTATTTTATTTAGTCTTTACAGTACAGTCTGTTGATGACCACCAAGCGTGGGTTTGAGCAACTCGATTCGACTCACTTAACTCAGCCATACCTCTGTGCTGACCTTGAACATCGCCATTCTGACGTTTCCTCTTCACTTTCAGTTTCTCAGATATCTTAACTTATATTTCAAAGTGATTCAGTCATATAGTTTTACTTCGATGCGATTTTGAAAATAACATACGCGTTCATTCTTACATTTAATAAGTCAGACACTTCATTAATGAAAGCGTGCCACCGATAATTTCAGCGAGAGGCGCTTCAATAATATGAAGAAGACTTTCTAAACAAAGACTTTAAATACTTCTCATACTTCTAGAGCCAAAAAAATTGTAACAAAGAGTAAAGTTGCCGAAGAACAGGATAAATCTGAGAACTGCAATCATTTCCTTAAAGGATCACTTTTTTGCTCCCTCCTCACCATTGCCATCAACGTCTTTAACTTATCATTCTTATCACATTCCTATTGCTCTTTCCACACCTTTATCATCATGCTGTTTATCTTTTTATATGATAGCACATTCCTATTCCTCCATTTTCGTCACCATCACCATCTTCTTCATCCTGTCTTCCCTCAACACGCTCCACTCGTTCATTAGCTCGGGTTGATTTCATGATCACACTCCATCTCACTGCTCAATTACAGTTTCAAGTTTTACTCACTAACTATTGAGTAGTTTCAGGAGAATGCCGCCCACGGGAGAAACAGGTGAGAACCAGGTGTCACAAAGTAATTGAGAGGGAAAGAGAGAGACGCCACCGCCCACGTTGCCTGTCCAAGCAACAAATCCATCGAAGCATATCCACCCGGTGTAAAGAGAGATGGGTTAGCATCCACCATTGAGCGAGACTCCTATCAAAGCCCAGAAACTTCCAGGATATTTTGCACAGAGTTTAAATTCAAAAAAATATTCTCGATGACGAATTAATAGGTATGACAAATGCCTTTTTCTTCCTTTTATTTTCAATGGTCTGCTAGGTTTTATAGTCACAAATATTCACCTATTTAATCATTTAATCTCCAAAAGACAGTAGATAATTTTATTAAGACTACAGTAATGCAGCTATACTACTGTGTTAGAAAATTTTTACAGGATTGGTATTGATTTTTTGGCCATTTTTTTCATGATCTTCTTAGCAACTTTACTGCAAAATAAAATTGTGGCATGAAGCTTATATATGTATAATTCATACCTGCTATTCTACTTTATTACTAAATCTTTACCTTCCGATTCAGACGTTTCATACTTTCCGTAAAGAGAGGACAAAGTAAAAAAAGGATAAGGCTCTCGGCGTTGGTCATCCTTGAAGGATGCACCATGCATTCGACCTCATTAAACATCGTTGGAGGTGATTGTATGCATATCTCTTCTTTATAATGGGCTTGCGGTGCCTTACCGATGTATCGAGCTAGTGCTGCTATCCTCCCAGGCAAGTCTGGTACAAATTTGCCGACCCCGGAGGGATGGAAGGCTTTGGTGGACAGTGGGTGCGGGGATCGATTCCACTTGTGTGTTGAAGGGCACCTCCGACTACTGCGCCATACGTGCCCTAAAGCGAGGGCAACAAGACAAAATTTGCAACAAGACAAAATTTCGAAGATAAACTACAAAAAAAGTATCATGAAAAGGTGAAGGAAACCACGAAAAGTTTGGAATAGTAGCTTATCCACTTAGATCGACTAGTTCGTTTGTGGATTACTATGCATATTTCCTGTTGACTCGCTGATCATCAAATGACGTCTCATTTGACGCAAATGTAAGTAAGGCTTCCACTTGCCTCTGAATTCGTGCAAAAATTCCACAAGGAGTTCTTTTAATTGTTCCAGAGACATGGAATCACAACAACAACAACAGCAACAACTTCTGCTTAAGATAGCTGTGAAGAAGTTCGGTCATTTTGTCCCGTCAGTTCTGCTCTGCCAATTGTGAGACTAACATTTCGTGTAACCTAGTAACTAACGGGTGTCGTTCATCCAGGTTTTTGTTAGTCTATCATCCACCAAATTTTGCTACTTCTTCTCGAATACGGCAGCCTGTTTCATCATTGATTGTTTGTGTAAGTCGGAACTGTGCATTTCATTTATCTTATAGTGGTTACTCCTAGCATATTTTTCTCAAAACCGACTACGTTTAACGTCGATATGAATAGCCAAAATTTCCTTGGATTATTAAGATACCATAAGGTTCTTACGAAATTTCTAATTTTTGTTGTTTGTCGCCATCGACTTCTTCGGAGCCGGTATGATTCGAGTCGAGTGTCCACAGTCGTCCGTCTTTACGATGTGGATCTTCGTAGTCGCATCAAGTCGAATTCAGTGGAGTGGAGCACCGCTCGAATGAAGTTTCCTCATTCGCCGGGTCCTTTTTTACAGGCCGGTTATACTGTTGATCTGCTTCCATCAACTAATCCTGATCAATCGACTAGAATCATCCTGATTTTTGGCATATTCTCTCGATATTGTGTCCAACAACGCAGAGTAATCTTTGTATTCTTGTTGAGCAAACGCGAGGTGTTATTATTATTCTTCCGAAGAGTACATTGGGGCAGAACGAGGTGCAAAGTCGAGAAAATATTGAACGTAAAGTCGAGGATTTTCTTCATATATTCTTCGCTCTGTCATCACTGATACTCTTATAAGCTCTATAACCCCTTCGACACTTTTCACTCCTTCAACTAAGTCATCATGTTGATAGCCTATCTTATCAAACAGATCGACTGAACACTAAAGCTCTAGCAATCCATGCAGCACAACAAAGCTGTCTATTGAGCCCCGCTAGCTTGAGAGTTAGGAAAAATCACATAACATCCGTTTATTAGCAGCCCCTTTTTGAACCTCGTGTGGGAATGTGGCTTGATGGGCACTGCTTTAAAGGAGTTTATTCTTCTCCATGATTCTAAATAGAGCCGCTCAATTCTCTAGCTTGGTAGACGGTATTAGGAGAGGAAACTTTCAATTGCGAATCGCTTCCCCTTTCTCGACATCTAGAATAAGTTCTAGCTAAATCTGTTCTGTCAAAGCTGCAAGAATATGGGGTTTGTTCACGTCTTGAAGGTTCTACCGAGACTACTTGCACTATGTTCTGACAGCTAACGTCATGAAGGAAATTGAACAAACGATTGGTGGCAGCAGCGGTGGAATATTAGGAAAATAAGGTTGATGGGATAAGCAAACAATTTGATTATCTTCTTACTTTCATATCAATATTCCCATTGTTTCAAAGATCTTCGCAGTTACTAAATTTCTCAGGGAATTATGTCTTTATGGTTATTATTGCAGTTCACTTAATATTTGAGGATATGACTCAGTCAGTTACTCAAATAACTTTAGCATGCTGTACGAATTTTATGTGAACTTGTTGGTCCGAAGTCTTTCGGCAGTTATTTCCACTCTTTGCTTGAGGAAGTACAGTACTCATTGGTTGCATTTGTAAAAATATCAGAGGCACTTGAGCTTGAACACTTTGGAGACGAACCAGGCTCATGCAAAATGATGATAATTTTTGGGTTAGTGGCACACCTAAGGTTTTGAAAACGTGAATGGCTCATCAATAACCCTGCTCCACCTATTATGGGTAAGTATGGTTCTTTAAACTTGATACCTGATACTCGAACGACCCGTCATCACTCGTTGTACGAGCCCCAGCATAATCACCATTTTTCGGAGATTTGCTGGTTAAGCCATTGTGGTTCCTTGGAATCTCGAAGACAGCTTGGCCAAAGTCTGTCCCAGGTCTTCACCACCACGGGCGGTGTTAAGAACGGAAACCAATGCGAACCAATACGAATTGAACCAATACGAAATGTCTTTTTCTAAAGCTTAGAAGTGGAACAGAATGACTAATAGATTTGTTCTAGAATTCCATTACGCAATCAAAGAGGTCCGTCCAGATCATCGACGACTTTTCTCTTTCCTCTCTCATCTGTTTCTCTGCTGCCAATGTTAGCAATTCGCGCGGCAGACTCTACTAGCAGAACAAACAGCGGATGGAAATCGTTTGCGAAAGCTTCTCTGCGCTTTTCAACGGTGTCATACAGACTACACTCTCCCTTGTCACACTGCTGACTCCAGGAATTTTCGCATACCTGATGACCGTATGAGAATCCTTTCGAGTGCTTTCATTCGTGAAAATACGCAAACCCACCTTTCTGTCATCAATAGCTTTAATTCTCTCCACATTATCCAGTAATGTTCAACTACTACTCAAAAATGTCATACAAGCAGTGCACGATACAGGATGGTCTCAGCTCTCGTCCTCTTGGATTTCCTTCATATTACTATCCTACTGCATACCAAAAACAACTCAACTATCCACTGAGCCCACGACAAGTGCATGCAGTAGAACGGCAAACGCCACAGCGTGTGTTCGATTCCACTAGAGAGAATGAAGAATGTCCTCCGGCTTCTGTAATCGACAATCAGAAGAATGTAACTATCTTTCCCAAACAATATTCAACATTTGTAGCAGCACCCATGAGAAAGAAGATCTTCGGGGACTACCCAGAATTCTCCGGTATCAGCAAGAAATCGGACAAACGTGCTAACGAAACACGTGAAGTGACACCTGCTCGTCTGTTGAATCATCTTAGTGCTTTCTCCAAATACGATACAAATAAGGAACTATGCAGTAAGTCTTTGGAAAGCAAAATCACTAGTTTGCTATGGTGATAATGTTTTCTTAAAAGAACAGAAGTTGTTAAGATAACTGAGAGACATTGTTGTTTATCGGCGCTCTTCAAGTTTAAACCTAACGGAGGCCTGTGACACTGGTCGAAATCGAGTCAGTAATTATTGATTTTTGTGTAAAGATGTTCTCGATTGATGAACCAACAAGTTGAATTTCACAACTTGTACTTCATCACTCCTCATAGGTTATAGGTTCTCGAACAGCATAAAGAAAGACGTCTTAACTCTTGAGTAGTTCGTGGGCATTACTGATGAGTGTAAGTTCCTGCAACTTCGCTGGTACTTGAAGAATATGAGCTTCTACTTTTTTTTCCTTTTGAAACGAACGTTCTTTAATACATTTTAATATACAATGCCCCATACGCATTGAATACAATGCATCTGGTGGGAGATGATCAGCTTTTTTGATTGGACGGCAAGTTCGGACCTTAGTTTATGTTAAACTTCATCAATTGGAATAAAAACGGTTGAAATCTGCAATTCTTTGCCGATCTTGTAGAAGCTTTCCAATTACATCAAGATGAAATTCTGATTTTCTGGGGCCAGTGACACATACTTATCTCACTTTTTTCCCAAAGGCTTCTAATCCGGACACGAAAGCAAAAGGACGTTTGATATCCCTTCCAATAAAATACGGTGCTATTGCAGAATGGATCGTATGTGCTTGTAACTTCCGCTTTTGACTTGAAAATTTTAAAAATTTAAATTTTGCTACCAGTTCTCTTTAAGTTTCAATTCTATGCACATTTGCAATTTCATGACACTATGTAAAAATTATATATGCAGTTGAGGGGCGTGTGTGGGGCACTGGCCGAGGGCACCCTGCGACACATACATGGACTCGATCCCGGCGCCCATGGCTCACCAAGCCTTCCATCCTTCACGGTTGCCACACTGGCTCGATACATCGGTAGGTCACCACGGAGCCATTGTAAAGGCCATATATGCATTCAATCACCTCCAAGCGGTGCTCAATGAAGTGGAATGGATGGAGCATTACTCAAGCATTGATCAATGCCTAGCTTTATCCTTTTTATATGCAATTGATGCGTTAGAGTAGACTATCTTCTATAAATTTGCAAGGTCGGAACTCTTAAAATGTATTATTGACTGAGAAATTATGGCCGGTTATTCAAAAACCAGCTTCAAGCTTTAAGTGTTAAATATGGCCTACAATGATTACTCACAGAGTGATAGATTGCTAAGAATA
Organism: Angiostrongylus cantonensis; assembly: GCA_009735665.1. NCBI lineage: Eukaryota > Metazoa > Nematoda > Chromadorea > Rhabditida > Metastrongylidae > Angiostrongylus > Angiostrongylus cantonensis. Next base: position 3,817,834 of record MQTX01000051.1, read on the forward strand.
CTAACATCTGAACAAGGAGGAAACAACGAAAAACCCGGCTTAGAAAACCCTGGTCAACAACCCCGAATGAAAGCTTTTCGTAAGAAACTAGCAGTTTGTTGAGCCCACTGCAAATGCAGAAAATTATCACCAAGTGCAAATTTTGTTTGCTGAGTATTAAAGTCAGGAAAAAAGAAGGCAATGGTCGAAAACTGCAGTTATTTGTATTTATAGTCCTTTTATGACGGTGATGAGCACTGTGGAAAAGACACAGAACAAAAAAAAGAGTGAAGGAGAAAAAAATGGTTGTATTCTTTCAGAGGAACAGCCGAATGCGACGATGGAGACGACGGTCACCGGGCAGGGGACACCGAAACGTGTGGGCCGTTGGACTCTTGCTCAACTCCGGCAGACCGATGGTGAACCTTCTTTCTCATTCCTCTCGCTACTGTAGACGCACATTTCTGCTAAGAACAACTTTGATGCTTTCTTGATTATGCGACCAGTCCTAAAACAGTTCGATTACAAAGTTCTTGTGAAGAAACGACTGCAATTATTTGCAACTTCATAGTCAATGACCAGCACTTTCCTGAAGAAAACCTGGTTAAAATTGAGGTCTACTAGTTGATACTTGATACTTGAATCCCCCGTCCTCAGTGTTTGTGCCGGCCCCAATATAATCCTTATTTCGGATATAGATTTGCTGGTTAAGCCATTGTCGTTTCCTGGAATCCTGAGGTCAGCCTGACTAAAGCCTTCCCCAGCAGGTCTTCTTTACCGGAGGCAATCGCAGCCCTTGTGGATCAAACGGACGTTTGCCTCATGCGGCTTTAATATCAGGGCAGTGGTTGATCCTGGTATTGCTTTACTCTTAGCTAGGCTTCCTGAAGGAAACGTCAGACTCCTTCTTAGTTTGGGAGACCCCACCGGATGGATGAATCCCTCCACTGTACATCGCAGCCCGACAGCCAGGAACACCTCACAGCCACGATGATGGGGTCAACCGTTGGGAGGAGGTCTACTACAGTCTAGTGAAAGACGAGTTGTCGATAAGATTTCCTTCTCACACATAATGGCGACGATTTCTGCTATATTCACTATTTTGCTTTCCTTCTATTCTTCTATTGTTGTAGATTTTTTCCACCGTTATTAATATTGAAGGCCATTACAGGTATCATTCCTAGCCAAGCCGGATGGAACAAGGGAGATTCACAGAAACTGATGACAAATTTCGGTACACCGCGAAACACTTCCACCAGGGTAAAGGCCGACAATCTTCAGGTGGGTCAGAGGCGCTCAACGAACGTCGTACGTAGCCGAATAAAATATCTCCATTTTCATAGTACTAATTATATTTTTAATAACTTTTAGCAAACTTTTTAAATGTCTACTTTTAAATTACTATTAATTGCTGTTCTCTTTGTCTCCTATCGAGATATACTTGGACTCTAGGGCGCATGTACCGTACTGGTTCGATCCCACGCCCTGGCTCACCAAGCTTTTCATCTCGTCGCGGTCGAGAAATTGCTAACAAACTTGTCTAGGACGAATAGTCACTAAGTTGATAATCCGCTACTTTCTTGATAAGCGCACACGAGGCTGTTATTGCATTTTGTTTGTTCACAACAGCTGACGTTTCAGCAGATTTCGCCTTCGGAATGGGGGAAAAAAGGAAAAGAAAGAAAACAAAGAGTGAAGAGAAGGAAGAGTGAAAAAAGCCAAAGGAAGCGGAAATGGCAGCCGTTCTGAATAAATAATATGTCACAACATATATGCTTATTAATAATATAGCGAATTATTTATCATTGCCGAGGTTAATAAAGAGTCATTCTAGGGAGTTACTGCGCTGATACATCAGTAGGGCACCTCAGGTCATTGTACAGGCCAGATATGCGTTCAATCACCTCTGCTGTGCTACGAATGGGGTCGAATGCGTGGTGCATCGCTCAGGGATTTACCAACTCCGGATGCATAATTCCTTCCACTTTTGTACATGGATGTTGTGAACTGGCTAGTACAAATGAGAGCTTCAGAAAAGAACGTTAAGAATTAAAGTTGGCAAGTGGATGGTTATTGCGGTCAGCGATTGACGGTCTTACAAGCATTGCCGAGGTGCTGAGTCATTTAGTGGGTGCTACGTCATTCCACAGCTGCTCGACCATCGACAAACACCAGAATTCAGAAGTATGACGAATCGATTTCACATGGAATCTATCGACTCTAGTGATTTTAGTACAAACATCATGTAAATTCTTAAGTCATATCATTCACCTTTCTGATGTGGGTTAACTGCAATCGCTTACTGGACCAATTATTTAATCATTTTGCAGATGTGGTGGCATGGTAATCACCAAAAGTCGCTTTCGTTCCATGTTAACAAATTTTATTGACGTAATTTTGAAATGACAAACAAACATACTCACACACATATACACACATACATACATACACTGACATACAAACACACATGCCAACACACAGACCGACGCACACGCACACACACACACACACACACACGCAAACACACACATACATAACCACGCCTACACACATATATAAATACATATATACACGTATATATTTATATATACTCCATCTACATCTACAGGTGCTTGTGCATGCAGATACGCGCAATTCCGATCATGTAGACTTCTCTTTTGCGTGTAGAAAATAGCGATCGATTGAATAAAAGTAGAAGTCTCAACTCCCGACGCTTTTGTAATTGAATTTCAAGCAAGCTATCTTATAAAATAAACTTCGTCATTAATGTCATAAGAAAAAAATAGCAGTAAATGTTGTTGTATTCAGATTTTAAAATATCCTTCTTACACACTTGAGTTGACGTTAGTTTCGTTCCACTTCTCAACAGCATCACGTTTCTTTTTTGTAGGAGATTCCCGAAGAGATCGCGAATCGTACACATGGTGAGGTGCGCCTTCAATCCGGAACAAATAAATTCAGCTCTCAACGTGGAATGACCGGATTCGGAACAGGTCGTGATGTATGCAGGGAAGGCAAGCACGTCAACACGAATCCTTCAGATTTGTCTGTGAGTAGTTGCTGTGTGTTGTGTCGTCGGCGACAGAATCCTTATCAACCGAGTTAAATTCCATCATGGAGAGCGAGTTCATGTTGATATGACCTAAACGTTTTCTGCAAACACTAAGAAAAATTCTTATTAGTTACAAATGTGTCCAAAGAGAGATTAGACTCCTTATTTCCCATTTATGAGGGCGCCTATTCTGTCCCAAATCGCAGAAATTCAACTTTTCACCCTCTTTTAGCCGAAAACAGAAATCGATTATAGGTTAGTCCCAACGAATTAAGTTAACGTTGGTTTCCTCTGTCCATCTATCACTCCGCTTCCACATTATTTCAAAAAGAAGCCATCAAGGACTGGTTGTAATACTGAATGGTTTTCCACGCTCTCGATAAACCGTAGATGGATGTGCTGGCACTAAGAACTCCAGCACCCGTCTCTTAATACAATTCACAATCTGTGTAATTTAAACAACTTCTTCTAGTAGATATCTTACTGCTTGGTAAGTAAGAAGTCCTTGACCTTTTCTTTTGGAGTTTTTGTCCCCAAAAAGCAAATTTGCATGCGTTTTAGCCCTTCATTCCAGGCGATACCATTCTCATGCAATTGAAAATTGATATGCGTGAAGCCTTTTACTTTGTAAAGTGAAGACATAATTAGCCGGAACTGTTTTCACACGAGCTGATTTAGCTAACTCGAGGTTGGTATAGATGTTTTTATTGTTGTTGTTGTTGTTGTCGTTCGATGGATGACGTTTCAGCGACATCACCTTCCTGACAGCCTGGACGTGCCATGTGTAGCAGTAGCGAGGGCACAAAAGCAAAATGGTGATGATTTTGAAGTGAATGTTCGGATGCCACCGCAGGAATCTAGAACATCAACGCCCAAGACTTGAGGCGTTTTGGATAAATTTCAGAAGCCCAAAGATTAACCGAAAAGACCAATGCATAATTATCACACGTGATATGGCGCCCTATCTCAGAATGATTTTTTGATGCATATCCCTGTGGATAGGCCCCACTCACCATCCCTCGTGAACAAAACACGGGTGGTCCAAACAACACGGTAGGGTAGTTTTTGGAGAATCTGCGTCTATTCATATGTGGGATCTTCATTGATACTAAGGATTACACCAAACTGGGACGCTACAATTACACATGCCACGTCCAGGCTCTGAGGAAAGTCAAGTCGCCGAAACGTCAACCATCGAACAAGAACAATAATAAGAGCATCTGTACCAACCTCCCGTCAGCTAAACAAGGGCAGTTCGCAAGAACATTGTTTATATATATATATATATA
>MQTX01000051.1:3822415-3847647 GCA_009735665.1 Angiostrongylus cantonensis
AAGTCCATCTTGTGATTTCAGAACACTATTATGAAGTTTAGGGAGTTTGACTATATTTTTACTAGTTATGACTGCATGGCATCAATTAACAAATTGCCAGAAATTTTAGGTATTAAAAGAAATTCTTTAGAAAGACTGCATGCTAAAAACGAACTTCTCATGAACTAAATCGCCTTCGTCTCATTATAATATATTTGTCCCACTACGAAGAGAACTACGAATGACTTTGTCGAATCATACTGAGTCCTTCTAGGGAATGACCGGTTTTGGTACGTCACGTCGTGAGACCACGAAGATGATCGACAGCAACCATCCAGAATATGACCATGAAGCTTCTATTGATCAGGTTTCTTTTGTTGAAGAAATAATTTGGCTTTCCCTACATACTACTGAGACAAAAAAATTTCTGAACAATGCAGTTACTTATTTTAGACCACGATTCCTAGTCAAATGGGTTCGAACAAATATGCATCACAAAAAGGAATGACTGGATTTGGACAACCTCGTTGGGAAGTACGGTAGATTTGTATCTTAAAATGGTCATGCTTAGAGACACGACGCCATTTTCAGGTGCTAGACCCATCAATTTCGTGGCAAAATCGCAAATCTCAGGGAATGGTTCGCTTGCAATCCGGTACCAATAGGTTTGCATCGCAGCAGGTGAATTTGATTCATTTGGACAGTTACAAAATTACGAAAGAAAAATAAGGAGGCTGGAAATCGTCTCATGATTCATTCTACTGTAGCTGGAAGTTTAACAAGCGTTTTCTTGCTCTATTTGACAACTACAGTGGTGATTGAATGAGAAAATAGAAGGCGCATGTAATGCAGTGGTTAGAGGTTCATCCCAATGCACGTGGTCGTTATCTCGATTCTGCGCCCGGCAAATCAAAGTCCCATCCATCCGCTCTGTAAACGTGTCTTCAAGAATGAAAACGCTGGCTTGATACATTGCTTAGTCACCGCAAGTCATTGAACAGGCTAAATATGCATTAATTCACTTCTGTAATGTTACCAATTGAGTCGGATCAATGGCGCGCTGATTGGCGATTGATCGACGCAGAACTCCTTATCCTTTTAACATGTTTAAGTACTCTGGACACCCCTCTTTTAAAATGCATCACCGTCGTGTTCGAACATCTCAAATGTTTCTTGCGCTCACCTTACTTCTATCTATTAATTTCGATCTGTCCATAGCACGTTCTGGGTTTGCTTGTTGTCGCATCATCGGGTCTTTCTTTGGACGTTGTTCTTCGAGACTGCGCATGAGGATCGCTACTGACCCATGTTCTGTTTTATCCAAAGGATTGTATGAGAACTGCAAGAAGTGTACGTAATTTCTACTTCAATGAAAATGGTTTGTAACTTTGTCCTACCCTAAAGTGTACTGCACATTCATTGCATTGTCAATAACGTTATTGAGGTTGTGGAAGGAAAGGATTTAGAGTTAAACCCATCTGTCTCGAGTATCTCATCTCTACACGATTGCTGACCATTAACGACACTTACATGTTCGACCTCTACTGAAATAAATCAACAGTACTGCAAACAACAGCTTGACAGCAGAGTAACTTTTCTAAATATTTAAAACTTCCGTGACACAAAATTTGAGGTAGTAATTGCTTTAAAAAGGATACCAAAGAGAACGTGTGGCGCACTGGTTGGAGGCGCCACTGCAGCGCGCACCTAAAGTGCGGCCATGCCCCACCTAGCCTTCCATCCCTCCGGGGTTGGGAAATTGGTACCAGACTTGTCTGGGAGGATAATAGCCCTCGCCCGATACATCGGCAGGCCACCGCGAGTCATTGTAAAGACCAGATATGCATTCAATCACCTCCAACGATACTTAATGAAGTCGAATGCATGGCGCATCCCTCAGGGATTGATCAACGCCGAGAGCTTTATCCTTTATCCTTTTACCAAAGAGAACCCTGTAAAACCTCTCAGTTTTGCGCGATGTTAATGAAAAACAATAGAGTTTCCCAGTAGTTTCTATTAAGTCCCGTGAGTAGACTAAGCGAATTATGCAACTAGCTACATCCATGCTGGAAATTACACCAAAGTGACCTTATGCAAACACTTTCGTAATTTCTTACTCTCTAATTACTTGTGATATAAACACATTCATAAGCCATGTATTGAATTCAATGCACACCTGACAAGGGTGCCAAAACAGAAAATACGTACAAGGAATTTTCTTCACGGTATACACAAAGCTTCTTTTTGTTGCAATTTTAGTACTCAGTGGATAGGTTCCCATTATCAGGCGCTGTGCCTGGCGTGTTACAACACTGTAGAATTTGGAACTAACGAAAAAAAGAACATCTTTTGGATGAGTCCTCGTCGCGTTACAGAAAAAGTTCATGATGAGGAAGGTTATAAGATGTCTCCACTTGCAAAAGTACCACGAAGCAGTACTTGTCTTTGCTACATTAATATAACTACAGTACAGCGTTGATTCCGTGCCTTTCCTAGGACCTGGGTAGCATAGCGATAGTCGCAAACGAGAAAGACACTCAATCCTTTATTTTTAGTGGCGTGTGATAGAACATATATGTCCGTAAGTATTGAAATAATTGCATAACGTGCCCGCCGAAAATGAACCCGTAGTTTTCCACATGGCCGCCAAAAAGAAATTAGGCATAATTGTGAATTTGCTTGACAAGTATAATAGATCAATAAGTACGATAATTAACGAGCTTTAGGGCATGACCGGATTCGGTACCTGCAGAAACACAACCTACGAAGCCGAAGGCGGTGAACTACCATACGAGGCGATGAAGATTTCGGAGACCATCATCCCTAGTCAAGCTGGTTGGAACAAGGGAGATTCGCAGAAGGTTTTTTTACAATACTTATTGACAAACTGATATTACTACACGCAATCGAAAGAAAGTCAAGTAGTATTGTATCATACCGCATATAGTACTGGTTAAGCGGTTTTTGGAAATCATGTGTGTCCTTGCAGAGGATGACGTCATTCGGTGCTCCACGTGACGTTAAAGGCAAACACCTTAAGAGAATCTGGGAGCTCGAGTATCCCGAAGAAGCAGAGGTTGGTGTAGATTCAAGCACAATGTTATTAAATGGTATATTATGTATTTAGGTGAAATATTCTTATAGGTTCAGTAAATAGCACGGGTCCGATTGATAGTTTGCGGCCTAAGTCATCAAATGTATTATCTATACCTTTATGACTTATCAAGGTACTCGAGTAGACACCAATACTGTTCGCGCTCAACCCACTTGCGCTTCAAAGCTGCTTAACTCATATCTATATCAACCCCAATCCATCATCTACTGCTGCATCAAAGACACATGCGACTAATAGGCCAGAGATTCGTCGCATGTGAAGGAACTAGCTATGTAACTTATGTTACTCCTCAAGCTGTACAAATAACGTCACTTCTACGATAGTCGTGAAGTACAGCCCATTTTACACACTCGCAAAATAAGTTGGCTATGTTCTTTTAATAATTCTTCAATAACTACAACATTTGAGGTGTTTCGAAATTGAAAGAGTCATGGGCGAGCACCATGGTTCTACCAGTGAAAAAAACTTTGCTCCTTCCAATTTTAAGCATATATGTCCTCGGTTCATACTGAATTTTATTATTTGACGTTGAAACCAAAAGGATCAGAGTCTCTATCAATAAGGAACTAGTTTTCCTATTCTAGCGGAATAAGATTTAAAGGTTACGTGGGTTAGAGGCTCCCTGCAGTACTTGTGGGATTGATTACACGCTCAGGCTCACCAAAACTTTCATCCATCCTAGTTCGGTAAATTGGTAACAGACTTACCTGAGAGGTTAGCGGCGCTGATTCGATACATCGGTAGGCCCCCGCGTATCAGTGTATAGGCCAGCTACGCATTCAATCGCCTCTAAGGATGCTCAATGAAGTCAAATGCATGGCGCATCCCTGAATGATCAACGATGAGAACTTCGTTATTTATCCTTTAACACTGCTTTTTGGAGCTCACGGAGTGATTATTTCTCACTTTTTATCTATCAAAGCTCATCTCTCGAGCAGTGAATGAGGCGACTGGACAGGGGGTTTTGCTCCAACTTGCCGCATTTGTGACTTGAATTTCAGAAACGTGAATTTCGCCTTCAACCTCCCTGGATAATTTCGCTTTTCAAAAAAATCCAAACGTGGTTTTGCGAAATCCACCAACATATCCCTAGAGAGGTAGAGCCTCTTCTATAAGTCTGTTGAGCTCTGAATCACTTTTAAATGCTCTAATCGAAAATTATGCCACTTGTCGAAAAACCAGTACCGTCGCGAATGTGCCGAAAATTTCAAGCAAAAAAAAGAATGGATAGAAGACAATTGCGCTAGCTGCCAATGTCAATGACACGTTCGAGGAATTCCAGGAGATCATCCTTTCATTTTTCACTCCATTTCATTCCCATTTCATTTGGATCCGTCTTCAGGTCTGCTGTGCGGATCCCAGCACTTCTCACATCCAATTCGTTTTCTCGCATCCATCGTCTACGAAGGTTTTCAAAGTTTTTACGCATGGCTTCGGTTGCTGTTTGAGGATTTTCATTTCATCTTGAATGTCGTAGAATGCTCGTCGAGCAATTCTCCCTGGAGTCGGGAGATAGCCGAGCTGGAGGGTTTCTAATTGGATTGCATGGAGTGATTTTTCCAGACAAGTCCGGTATCAATTTTCCGACCCCGGAGGGACGAGAGGTTTGATTGGCACGGAGAAGAATAGAACTAGCACCATGCTCGTGAAGACGGCCATCACTACCATTGTGCTATCAGCCCCCTGGGGATCATCCTATTGTCCAAAATCCAGAATTTTAAAAATCAACGAAAAGGAAGGAAATGCAAAGAACAAATCATTGATTGGCTTTAAAAAACCAGGATTTTTATCAACGATTTTTTTTATTATAATGGGTTTTACTTGAACAATCAGAGTTCACTACGGGGTTGGTATGCTGGAATACGTCTGCATCAAAATCGATTGGCACTGTTTCCAAAAGATTTTCACTCACATCTGAACATTCAGGATTTCGTTAGTAGTATTACCATCTTTCCACTACAGTAAGATGATTTGCGCCTGTAATCCACTCTTATTTAGAGGCGGTATTTACCTATCGACGTTAACCCACACCTCTACAGTAGTTCCATCTTAATGAAGTACAAGTGCAAGGAATTTCCAGCCTCATTAGCCTTGCCCTTAATCGTTTACTGCTGAATCGTTTATTCCATGGAATGAGGACGTTCCTAGGTATCAAACTGCACATCAGGAAGGTCCTCTCCTGATAAAGTCGTCAAGGCTGAGAAAGAGTTAAACATGTCCATTAAATATATGTTAACGAAGCGTTCCATACGAAAAATGTGCTGACGGTATTTGACGACTGGTAGCGTTACAGACTGATAGACCTAATAGGCGATGTCGAGCCCTAAAAAGTGAAGACTCTTGAGAAGTGTGTAGGAAGTGAAAAACCATAAATTAGTCAAAGTGGTTGAATCTGCAACAGAAAACCGTATGTATGGACTTTAACAGACAAGCGACAAGAACAACCTCACCAACAATCAGTCTTTTTCCTCTATTTATTCACTTACTATTATGCCACTACTGAGCCTTATTCGCTTCCTCAGCATTGACTTCGTCGTTTCGAAAACATGAATCATGATTACTTGAAAAGATGATTTTTTTATGAGTTCATAACGATCGGTTCAAAAAAATCAAAACACTTCGTTCTTTTTTAAAGGTTTCCCTCATTTCTAACCTTAGCCAAAAAAGTATATGTAGAACGTCTCTGACTCTAGTAGGGCAAAGGTTTCGTACGGGTTTACTAGGTTTTAGACCCTGAGTAGGAAGCGACAGTTGGCCATAGTGTTGCTGTCGATGTAAGATTCCTCTTCATGTTCAGGTATCACTGGATCGTCTGTAGTTGGTATGCGAGCTGATCCGCTACTATGACTGGTGTCTTCATCGTGAATATCGGCTCTCCCTTCATACGTAAGCGTGCCGCTTCTGAGACAACAGACTGTGCCTCGAAATTTTTATTATCCTTATATGCGCATAGCCCAGTGTCTTGTCTTGTCTCTCGCCCGCCGTTTTTTTTTTATTTCGACGTATAGTTATGATTATGTAAAAATTCAAGTTTGCAAACATTTTTAGACAAAATAAAGCGGTGCCGCGTGGAAAAAATATGCTTATGATCGACTACGTAGCTGATTGCAATACCAAGAATGAATTATGTAAAGATGATAAAGTCTGCTGGTGACTGAGTTATGACACTTGACAATGCTAATTACACAGTCACATAGAATGCCATTTGGTTAAATGTAAATGCCTGCTTAATGCAGCCACTGGTAGCGCAGTTGTCAAAGGCTCTCTGGAGCAAATACGCGGTTGCTTTTCGGTTCGATCGCGCGCCACGGACGATTAAGCCTTTATTCCTTTGCGGCACGCATAATGGTAGCAAATTTTTTGGCAAGATAGAAGCACTGGCAGGATACGTCGGTAAGCCACCATAGCTCGTTTCCAATGCTCATTCAATCACCTCTGCGATAATACACGTGGAGCCGGAATCAAATGAATGGTACATCATTAAGAGATTGGTCAACGCTGAACGCTCTATGCCTTATCCTTTGCCTAAATGATATCTTCACTTGGAAGGCTGTATTTAAGCCCAAGTAGGAAACGTCACTGAAAAGTCTACCAGTTATCAGAAAATCCTATCTGATGCATAAGTACTTGCCTGGATGGCTTACCGTCATTAATTACACGGCTCTTGTCTTAACTTTTATTTTCCGCGTAATTTCTCCCGATTATGAAAGGTTTTTCTTTTTCGAACTTTCATGGCATCCATACCAGGGCATTTCTAGGTCGTCATTAGCATCAGTCGCTTACCATTGTAGACTTAAATGAAATTTCACTCCTAGCGAATAGCTTCCCTGCAGGAAGGTAACGACTCTCGGAATACAGGCAATTGATGGGCAATTTTGCAAGTATTCATAGTGTTCCCTTATCGGCTCTGGCAAACGAAGATGGTATCAATAAAAGTTGCTGCTATGATACTGCACTGATAACGGAAAAATTCCACACCAACCTTTTCTATTCCACAGTCCCAGTCCTGGACCCTAAAGTTTCGACTGGAAAAAGACAAGCTGGGGCTCTTCCTTCTGAGGTTTCAGTTGCGATAGGAAACGAGGAGAAAAGACACAGCTCCAGGACCAGATAATACTACCGGAGATTTCCTTAGAGATTGTCACCACAGATTACATGTACTTCTCACAACCCATGTAGCATCTTACCTTTATAAACAGAAAATCCCAGACCACTGGAGGACGTCGCGCACAGTCATCCTACTCGATGGTGAGCTAAGGGATCTTCGGAGCTACTATCTAATATGTTTGCCGAGTGTACTCTACAAGGTGTTCACGAAGATTATCCTTTTGCGCATATCGAACACCTTGGATGAGGCACAACCAGTTGAACAAGCGGGATTCCGACAGAATTTCTGCTGCATGAACCACATAAAAGCAGTGTTCAGGGACGTAGAAGTATGTCGTGAAAACCACCTGCTCCTAGTCATGACTTTTATTGACTACGAAAGAGCGTCTGGCAGCGTCGAAACGAATTCAGTCCTATTATCGCTTGTCGACGAAAGAGTGTATTCGTCCTATATAAGGACACTGACTGTTATCAAAAGTGCATCACGAAAACAGCTTCTTCCATCGAGCACCTACCATATCCATAGGACAAGGCGACACCCTGTTGCCAAAGCTGCTTGTTGCCGCATTGCAGTGGACAATAAAGTCACTCGACTGAGATGATAAAGGCATGTATATTATAGGAATTACCCGTAAAGACTTCGCTTTGCTCATGACATCGTATTTCTGTCAAGAAGTACCAATGAGGCACAGAAGATGATAAATGGACTCAACGAAGCGGTGAAAAAGGTGCGACTGCGCATAAGTTGGAAGAAGATCAGTTCATTAAACCCATGATGCGAAGGCGAACACATCAAAACGTTCAGTGAGCATGGAAAACAACATTAAGAAGGAACTAGGAAAAAGAACAGCACTATAGGCTATTTAAGCCTATCAAAAAAATCACTGACCAACTAACGTGCCCGAAAATCTGCGCTCAACTTTCGATTCAGTAGTCTTGGCTGCGCTTTCTTTTGCAGCAGAGACGTGGGATGATACTTCAACCACGTCTGCGCACTACTCACAGAGCGCGCGAAATGTTTTCTGAAGCATAATAGGCATACACAACGTGTAGCCGGAATGCGAAGCCCTGCTCTACGAAATCTATCTCATGTTCGAGATCTGGGAAAACAAATATCGATAGCGAAGCAAAGATGGGTTGGTCATACAAAGAGAAAAACAGAGGTCAGATGGACGAAAAGAACTGCAAGTTGGACTCCACGAGGATGTAAGCGCCCTCCATAACGACTACCTATACGTTCGGCAAATGTGTTCGTAACCGAAGTCAGACAGTTTTACGAGCAGCTGCAGTTGTTTTGCAGATCACGGTATGAGACTCAAATCCGCCACCATGCTCGAATTAAAACACCACCATGAACGACGACTACGAGTAGAAGAAATGAATGGAAAATATGCTGAAGTTCGCACATCTGTGGTGACGGACCGTCCAAATAACCAAGTAAATAAAGTAAGATGCGTAATTTCGAATTCCTTAGCTTGGGTGACCAAAAGGAAGAATGAACACTTTGTTGCACAGTATTATTTGGTGCCCAAAATTCTCGTCTGCCACGTTGAACTCAAATCGTTCGAAGGAATATGAGTAGATAAGGAAAAATTGATCCTCAATCAGAATCCGCCATATGTGAGAGAAACACAGACCAAGGGCCTCCGTGACGCGGTGTCTAATGCGCGAACCCCGGAAAAGGAAACCGTGGTTCGATCTGGTCCGGGGTCCATATTTTGCAAATATCTTAACATCGTTGTGGTTGAATCAGCTATATAGTAGGCCACTCAAAAACTGACTATTCAGTGTCTTAAGATCTAGTGAACAAACGTAGTACTAACTGAACATGAACTGAAGGATCAAAGTAACAACTGTCTACGTCTTCGCTCAAAGTCTTCGGTGTTCACCGACAAAGATTCAACAACGACCTGTCATTTACCACCTGCGACTCGATGTTTTAGTCTCTGGAATAACAAATCAACTCATGCTTAATAAGAAGTGCTGGTAAAACGATGATCAGTGGTGACTCGGAATTCCTGCTCATGTTTTTCTATAATATTGTACATATATTGCTATTGCTATCAACTACTCTTCTAGCTACTTTCCCATCCTGTGCTTAGGGTTCGCATTTAGTAAGTTGAAAAACACGAGGATGGAGCAATGGTATCGGTGCCGTTCATCATAAGCACGGTGCTGGCGTGACGCTAACCCAAATTGTTTGCCTCTTTTATGGTAAAGAATCCTGTATCAGAGTTGTTCGGAACCACCCTATTCTTCATAATCCATGTGGGAACACCCTATCTCAGCTATCCTGGTACTCCAGAGAGAATCGACTCCACAAGGATTCGTGATATTCATAACAAAGACGAAACTTCTCAAGTAACAGACGAACCCACATGAAAATGTTCCTCCACTGATGAGGATCCTGGTGAATGAATGCGAGGAAATGAGTGCTGCAATGCGCACAATATATGTGAAAACAGAACATTATGAAAAAAAATACAGAAAGAAAACGCATCACACGAGAGCTAAAGCACAACTGCGTCACTTAGATATATTTTATTTCACATGACACGTCTTCACGTCTACTGTGCCGACTCCACCATTTCTCACATTCGATTCGCTTCCTCGCATCCATTATCCACGAAGATCTTCCAACTTTGACGTGTGGTTTCGGCTGCTTCTCTGCTGTTATATCACTTATATATTATTTTAATAATTCGATGTTTTTCTTTAATAAGCAGACACGATGTTGTTATAATAGAATTTATTAGGATACAATTGCTGACGTTTCGGCGGCTTCGCCTTCTTCAGAGCCCACATTCCTCCTCCAGAGCGAATCCTCCAAATACTGAACACAATAAGATTCCTTCGACTTGCACTTCTTCAAATGCGCGTACATGGTGTCCCGTTTGCATCGAAGAGAGGCGCGTAGTAGTCGCGCTTCGATGTCCAGTACTAGTTGGCTGTCCCTTGGTAGGCTACAACGTGTAGTCGTTCTCGTTTGATGAAGTTCGGCACGACTCGGTGTTTCAGGCAGCGGCGTGTTTTACTAACGTTTTAGAAATGTAGACTTGAGATGTGAAATCATAATGTACAAACAAAACCGTGCCCAACTTCAACCCACTCTTATAGTTGTTTCCCGCCTTATAGTGGATGTAAATGTAGGATATTCCTGTGTGTCGGACTGCATATAAATTTGTTATCTTCTCTGCAAGGTTTCTCGAAATGATTGAGAGTTTCGCATTTCCTATCGGAAGCATCTGTCAAAAAAAAAACTTATGTCAGGAACCACTGGTCATCCTGACAACATTATAGCCACTAGCAGGCAAGTAGTGACAAATAGATGAAGCTCTAGAAAAACCTTCGAAAATCGGACGGAATAGAATCCACTCGAAGACCAGAAAATTACTTAACGACGTCTTTAAGACTATATTCATCCGTCAATGCATCATCACAATCCTCGTTTCACTATGTGTACGACGACGAGACATTTCTTTTCAATCCGCATCTATTAAGTACGTACTGCTACGTGCCCTTTGTGCGCCAAGTAGTACGAATTACGTGTATTTGTACACCTTAGTCCATTGAATCTTGTACCTACCTTTCTGCAGTTGCAAAGAATTTTCGCATGAATGAGTCTACTCGTTCTTATTCATAACAGAAAAGCAGTAGTGCTTTCACACGACTTCACGCAGCCTTACAGTATTCAATTATCAACCAATGGTCAACTATTTATCGATATAGCGTTATATCGTGAAATTTGTGCAATGTAAGCAACTACAGCGCAATGGGAAAGGATACTGCAATGTACAGTAGTTGTTCGTTCGATCGCACTCCCAGCTTTCCGTACCTCCAGAGTCGGAAAATTGGTACCAGACTTACCAAGAAGAACAAAACCACAACTGGTCTTTGTGACAAGCCAAATATGCCTTCATTCGCCTCGGCAATGTTGTGAACAGAGACCAATACATGAGCCATATCTTTTATCCTTCATAAACATAACTACAGTAGTATGTCTTGCTTGTAAGCTTGCGACAAGTCCAGAAATAAATGACTCGAAACATATGATCTACGCTTAGGCAGACCACATGACGTCAATGGATGCGTGATCTTACATATAATACAACGGCTGAGGTATCCGTTAGGAAACTGTCGTGATTCCAGTGAAGAAGCCTGCACTAGCTTGGAATGTCTCGCATTGAAAACTTCATAACGATGTCCTCACACAATGCACTAGGCGTTTGGTTTCATTACAGCTCCACATCTGAAATGAAGTGTAAACGAAACTCCAGGTACTGCTCGATCCCTGGAGAATGGACCTGCATTTGATTTCATCACCTGGCATATACAGTGATTTGCGGTTGCCTACCGATGTATTAAATCAGTATTGCTATCCCCCAGACAACTTTGGTACCAGTTTCTCAACCTCGTATGAATGCAAGCACTGATAAGTTCGATGCGATGGATAGGATCGACGATCACTTTGTGCTGCAGTGTATTATCATATTCATATTTAAAACAGTAAAAAGAGATTTAAGAAAGAGAGAAATTGAACACATATAGAAATGAGAGATTATTCAATACTGCGGATACCGTAGATACCTATATCGAGTATTCAACACTTCAGATATGTAGAATGTTGTGAATTATTCAATTTACAACAGAAGAGAGATTTACAAATGGGATTTCGTATAGGAAAAGCAACAGTTCCACAATGCCTCGCAGATGCTCTTAAGTACCACAAAAGCCAATAAAGTTCTCAGCGTTGATGAATCCCTGAGGGATGCGCCATGCATTCGACTTCATTAAGTACCGTTGGAGGTGATTGAATGCATATCTGGCCTTTACATTGACTCACGGTGGCATGGCTTACTCATGTATCAAGCCAGTGCTGTTATCCTTCCAGATAAGTTTGGTACCAATTTGCCCACCCCGGAGGGATCGAAGGCTTAGTGAACCATAGACGCTGGGATCGCTTCCACATGTGTGTCTCAGTGGCGCCTCCAACCACTACGCCACACGAGCTCCTAACCACCACACTATCGTTTTCAAAAAATTTAAAAACCTAAATTTTGAGCAAACCGATTAGCTTATAGTTGTGACCAGCGTGATACTTTCGAAGTTGTCGTTTCTAGTTCTGATTAGTTACAGTAGGGATATGAGCTGTCGCCTTACGGACTACACGAATTTTTCAGTTTAGAAACAGCACCACCTGTGACCTTAGAGCTCAACCTTCAGTTCAGCGAGCACCCTAACGAGATCGTCTTTCTTCAGGTTGCGGAGATCGCGAGCTCAAATAATCGTCATAGCTGGGCCCTCAGGTCACTCAAACTCGGTTGATGCTTCGAGCAGAAGACTAAGCTCGCTTTGCTACGGTTTTCGAAGGTGATGATCGCTATAATCTGCAAAATTCGTGTAGTCCGTAGGGCGAAAGCTCGTGTCCTTCGCTGTTATTAACCAGAACTACAAACAACGCAAATTCCGCTCTCGATTTCCCGAAAACTTGTATCCTAGACAGATTCAAAGTAAAATAACGTCGAGTGAAAATCTTTTGTACCACAACGATGCTGCGATAAAACAACGATCCTAAGATATTTGCAAAACTCCGGACCGCAGGTGCATGCGGTAGAGAACGAACCAGCTATTAATATCTGAGTACTAACGCGTTCACCACCATACCAGTGGTTCCTTCGTTTCGCCTTTCTTTTAGCCTTCCTCTTTCCTTATTGAGATCATTTATACAATATCGACAATAAATCGAAGTCTATTCTATAACTATAACAAATTCTTCATTAGAACAGTTAGCAAAAGCTGGTCTCCCAACCATTTACCGCCTCATAGTGGTTGGGAAATGTTCCTGGGTGTCGGGCTGCGATGCACAGCTAAGGGAATCATCCTCCAGTTGGGTCTTCCAAGCTGAGAAGGAAACCAGCGTTTCCATTAGGAAGTCTAGCTATGAGTAAATCAGTACCGGGATTCAAAACTGTCCTGGATCAAACTAATCGTATCACCTGTATCACTTGTAGTCCCGTTGACCGTCGAGTGACTCGAGCGGGCGCCAGTAAATCCTCCATTTTTCTCGGTCGCGTGCAAGAGTAGCCCAGTGGGTTCAGCTCGCTCTAGAGACTGGTCGAGCATCATATATTTCTTCTAGGCTCTTCGTGAAAAACTCTGACTATCGGGTCGGTGGTCTTCCTGCAGTACGTTTGACATCCCGAGGAATCCAGTCACTAACAGCCCTTGTCCATCGGTTATCATTCATACGCATTACGTGTCTGACCCACCTTATCTTCCACTGTTTGGCGTATAGGACGGCATCTTTGATTCTTGATCCTCGACGCAGGTCGGAGCTCGGATCCCATCCCTTGCTTGTGTGAAACGGGATACTTCCAGCATCTCCCTTTCGACTGCGCGTTCGATAACGCTGAGTGATCTTTCATCCTGCTCATGCAGCGACCAGGTCTCCGACGCATACGTTACGGCAGAAAGAACAGCTGAGTCGAAAAGGTGGACACGGAGTCGGGTGTTCTTTGTTCTCTTCACTAAATCTTGTGAAATCTTGGTTGTCAAACTTTTATACAGCACACGAAGAAATTTTTGTACAGCTTACGTACTGAGTAGGGACTCCCTGACTACCAAGGGCTTCCATGACTGCTTCTATCTCATTTGAATCAAAGGGCTCCTCTAAGTCGATGAAAGTGAGACAGAGCTGTCTTTTGCATTCTCGCGATACTTCAATGAGCCTCGTTATCATATGAATGTGGTCCATCGTACCAAATCCTTTTCGAAACCATGCTTGCCCACATGGCTGTCCTTCGTCCAGTGTTCTGTCAATCCTGTTTACGATGACTCAAGTGAAAAGTTTGTAGACGACAGACAACAAGCAGATTGAGCGATAGTTGCCTATATCGTGAAGGTCGTCCATCTTGAACAACAACATGGTCTTGCTGGTCTTCCACTGAGTAGGGAACTTGCATTCAGACAGGTAACGTGTGAAGAGCCGAACCAGTGTGCTTACGAGGACGGGCAGAAGGTTCTTCAGATGTTCAGATCTTATCTACTCGGGGCCTGATGTTGTTCGATTTTTCATCGACGAAATAGCATGTCGGATTTCGGAAGGGAGAACCGGTGGTACAGCATATCCATCCTCGTTTATTTCATAAGACGGGAGGTGGACGTGGCCATCGAAGAGATCTGAGTAGTAATCGTGGATGATTTTCTCCATTGCCTTTCTGGACGCTGTTATTGTTCCCTCTGGGCGTCGGAGTGCAATCATCTTGATCTTGTAATCGGCGAAGCTTCGGCGGGCTTTGCGAATGCTTTTCCCAGCCTCTGCAGCTTCGACCATTACTGCTGCTCTTCTTTCTTTAAAATCTTCTTTTATCGCCTGACTGCATTGTTTCGCAAGTTCGGAAGTTAGTTCGCGGTTGTTTGCAGCTCGTGCGATTCCACGCTGGCGTATTAGCTCGAGAGTTTCTGGAGACAGACGTCTCTTGGTGGTTTTCGAACTCCCAGCTTTCATAGCGCTAACGTGATGTTGAATGAGCCAATCGTATTCCTCGTCGATATTGTCGACAACAGCATCTTCTCAACAGCCGACTAATGAGTAGAATAAGTCCCAGTTTGTGGTGGCTCTGGGACTTCGGTTTTTGAATTTAGCTGCTTTTTCTCCGTTTCGCGAGAAATGGAATCTTGCACGAAGGAGACGGTGGTCTGATCCCGTGTAAAATTTTGGGACAACAGCGACATCGATTAGGCAAAACTTCCTATTTACTATGATGTGGTCTATTTCGTTATGGTACTCTCCACTGAAAGATTCCCACGTCTATCCTTGACGATGAGGGTTCTGGAATTGCGAGTTACCATGAATGGTCTTGGTCGCCATGGTAAACTCAGAGAGCCGCTCACCCTGTTCGTTCCATTCTAGTCCGTGGGTCCCAATGTAGCGTTCTTCAGACGTTCTTCTTGGCCCAATCTTGGCATTAAAATCTCCAATGATGACCTTGAAGAATGTATTGTCTTCTCTGTAGAACTTCTCCATGTCCATATAGAACGCTTCAACTTTTTCGTCATAGTTTGATGTTGGCGCGTAAACGACGAAGATTGTCAAAGCGGGTATTGATCCACATCTTTTTAATCGTAAACGTCCGATTCGGGTTGTAAGCTGTCTGAATGAATCGATGTTCATGGACAAACTCGTGTTGACGAGAACGCCGATACCGCCTACTCCTCTACTGTCGCATGTTCCGAGGAACAATTCTTCTCCAGTGTCATAGACGGCGTTGAATGGGTGTCTTGTCTCAACCAGGTCGATGACGTCGTACCTTATCATTCTTGCTTGTATGTGCTAGTCTTCTATCGAGGACTCGGATGCAAGTGCACGTGCATTGTGGGTACAGATCGTCCCCATAGTTCTTCGTGATCCAGGCAGCTTCCATTGGCCCCGAGATTTTAGCAGCCTCTCCGTACTCGTCCTACCCAACGCTGCGAAATAGGGAGCTCTTTCGGGGTCAGAGGAACGAAGCCGGTTTTTTTTTCACTGTGTTTAGCATTTTGATACCCACGTATAGCTTGCTGGGCTCTGAACGTGGGGGCTAGGTATCTTCACGGGTTGCTTGCCAGGCTCTCTCAGAGTGGACATGGAGCTTACTTGTTGGAGGCGACCCCTAACCGCCTCCCATATACCTCCCTATCATTTGATTGCAGGCTTTTGGCCCAATTGACTCGTAGAATACAATACGCATAAAGCGAGAACGCACCCACCCACACACACATACACATGCAGGAATATGCCTAGCAAATACAGAAAGTATGTGCCAAGTCGGCGCAGCAGAAACAGGGAGTCCACCCCTGGATCCACCTGCGTCTCAGGGAAGCAAAGTTCGCTTTTGGTCCGCGATTAACCCCCTATCCACCACCTGGGGACGCGCCACGTAGCCTCGCGACTAACCAGCTCGAGATCCCTCATATGAGGGAGATCCGTGGCAAACTAGTCGTATGGTGGCAAATCACCCTCGGATTGACAAGGGAGGCGACTGCCAGTAGTGATGACGACCAGGGGCAGACTTTGGCTAGGCTGACCTCAGGACTCTAGGAAACCACAACAGATAGAGCAAAAAACTTACTTATTTGGATACTAGGATGGCCGGTCTTCATTAACTATGCGGCCCCAAAAAAACTTCCTTTTTTCGGAGTTTTGCTGGTTTGGCCATTGTGGTTCTCTGGAGCCCCTAGGTGAGCCCAGCCAATGTCTGCCCCAAGTCGTCTCCACCACTTGCACTCTGTGGATCAAAGGGAAATGTAGATGATCAGAGGGATCAGGAACACCAGCGACTAATTTGATACCAGGAAAGTGGTGGATCCTGGTACTGGTTTACTCCTATCTGGGCTTCTTGGTGGAAACGCCGGAGTCCTCCTGAGCTTGGGAGACCTTGCCAGGGTTGAATCCTCCCGTTGTACATCGCAGCCAAACAGCCAGGAACACATCCCAGCCACCATAAAGCGGTAAATCGTTGGGAGAAAACCAGAAAAACTCCGAAAAATGCAAATTTCGCTGGGGATTACACAAAAAGTGAAGACCGTCAATTCAAGTATCGAGTAAGCAAAACTAGGCAGTTGTTAATGGAAATCGGCCGTTGTTCTGGCGTGTAGCAGTCGTGACACGATGAAGACCGCACGAGACAACTCGTCCAGATCTCCGAATAGGCCCACTAGTTATTTCTTAATGTTTATGATTTTTCGTAACCACAGTAGAATGACGTAGTAATGTAATAGAGTTTGAACTAAGATGATAAGGTGTCGTTCTTCATATGTCATAACTTCATTCACTTGAGTATGTACAGTTCAGATATGCGCCAAATTTATCCCGACTAAAAATGCTTTGCTTGAGAGCGTTTTCTTTATGTGAAGTAGCAGGTGTTCGTTAAATGTTTCATCATCGTCGAACTCTTCCACTCGATCTGTCTTTAATCGGAAATCGCTCTGCCCATTTCTGAATCCGAGTGTGACTCCATGTCCCAGTTTTCTTCCCAGCCTTCACCTAATTCCTAAAATCATCTCTAAGCTCACAAAGCATGAATTCTTTGTGCTGGTTCAGTAACTGTACAGCCTTCAATTTATATCAGTTGTCTTCTTTTGCGGGGCGTGTGTTGTGCAGTGGTTGGAGGAGCCTTGCAGAATACCTGGGGTCGATTCCGGCTCTCCAGCCTCACCAAGCTTTCATTCCCTCCGGGGTCAGCAAATTGTTTCCATGCTTGTCTGGGAGGATAGCAGCACTGACTGGATACATCGGCAGGCCACCGCGAGGCCCATTGTAAAGGCCAGATATGCATTCAGTCACATCCGAACGATTCTTTATGAGATGGAATGCATGACGTATCTCTGAGTTCACCAACGCCATGAACTTTATCGTTTTATCCTTTTTATCAGTTGTCTTCTTTTGCGGGCTACCATGCCCTTACAATAAGTTCGTAATGGCTTAGTTTTAATTGCGATGTGTTTTCGTGTTTTATCGATATATTATGAACTTTTTCCACTTCGTATATGTGTTTTGCACTCGTTTGTCATATCTCCGTTTCTAGAAGCAGCTTTTCAGGTAGATATCTTTTGCTACTTCATCCCATCGTAGTGATTTGAGATGTCGAAGTTTTTTAAGGGAGCCGTGAGCTCCGACTCCTCTTCAGAGTCCGACATTTCCGATGTTGAGGAAGAGGTGCCTATCAAAAAGGTCCCACTGTGAGTTTTTCTGCTGGTCTTAACTAACATCATTTTTTTTTTGGAATGTTCTTAATCAGATCTATGTTAAGTCCATTGTCCCGTACCTCTGCCGAGAAGAATTTGCTATTAAAGCCTTTTTGGTATTTCTTTATGTTGACCGCTCTCCACCTGCTAACGTCTTCAACTCTCCATTTCTTTCTTAATGGATTAACGAACCTTTGATAATAGTCATCCTTTTCTTACCTTGCAATACAAAATTATGCTGCGACATCGTTCTTACATTGCACTTTTATATGTTTTTGTATATTTTCAGCTTAACACATATATTCGAAAGGTTTTATGTTTAAATAATAGCTATTGAGCGATTGGTGATAATGTGTATTTCTAACCAGATTTTTCATTTTTATCCAAACCACATGTGGCGCAATGGTCCGGGATCGCCTTGTATACATATGGGATCTATTCCTGCGCTCCTAGGCCATCAAGCCTTGCATCCCTCCATGGTCGGCAAATTGGTACCGGACTTGTCTGAGTGAATAGCAGCAGTGGCTCGACACATCGGTAGCCACCGTGAGTCAATGTATGGGCCAGATATGCATTCAATCATCTCTAAGAATTCTTAATGAAGTCAAATGCATGGCGAATCGCTAGGGGATCGATCAACGCCGAGAGCCTTATCTTTTATACAAACCATAGCTTTTCTATCGCTTGGTCTATTTTTCTGCTGTTTCGTTCATTTTATATTACAGCGCTCGAGATTTCGCTTATCCGAGTGACAGCGAAGACGAAGAGAAGCGTATCGTCCGTACGCACAAGGAGAAGAAATTCAAGGAGCTCAAGGATCTTATTAAGCAGATTAACAACGCTAAAAACAATAAGGATTTCACCAAAACATTAACTGGTGGGGTTCACATTTGCAGTTCTTTAAATTGCTCCTACTTCTTCTTTTTGTTCAGTATTTGACGATCTGGTAAAGGCATACGACAAATCGAAGACGGTGTTTTCTCGGCAAAATATCTCCACTCCTCGTTTCTATATTCGGTAATTTTTTCATTCTCTTTTTTATCTACTTCACCTTCTAGTCGTTTTGTCAGTGTTTATTGCAAGTTCCGCTTTTTTTTTCTCATGCCTCTGCTTTTAAATTCTTGCTTTATATTTCATTTCAGTAGCAAAATATATACGTATACTTAGCTTAAGACACCATATATCCTTGCTTTAATTGTTAAGCTCGATTATATGATTTTAATATCGTATAGCTGAGAAAAGCTCTTACATTTGGTACCATTCATGGTACCTATCGAACCCTATCTTTCCTACCATTTCAAAACAATTTGTACTTCATGCTTGCAATGTATAACTGAATTGATTAAGCTAATACTGAGTTAATGGACCAAATTCTTTGCTCGACTAACGTTCCCACGTCTTCATTTTGTTGTGGAGGTTTCTTTATCGTATTAGAAAGACCATGTATAGTCGTTCTAAAAGAGATCTGCAGTGGTAACCCAAAATGCTGAGCATGGTATAAGGTGACACTGATCTTTTTGTAGTCGTGATCATTTGACCAGAACTTAAGGGTTTTGAATTGAAATTCTTATTTTCCATCAGAACTTGACTGCTAACATCTTGTCATCAAACATGTTGTTGGCTAAGGTTTTTTTTATTGTTAAAAAATCCTAGCTCACTTATTTAAATACATTTCTCATAGCAACCGTGTTCCCATATCTTGTAAGTTTTCAGCTCACTGTTTTTCATGATGAGCAAACACGAGGTTGTTATTATAGCGTTTTTTGTTTCATAATACCTATCGTTTCGGTGGATTTAGCCTTCTTGAGAGCCTGAAAAGATCAAATTGATTACAATCTACTAAGTCGAACACCTCCATAACCATGAGTTCGGATACTATACGTTCATATAAAAGAATACATAATAAGTAAACTTATAGCTAAGCCATATACCTCGCTAGTTGCGCACAGAACACAGAGACATAATGGGAGAGTGAAGGTTAAAAGAAGCTGTTTATTATGCAGATGAAAATCCATGCATTAGGTTTTATGTGCCGTGGTTATGAAAATGTTTAGTTGAGTAGATTGCGTGTCAATTTAACCTTTCTATACTCTGAAAAGGGTGACACCTCTGAAACGTCAGGTATTGTGATTCAATAAATACTGTAATAACAGCGTCGTATTTTCCTAGCGAGAAAAACGGTGAATGAATGATCAGTGCCGAGATTAGAAGGAAGTGAGTGCTGGGATTTTCAGTTCAATTTTCGTTTTCAAAGTTTTTATCCATTCCGTCTTTTAGTGTGATTTTAGTCTTATCAAATAGAAATTCACAAATAAAGATTGCTTTGCATGCCGTTCACAGGTATCTTGCTGATTTGGAGGAATTCGTGCTCGGCTTCTGGGATAACAAAGATGCAAAAAATGTAAGCGTTGTAACTATTGTAGCTGTACCTTTTTTAAATTTATTCGAGTGTTCTAGGCGTTGTCAAAAATAAACCTAAAGGCGCTCACTAACTTACGACAAAAAGTTCGGAAGTATGTGAAGGAGTTCGAGCAAAAAATCAGTGATTATCGGGAAAGTCCTGATCCTATAGGCTACGAGACTCCCGAGGAAAAAGACGAAGAGGTTGCTTTGTTGTAAAATCCCTTACCTTAAATAAAAACGTACTTTATGCTTTTTTTGACTTCAGGGTGATGAATCAAGTGATGATGCCCTTGAAATAGCCCAACCGACTGGAAAGGAAAAAAAGAAGGACGTTGTAAGCAGTGAAACTGAGGTGACATATTTTCTCCTTTATTTTGTTAAACTGCTTCTTTATCGTTAAGTCCTTATTTGCTTTCGTTCATGGCAAAGCTAGTTAATGATTTGCAATTAACTTTTGGCCAATTATTCTTTCCAGTCGTTTTAGCTCCTATTTTTGCTCTAAAGGGTATTTATCCTTCAGAGTGACTCAGATGACTGGTCTACAGATAGCGATTCGAGCGCATCTGACGATGATGCTGATTTTGGTTCTAAGATGGAGGCTCTGAGGAGGCACTTCCTAAAGTCGGTTTCGCTCTGTTGCTTTCGAAATCTTTTCCAAATTTCTAGTCGTGCGCTTATTTTATATATTCGTTAAGGAAGGAGTTCCGTGGAAATGATGAAGGCGCTGCTGATACTAAAAAGGAGAAGAAGCGCAAACAAAGAGATCAGAACAAGCCAAAAGTAAGTAAAGGTTATTGTATTTGCGCAGTAGATCATGTTTTTCTTTCGGTCCTTGTTACCGTTTGCTTTTAGAAATCTGAAATGTTGAGAGTTAATGACTTTCTTCTATGCAAATCACACATGCTAAAGTCTCGTAATCACTGTTCGCAAATCTAAGAGAAGTTGAAAGCTGGAAATTGTTTCCGTCTTGGTTAAAACTTAGTAATAAGGTGGAAAGCTTTCCTCTGATTCACAATGACTTGGTACTATTTGTTGGCATTCTAAAAATGTCTTGGCAAAAATATGAGCCTAATTCTATTACACCCCATACAGAAGACGCTGTTACTTGTAAGACGACACGGTGAAAAATCTGAAAACGACTCAAGCTCAGCTCTTAGCACAGAAAAACGGATCAAAACTTTGTCCAGAACAGGCCATACAGTGTTTCTTATTCTGCCCTTATAAAGGGAAAACTTTTTAGATTTAGACCATCGCACAGTTGTTGATGTCACAGGTCGTATAAAATTACAAGTCGCTCTACTACGAACTGAAATCAGGGAGACCAACACATGTTAATTGAGCTAAGGGACTCTTATTATACGTGGGTGAAAAGTTGTGCTTCAAGATATCGGTGACATAAACATTGTCGCACATCGTTCAGTAAACCTATCACGTCCCCTCCTGCAATTTCAACCACTTTGCTTGTCTTTCCTCGTTCTCCAACCGTTGTTTGAAGGGAACGTAACTATCATCAATTACTCCTTATCAGTCCAAGAAGCAGATGACGAAAATTTGAAGGTGGTCACAAATTCTTGCAAGAATATTTGCAACCTACGGGAAAAAACTGCTAATTGTTTCGCTTTTAGTCTGAAGGTGACATTCCCTTTATCTCACTCTGTAATTTGCAATTGTTTCACTGTTTGACGTTCATCACACTTTGTGCGGGAGCAAGTAGCCGAGTGGTAGTCATCCCATTCATTACGGGACAGGCTAGCATACCTAGGTTTTGGCTGGACCCAGCACCGAACCCATCAAGCCTCTCGTACCTCTGAGGATGGAAAATTGGCACGAGACTTACCTGGAACAACCCCACTCATTTCAATCTACGTTTGGACCTCTAACGAGGTTGTCTCCGGATTCTAAGGGGAATCTACTCGACCGGCGTTCAACAACAATCCCAACTTAAGTGAAAAATCCTCAAGTAGCAGCTGAAGCCACAAACACAAATTCGAAGACCTCGAATGAAATATCTTGTGCTATGGCACAGAATTTACCGAGAAACGAGTACTCGTCAATGAATTTATCTCTCTTGGGATCTAGAGCATAGAGGCACAGTTCTGGGGCTACGACGTTGGAAAAACTTTTTTTCAATCCAAACTATTATTACCAAACAGCATGCCAACATGGAAGAGATGCTCTGTTCGTCGTTTATGAATAGGCGTATACTTTAAAAAGAAGCTTTAGTATTGTATTGTTTTCGCAACCATTGTTTTTTCAAAGTATGATGTCGTTTCCAGCAAGACCATGTTGTTGTTCAAGAAGGGCAGCCTACACGATATAGGCAACTATCGCCCAATCTGCTTGCTGTCTGTCGTGTACAAACTTTTCACTAGAATCATCCTAAACACGATGGACAGAACACTGGACGAAGGACAGCCATGCGAGCAAGCAGGGTTTCGAAAAGGACTTAGTACGATGGACCACATTCACACGTTAACAAGGCTCATTGAAGTATCGCGAGAGTACAAAAGACCGCTCTGTCTCACTTTCATCGACTTAAAGAAGGCAATATGTATTTTTTCCTTGATGAGCTTACACGAGGTTGATAATAATCTTTATTATCGGCTAACGTTTCGACGTCTTCGTCTTCATCAGAGCCGATGATCCGAGTCGATGGTCCACGCTTGTCTTTCGTCTCGATGTGGCGGCTTCGCCTTCGTGTCGAGTCAGGTCTTCTTCAGCGGTCCGTCTCCTCGAATGAGGCACACTTGTGGAATGTTTTCACTGGTACCTTTTTTTCAGAAAAAGCTCGGTGTTGGAATTTCTGTCAAAATTTTGTTTAACATCATTTCATCACTTTTTGAAATAAACACAAAAATTAGTGACTTCATGGAATTCTCAAACTTCAACAAGTGAGTATCCTCCTCCTTTTCTGATGTTGTGTGTCGAAGCAAAGTTCACATGTTTCAGGACGCTTGTTGCGGTTACGGAGCTTCTAGACATTTTAATAGCACATCCAGAAGTCAAACTTTCAGTAAAGTTCTTTGAAGAAGAAGAGAATCTGAAGGTTTTTGGCTAACTTTGCACTTAATGACTGTGGGACTTCTTATTCATTTTCGCTTAATACACAAAGAGCCTTCGTGAGCTGTACAAAAATTTCACAGCCAAAACCTCACCATTCTACAACGATATTAACGTTGTCGTCAGAAGAGGAGTTAGGTAAGGCGATACAATCTCGCCTAAATAATTTACAGCCACACTCCAGAACGTCCTGCAACATTGGAATGTGATAATATGGGAGTGAACATCAATGGTCGGAAGGTTTACTGCCTTATCGTGGGTGGGAGGTGTTCTTGGGTGTCGGGCTGCAATGTATAACGAGGGTTCATCTCCCGAGAGGGTCTCCCAAGTTGAAGAGTCCGGTTTCCTATCAGGAAGCCCAGCTAAGAGTTAACCTATACCAGGATCCACCGTCGTCCTGGTATCAAACTAGTCGCATGGTGGCAAATCTTTCTTTGATCTTTCGCTTTGCTGATGACATAGTCCTTCTAACACAACACGTTAGCCAAACGGGGCGAGTGCTTGCGGACTTTGATAAAGCACGTGGAAAGATTGGTCTTCGACTAAATCTCACAAAAACGATGTTCATGAGGAACGGATTGGTTTCGCATGCCCCATTCATCCAACGGAACGAATATCTCTGAATGCTCCAGTTATGTCTATCTTGGTCAGTAAATCAATATGATGAACGACTTAGCTCCAGAGCTGAGTAGAAGGTAACGAGCGGCTTGGGGAGCTTTCAAGAGCATCGAAGATGTATTGAAGAGAACAAAGAATACCTGACTCCGTGCCCCTTCCTTTTCGATGCAACGGTTCTTCCTGCCCCAACGTATGCGCCAGAGACCTGGTT
Source organism: Angiostrongylus cantonensis (assembly GCA_009735665.1). NCBI lineage: Eukaryota > Metazoa > Nematoda > Chromadorea > Rhabditida > Metastrongylidae > Angiostrongylus > Angiostrongylus cantonensis. Next base: position 3,846,634 of record MQTX01000051.1, read on the forward strand.
GCTGCGTAAGCAGGATGAAAGATCGTTTAGCATTATCGAACGCGCACTCGAAAGGACGATGCTGGGATTATCCCGTTTCGCACAAGTAAGGGGTGGGATCCGAAGCTCCGACCTACGTGAACGATTGAGAATCAAAGATGCCGTTCTTTACGCCAAACAGTCGAAGATAAGGTGGGCCGGACACGTAATGCACATGAATGACAACCAATGGACATGAGCCGTTAGTGGCTGAATTCCTCGGGATGTTAAACGTACTGCAGGAAGACCAGCGACTCGATGGTCAGGGTTCTTTACGAAGAACTTGGAAGAAGGATATGATGCTTGACGAGTCGCTAGAGAGAGCGGAATCCACTGGGCTACTCTTTCTCGCGATATGGAAAAATGGAGGATTTACTGGCGCCCGCTCGAGTCAGTTGACGATTAACAGGGGTTTTTGGCTAACTTTGCACTTAATGACTGTGGGACTTCTTATTCATTTTCTGTTTGAACTCGTATAAGCTAGTAATTAGTTTAGGACGAAACAATGCCGTACAAGATCCAAGGATCACTGTTGATGACAGTTCAACGTCTTGACAGTGAATTGACGAAAATTCTCCAGAATGCCGACTGCCATTCTAATGATTATATTGAAAAGTTGGCGTTTATTTTATAGCTCACTTTTCTTTCCAAGTAGAGTTTATTATTTAAAGACTGCTTATGCTTTCGGACCTGTAATTCTATAAGAAAGAATTTTACTTTAAGTATGAAAGAGGTTTTTTTGAGGTTGAAAGGAGAGAAGGACATGTGTACTTTGATCGAACGGACCGAGAAGTATGTGCAGGAGCGCATTCATGAGGATATTTTCGATGTGGACGAAGTTTGCAAAGTATACATGACGAGAATCGAGCATCTTTACTATAAGGTCTTTTATGTTTGGTCAATGATACATTCCATCCAGGTCTTTGTGAAACACTCTGTTTTTGCCATGCAAATGATCACCTTAAGAGCGTATATATATATATATATATATATATA
>MQTX01000051.1:3854229-3891267 GCA_009735665.1 Angiostrongylus cantonensis
TAGTGAAGAGAACAAAGAACACCCGACTCCGTGCCCACCTTTTCGACTCAAAGGTTCTTCCTGCCCTAGTCTGGTTCTTCCTGCCCTGGTCTTCCGTCAGAAACTTGGTCGCTACGTAAGCAGGATGAAAGATCACTTAGCGTTATCGAACGCTCAGTCGAAAGGAAGATGCTAGGAGTATCCCGTTTCGCACAAGTAAGGGATGGGATCCGAAGTTCCGATCTACGTCAACGATCGAAAATCAAAGATGCCGTTCTATACGCCAAACAGTCGAAGATAAGGTGGGCCGGACACGTGATGCGTATGAATGATAACCGATGGACAAGGGCTGTTAGTGACTGGATTCCTCGGGATGTCAAACGTACTGCAGGAAGACCACCGACCCAATGGTCAGAGTTCTTCACGAAAAGCCTAGAAGAAAGATATGATGCTCGACGAGTCCCTAAAGCGAGGAGAACCCATTGGGCTACTCTTGCCCGCGATAGGGAAAAATGGAGGATTTACTGGCGCCCGCTCGAGTCACTCGACGATCAACGGGACTACAGGTGATACAGGTGACAGGTGATCGCGAAGGAAATGGTAGGTTTGGATCTCAGCCAGCCTGAGCACACATTTCTTCCTACCTGGAGAGACCGTAATTCGGGACTGTGCACAATTATAACTTGAAAGTATAGCATTCTCCTACGCACTTTTGAGAAGTAAGCTAAGGGCAAACCCTTATGTTGGCTCAGTGCAGAATATAGATACGCAGATTGGTTTGGAGGATATTCCATTGCCATCCCGCTGTAAAGTACCGATGGTAGTTTTCGGCGTTTTCGGGTTTTGAGAAGTAAGCCAAGGGCAAACCCTTATGTTAGCTCAGTGCAGAATATAGATACGCGGATTGGTTTGGAGGATATTCCATTGCCATCCCGCTGTAAAGTACCGATGGTAGTTTTCGGCGTTTTCGGAGCTTCTAGTAAGTTCTCGCAAATTATTGGACGTAAAGGTAGGGTCTTTCATAGTTCCATAAAAGTTTGTAACCTAGGTCTGTTCGCAGTATTGTCAGAAGTCTATGACATTTCTTTTGGGGCAAATGTTCATTTTTTCCGTGTCATTGTGTATGGATGTCGTTCGCGAAGAACTGTGGGAGCTCCGGCGCAATGTCTACCCAGCTGCTATGCAGATCGGTAAGGATCTTCTTCATCTAGAAATTCGAAAGAGCGGTGTAAGGACGTTTCTAAGTTTCCATCACAAGCAGTTGACGCTTATGCACCAGACAGAGGCTCGCCGCGCTGAGAAGTTTTAACTTGGATTTTCGAACAAAAGTTCTAAACTTCTGAGCATGCGAGAACGTGCTAGGGGACCGACCCCGCTGTACATTGCAATTCGGCGTTTGAGAACATTACCTAGCCTCAGTGAGACGGTAGTACATTGGTGGGATTCAAACTGACCTGAAAAGAAGTTAAAACAGTGTTACGGTCATGATGAATATTCAGGCAGTCCATTGATAGAACTCTACACCTGCTATTCAGTAGGATTGCTATTTATCCCCAGTAAGCTTGTTCGACGCCTCGTAGAACCTATCGAGTCTACTGTCTCTCCGGGATCGAGAAACTGGTATCGGAGTTGTCCGGTATCAACTCGCTATCTCCAGTTAACATAGGAACATCCCAGCCCGGCGATTCCCAGATTCCAGGAGGTACAACCTCGATGGCATCCATCGATATTCATAAAGAAGGCGGAAACCGACAAGCAGTAGCGGAACCCACACACAGGAACCCGAAGACCGTCGGTGATGGATGCAATGAAACGAATCGCATGCAGGAAGCGCAATTGGTGTGAGGACGAGTCATGTAGAAAAAGATATTGAATTGCTAGTTGTAGCTCAGACACAGATCTCGTTAATCAAGATAACGACTGGAATATACTCACTGTCTCCAACAAGACACAGTAATTGATTCAGTAGACTAGAATATTGAAGCTCTGGAATTGACAAGTTCCTCCAAAGCGTTTTCAATAGTTGCTTTGTCGTTGGGCTCTTTTTTAGTAACTAAATATCGATATCCATGTAACAGTGGTAACCTGTTAGTCAAAGGTCCGATTACGGTGCTGTATGAAACAGAGCTTCGTAACCCACTCAGAATAGCTTTTGCGGTGATAACTGTTCAAGGCGTGGTTAAGCGTTATTGTATAAAATTGACCAACTCTGGATAAAGGCATTACAGTTTTTCACAACTAGGCGATATGAACACTTTGTCAGCATTCATAAACGTGCGGATTGACGGGAGAAGCAGACTAAGAAACCCTAATCGCAACTTCCTCTTGATATAAAATCCGAATCCGACTTTGAGAAGCGTTTACGAGCTTGATGGGACAAATCATTAAGCTAAATATCGTCATTCGCCGTGAAGAATCCAGTTTTCATCATAAGGAGACCTCATAACGGCGATCTACATGTTTCTCTTGAGTTCGTTCAGCATTTTATACAACTTCAGCGTTTTCCAATGTCGACCAAATGACGAACCTTTGTTGACTGGCAAAGGATGGGTCCATACACAACCTCCTGACTAGTTTTTAAAAGGGTAACCCTCCACATTCGTCTTTAGATAGTTATCAATAGCTCCTGCTACGGGCCTACATGCTCCTTTGTCGTGAAAGCGCATAGATTTCATTTCAAATTTAAGATTACAAGAAAATATGTTGTTCCTCTACACGAGCAATGAAATGGATCCTGATTTGCTTAGCGTCTTAAGCACGAGCGAATGCTGTACTCGTATATTGCTCACCACATGCTGGTGACATTTCTCTGTGAAAAGTACGTGGAGAATAAAAGGATGAAGCGTTCGGCTTTAATCAACACATTAGGTTGCGCTGTGCATTGGACTCTATTCGTAGCATCGTTGAGCTAATTGTATGCGTATTGGGCGGTATAATGGCTTGTGGTGGCCAACCGCTGTAAGCCAATGTTCCTCTCGTCACAGAAAAGTTTGGTACCAATTTTCCGAGCCATGATAGATGAAAGGCTTAGTGGGCCAAGAGTATGGGGTCAAACTAGTGATCAATCCTGTATTTATTGCAGGACATCTCTAACCAGTGAGCTACACGTGCTCATAGAAAGGCATTTGAAGGCCGCAAACACTTTTGCATTGACTCTTCCACGAAACAGAGTAATGAATGAAGAAGAATCGTTACAGAAATCAATGGATGTTCCACTTCACTTGTGAAGTAAACGGCAATCAATAAACGGTGGAATCTTATAACGTTGAGCCTACTGAAGCACTTGATCGAATAGACTGCATGTGAATATAACATCTGTATGATCCGAAGCAGAAATCCTAAATCTATCAGTGCCTTGTTGATCGCAGCTAGACACCCAGAAAAAGTGTATACGTATTCGGCGTCAATAACATATGATTGCAAACAAGTCAGTAGACGTTTATCGAATACCTTTTGTCAGCAGTACCTTAGGAACCACTACTAGCTTTGTAATGAAGCCGAATTTTCCGAGTGTGCGTTCGGAAGCTCTGGTGCGTCACTGAGTATTTCCCTAGGCTGACTTTCTATTCACATTTCCAATACGTTTGAAATTTAGATGTCCTGACATTTCTTTTGAGGTCATTGAGCTATTGCCTGAGTAGATTGCAGTCAACTTAACCTCTCCAAGCTCCAGAGAAGTCGAAAACTGCCGAAACAACTGTGTCATTTGTTTCACCTGTCGTGCGGTTGATCGTCGAGTAACTTAAGTGGGCGCCAGTAAATCTTCCATTTTTCCCCATTGCGTGCAATAGTAGCTCAGTGGGCTCTGCTTACTTTAAGGATTCGTTGATCATAGTATCTTTCTTGTAGGGCTTTCGTGAAGAACTCTGACCATTGGGTCTGTGTTTTTCCTGGTATGCGTTTGGCATTCCGGGGAATCCAGTCGCTAACGGCCCTTGTCCACTGTTTATTGTTCATATGCACCACGTGTCCACCTCTGCTTATCTTCGAAAATCTGACATTTAGAATGGCGTCATCGATTTTTTATTGTTGACGTAGGCCGGAATTTTGTATGCATTCTCTCACTTGACTGATGTAGGATACTCTTAGCATCGTGCTTTTAACTGCCTGTTTTATGACGCTGAGCGACTTTTCATCCTGCTTACTTAGTAACCAAGTCTGTGACGCATATATTAAGGCGGGAAGAGCCGTGAAGTTGAAAAGATGGACACGGAGTTTCGTATTCTCTTCACCATATTCTCGAAGCTCTTGAAAGCTTCCCAAGAGGTTCATGTTGACTCCACGACGAAGTAGTTGAAGCTCGGAGATATTCGTACCAATGAGCGTCAATGGAGCATACGAAACCAATCCATTCTTGATGAATATAGTTTCTGTGAGATTTAGTCGAGGATCAATTTTCCCCAGGTGTTATTAAATTCGGGAAGCATTCATTCCACATGGCCAATGCTTGGTTTTATAAGAGCGATGTCATCAGTAATGCGAAGATTGTGAAATTTTTGTACAGCTCACGAAGAATCTTTATGTACCGAGTAGGGACTGCTTGACTATCAAGGGCTTCCACCACTGCTTCTATCTCAACTGAGTCAAAGGCCTTCCTTAAATCGATAAAAGTGAGATAGAGCGGTCTCTTGTAATAGTGTGGATCTGTTGTCGCCTATAGCTCTTATCCACCGGTTTTCGTTCAGTGCATCTTATATTTGACAATTTGGGGTGTAGAACGGCGTCACTGGTTTTTGATCGTTGATGTATTTCGGAGCTTCGGATCATTTCCGTCACTTCAGTGGAAAGAGATAGTCCTAGCATCGTTCCTTCGTCTCTGTCCATTGGGTCTGTGTTTTTCCTGGTATGCGTTTGGCATTCCGGGAAATCCAGTCGCTAACTGCCCTTGTCCACTGTTTATTGTTCATATGCATCACGTGTCCACCTCTGCTTATCTTCGAAAATCTGACATTTAGAATGGCGTCATCGATTTTTTATTGTTGACGTAGGCCGGAATTTTGTATGCATTCTCTCACTTGACTGATGTAGGATACTCTTAGCATCGTGCTTTTAACTGCCTGTTTTATGACGCTGAGCGACTTTTCATCCTGCTTACTTAGTAACCAAGTCTGTGACGCATATATTAAGGCGGGAAGAGCCGTGAAGTTGAAAAGATGGACACGGAGTTTCGTATTCTCTTCACCATATTCTCGAAGCTCTTGAAAGCTTCCCAAGAGGTTCATGTTGACTCCACGACGAAGTAGTTGAAGCTCGGAGATATTCGTACCAATGAGCGTCAATGGAGCATACGAAACCAATCCATTCTTGATGAATATAGTTTCTGTGAGATTTAGTCGAGGATCAATTTTCCCCAGGTGTTATTAAATTCGGGAAGCATTCATTCCACATGGCCAATGCTTGGTTTTATAAGAGCGATGTCATCAGTAATGCGAAGATTGTGAAATTTTTGTACAGCTCACGAAGAATCTTTATGTACCGAGTAGGGACTGCTTGACTATCAAGGGCTTCCACCACTGCTTCTATCTCAACTGAGTCAAAGGCCTTCCTTAAATCGATAAAAGTGAGATAGAGCGGTCTCTTGTAATAGTGTGGATCTGTTGTCGCCTATAGCTCTTATCCACCGGTTTTCGTTCAGTGCATCTTATATTTGACAATTTGGGGTGTAGAACGGCGTCACTGGTTTTTGATCGTTGATGTATTTCGGAGCTTCGGATCATTTCCGTCACTTCAGTGGAAAGAGATAGTCCTAGCATCGTTCCTTCGACTGCGCCTTCTGCAACTTTGAGATATCAGCTACTGTTAATAAATAGTGTAAATAAAACCCCGTCTGTGCTCATCAAGGAAACAGCGAGCTATTTTCTGCTCATGCTTTAACTCATTATCCCCAGTACGGACACTGCAGTGGACATATCGGGTTAAGTAGGTTCCAGATTTTTTTATCCGACTATGCATACTCATTCGATAACTAATCGAAAACAGATCAAAATAGTAGATGTGGGACCAAAAAAGCCATTCTCCACTCCTAGTTATTTACGAAAAACTTTTTCCGAAGAAGTTTCATGACCGGTAATTTGACTAGCAACTAACCGTTATATTTGACAATCAGAAAATCTTGGATACTTGGATGACCCATCTTCAATGGTTGTGCGGACCCCAGGATTATTTTCGTTTTTTTCGGAGTTTTGCTGGTTTAGCCATTGTGGTTTCCTGGAGTACCAAGGTCAGCCTGGCAGAAGTCTACCCCAGGTCTTCACCACCACAGGCAGTCCTTGTGGATCAAAGGGAGATTTGCCACCATGCAACTTTGATATCAGGACGATGGTGCATCCCGGTACTGGATTACTCTTATCTGCGCTACCTAATGGAAACGCCGGGCTCCTCAGTTTCGGAGACCCTGCCGGGAGTACGAATCCTCCCATTGTACATCGCAGCCCCTACACCCGGGCACACCTCGAAGCCACGATGAGGGGGCAAACCGTTGGAAGGAATCAAAAAACCAAAAATTTCAAGATCAAAATTAGTGTAATAAACTAAGACGGAGTTAACTGCTACTCAATTTTAGTCCTTATCATGAATCACTTTTATTTTGTGGGATCTCTGGTTATGAAAAAAATCCGAAATAGACTCGACATAGGCTGGAAGATACTTCCAATTGCACCATTCACATCCATGGAATGATAGAGCAAAGTCTCTTCTATAATCCTGTCATGTTCACAGACCTCGAAGTTCTCTACTTATTCAGAAGGAGTTTTTCTATTGTCAAAAGAAAATCAGCAGCCGACGAAGAATTACGTACAGTCCACCAAATAAGTAGTGGGGGCGGAATAGGTTAGTGAGATCTCGAATTGTTGCTTCTATAGTGTTTCTTTTAGGCTTAAACTCATGCAGCAAAATGATATGAATTCGTTAGTTCGAAAGCATCATCTCAACCAGTGCAGATTTAGTGTTGGAGAAGTTACGATATGGTGGATAATTAAACTTGAAGCAGGCATCGAAATGGTTGCTGTCTGAGGGCGGTATAATTATGGTCGTCATTAGATTGATATCAACTTAGTAACATTCAACATTAAATATATATATTTTATGTGAACTACAATTACAAGGACACGGAGAAATGAGCAAAACTTGGAGCCTCAGAAGGGCTTTGGACCCATAGCTACACCTTACGGGGGCACTTCTACTGTTCATCACACTAACCGAGACCTTTGTTTCGTCTTCTGAGCCATGTTCAACTCTATTGGTGCTGTCAGCGATCACACGTCAGTGGCAATGATGTGGGAAGCATAAGTCGTCATTGAATTCAGTTATGCTGGAAGCTGATAACACCGACAAAATAGAAAACTGGCGGAGAGAGCAGCAAAGCAAGGGCCACGGTTTGTGTGATGGGCACCCGAAAAAGGTTGTCACTGGTTCGAAGCCCAGCTGAGGTTCCGAGTTTCGCTCATATCTTGGCTCCCTTATGGTTGTATTTCACGTAATGTCCCACTATGAAGAAAGAATAGGTGATAAGCGAAAGTAAACAAAGGTTAAAAACATGTTTCTTATTTAGTTATAAAACTTGTAGTGGTTCCTAAAGTACTGCTGACAAAAGGTACCGATAAACGTCTACCGACTCGCTTACAATCTCGTTGACGCCGGATGCGTATAAAATTTCTGCGAGTGCAGTACATAATGGATTGACTACTGGTATAATCTCACGCTCTTGGCTCAGGATGTCTTCCATCCATCCGGGACTGGTACCACATATACCTAGAATTGGTACCAGACATGTCTAGAACGATAGGAATACTACTGCAAGTTCCCAGGTTCGACTTTCTATTAACCTCGGCATTGGAATATGAATGCGTAGTTTTCTTGTTCAGCAATCGCGATAGTTACTTATTGAACAAGAAACTGAAAAAACTGCTGAACAAGAAAACTACGCATTCACTACTGCAAGTGATTACACAGGTCAAATATGCATGAAATCATCTCTATTATGATACGAATGGGGTTAAATGCACGACGCAACCTGTAGGGATCGATCAACGTTGAACGCTCTATCCTTTTCTCCTCTACATTCCCTTCCTAGACAATTTTCGTCAGCGTATAGTGAATAGTGCGTAGGCATACGACGTCAAACAAATTAAAATCCATTTTCTCTCTTAGCAATCGCGAGGTTGTTAAACAGCATACGTTTACTTCCATACAATAACACACATACAACACAATCGTAGCTGACGTTTCGGCAAAATCGCCTTCTTCAGAGCCGCTTTTTTCATTTGTCTTCCACCGAGGAAGAACAGCCGCTCAGAGTCGCATATGGCTGACAATTGCTGTTTAACAACCTCGCGATTGCTGAGAGAGAAAACAACGAATTCATATTTCAATGCCGAGGTTAATAGAAAGTCGATCCTGGGTACTAAAATCCATTTGATTACTCGTCAACTTCTCATCTTATACTCATTAATAGTGAGGCTCGACTTGTTAATTGACTGAGTCATTGTGAAGAAAACCCGGCAAAAGACTGTCTGTTTAGTCTCGCCACTTCAGCATGTGAGATCGTCCGTTCTGTTTCGCAATCGCAGAATTTTTTGTTAGCTTGTCTCCAGTGATCTGCCTAAAAAGCCTTTCTTATTTCAGGAGTCTTCCCATTTTCTAATATCTTCAGTAAAAAGGATACGTATGTGCAATCTATTCGTGAAAATGCATCTTTATTCTTCATGTAGATCACTCCTTAACTTCTTTACCTTAGATTTTGGCACAGCGCTAATTCCGGCGTCCTCTTTTCCGGTTTCCACAGTTACGTTTATGTGTTTCTTCCCCAAGAACGTGCTTTTAATAACATGCTACCGTATCGGTGTCTGTTATTAAACACGGTGTTAGCGGCCGATAAAAACAGCGGTCATTGCAAGACCAGATATTCTTTCGTATACAGTGTTGAATAAGGTGTGGAGCCGTGAAGTCATGCAAAATGTACTAGAGCCGTCCTTAAAAAACCTGCTAAATGAAATTTTGCTCTATCTAATATCTTAGGTCCTCCTTCTCGCTGTAGTTGGAAAAATAATACTAGATTTGTCTGCTATCATAAAAACACCGATATGATGCATCGACAGGTCTCCACAAGTGGACATGTAAGCCAGATATAAGTTCAGTCGCTACTGCAGTGCTGAGAATGGAATCGAATTCATTTGAATATACCTAAGAGGTAAACGCCAAATGCTCTATCCTTTTTGTGCTTTTCTTCCTGTCGTGTTCATCTTCCTTGACGATAGTCCGTTCAGAGTACCATCGTGTGTGGGAGTATCATTCTGTGATACGTTCATGTCGTCCTAAACTCACTTTACTGCTCTCCTTCTTTGTTTGCCATCAGATCTTCTCATTACATAGCCGGGCTGTAGTAAGGTAGCCGAAAACTGTTCAGTTGTAATTGTTACGAGAGACTAATTACAGTTATGCCGAAGTTCAATCCTGCATAATTAAACCTTTATAACATGGCACTTTCGTGAATAATATGTTTGATATATTTTCATTTTTCAATGACATATTCGTTGACGACAATAAAAAGTCTGGTGACTTAAATTTGCTAGCCCACCTTTCCTTTCTCATTAGATAAGCTAACACGAGGTTGGAGTAACCTCTTGTTATCTCATCAGAGAGAAACACGACTACCCAGTGTGCATTTGTTTTGCGTCGTTTTCGCTTTTGACACTAGAAGAATGAAGAGTATGAGAGCATATAATAGGGATGAAGCACAAACGATAAAGGTATTGACCAGTCCCTAGGAGAAAGGTCATGTATGCAACTTCATAGTTCATTAAGTATCGTTCGAGGAAATTGAACGCATATCTGGCCTATACAAGCGATACCCTGCCGATGTGTCAAGTCGGTATTGCTATCATCCCAGATAGGCCTGGTACTAACTTGCCGACTCCAGAGGGATGCAGTGGTAAGTGGGCCTTAGAGGTGTGACCGAACCAAAAGCCAGCTGTGTATTCTACCTCTAGCCACTACGTTACACACTCCTAAAGGATATCATTCTATAAATTCCGTCTTTCATTGGCACCAAGGTTCAATTTCGTTGTTTTATTAAGTGACTAACTAACCATGATAACTTTCTGTTCGAATGTGGAAATTAGGCAAACGTTATTGTTCCTGTATCACATCATCTCCAGACATTGAAAAAAAGTATCTCTTGCGCAAAAACCGGATTGCCAATTCTGTGCGTGTTAATGATCGATCTACTGACCCTTGTGATATCAAAGGGATTGTTAGAATGCTAGACATTGCCCAATGTCAAGAGTGCCGCAGACATCTTGTAGATAAGGGGGTCTCGTAGGTTCTCCTTGTGTGTGTTCTTTTACTGACGCTCGCATGATGACCGACTTCAAGAATGTGAGTCCGCTCTTGCATTAAAGTTTTGAACGTTTTAATGTGCCAATAATTTTGTTACTTTTTTAGAAGAGAGAATAGTAAAAGCAAGATCCTAGAAAGATTATATGTACTTATGAACCCAATTTTTCAAGTATGTGTGATTTCGGCTGCTGTTTTAGGATTTTTTTTCGTCTCCATGAATGTCTTTGAGTGCTGGTGGAGCCGGTTCTCCCCTGTAATCTTGGAATAGCTTAACTGGGTTCAATGCCGATGTGGGCTTCTCAGATCAATCTCGTTGACCGGTGATTGCTGATAGATAGAAAGATGGTAGATAGAAAGCTAGCTGAGAGAAACGCAGATGAAGGGCCTCCGTGGCGCAGTATGTGATGCACGATCCCCCGGAAAAGGAAATGATGGTCCGATCTAGCCCAGCGTCTAAATTTTGCGATTATCTCAGCATCGTTGTGGTTAATCCTGGAACAGTTGTGCTAGAGCGTCATCATGAGTAGTGTACAACTTTTGTGAACTGGAGGTAGCGAGCTGAGCTTGAACAATTTTGCAACCAATTTCACAACCCCATAGCGATGGTAAGCTCAGTGGCTCTGCTTGGGGCCGAATTGCCGACATGTCCACACTAAATAATATGATTACTACTGTGTTATGCGTTCTCTTCGCCAACAATTAATATTCGCGTGAAAGTGTAACATTTGTAGGAGCCATATGGTGCTGAAATAATGGCAACCATCAACTTTTAACTAACATACCTAAACGCATAAGGGATTGGGATAACTCTAATAAAAAAGTGCTATGATCCACAAACCATTGCCTAAAGGCTAACAGTTCTCACGTTTTTCCGCAATTGAATCCGACTTTTCTGCAGCCCATGACATATATTTCTTTCATTTGATTCTTCAGAGGCTCGTATTTTGAAAACGAAATCAAATGAGTAAGCAGGATTTCGTCCAGCAGGACATGATGGTGTTCCTCTATGAAACGCCTACGATTGTAACTGCCTACGTCCATTGGAATTTTTAGAAATCTCCAAATTTTAAAAACCCAAATTACATTGTCAGCTTCCTCAAAGGTTTTAATTTTAAACATTTCTAAATTCTAAAGCACACTACATTTATATGTTTATGTTCAAAATATTTATATGCAATTAATCCTATGGAGTAAAATTTTTCCCATGCTCTATAAAGTTCTGAACTCCTGAAATACTCACCAGTCGAGAGATTACTTGTATATTTACTTGAATACTTGAACGGCCCGTCCTCAATATTTGTACGGGTCCCAGCATAATTTCTATTGTTTGGAGCTTTTCTGGTTTAGCCATTGCGTTCCCATGGTGTCCTGAGGTCAGCATGGGCAAAGTCTGCCCCAGGTCGTCGCCACCACGAGCAATCGCCGCCCTTGTGGATCAGAGTGTGATTTGCCACCATGCGACTAGTTTCATAACAGGACAGTGGTGGATCCTGGTATAGGTTTACTTTTACCTGGGCTGCCTGATGGAAGCGCCGGACTCCTTATCAGCCAGGGAGACCCTGCTGAGAAATGATTCCTCTGTTGCACATCGCAGCCCAACACCCAGGAGCACCACCCAGCTACGATGGAGCAGTAAACCGTTAGAAGGATCGAGAAATCATCGTCAGTTAGTGAAAAACTAGCTTCATCACTGGAGATTTGAAGTTCTCAGATACTCTGAGAATCAGAAAACCAACACCTTTGAAAATACGTTAAACATGTATTCATTTTTTAGAACTGTTTCATCTGTTCTTTGAGGATCTGTTTCCACTTAAAAGAGATAGCCGTTCAAGTTTTTACAAATTACCATAGAATTTCATGTGAAAACGAACGTGATCGGTGGTTCGACTTTTAGAGAATTTCTCAGTTAATCGCTAAATTCCTAACGAAGTAATAAAGTGCAGCTTAAATACCCAGATGAGATCACTATGCATAAGACAAGCTGTTACTAGTACATCTTGTAGTGGTGCTCTTTGTCACGATTCTCATTCATGTGACTGGTCGATTCGTACGTAATTTGCCAAATTGGGCCTGAAATCCCATTAATGGGTCGAGTTAGTCCATCGTGTTTAGATGAAATCTCCGCCGTATTAGTGATGGTACTCGAGTACTCTTGCTGTGTCAATAACCAAAACGATTACCTTCTCACCTGCGTGTCCGTTTCTTCTCTTAGCATCTCCACAATGCTCCACTTCGGACAGATACTCTTCTTAAATTCCACGACGTATTTTTTTTTAGCAGTTTACAATGTGAAGTGGATGATTAGTTGATGAGTATGAGAAGATTTCCAAAATATCTTTCTTAGCGTCTAACCTTTGTTGACTCTGAGCAGCGTTCGACAGTGACTAAAGGAATGTAGTCCTACTAGCTGTCGTTGTCGAAATAATGAAACAATAAGATTTTCCGTCGACTCCTTACATTCTTCAAAGTGAATAGGATCCCACAAGGCGACATTATCTCATTAAAACTGTTTACAACCGCACTGAAATGGTTAATGAAGTTTTGGGCTAGATTAGATTGGGACAAGAAGAGCATACGCAGTGGTAGAAAATTCATGCCAAATCTCCATTTCTCTGACAATATCATAATCTTTCCGAGGAGTACCAGGCGATGCTCAATGAGCTCAACAAAGCTGTAGGAAGATAAAACCGCGCATAAATAGGAATCTGACATTAGTGAATATGGAAAAAAAAAACCACGAAAGAGGAATAATGCAGGAGTGCAGCAAGCAAGCCCAAGAGCCGCGTTTGGGTCCTTCGCGGAAATTAACGAGAAAGGAGAAAGTGGTGGCTCCGAAACTATACGCTCACTTTTTCGACTAAGCAGTACTACTGGCGGTCTGAAGAAACATCTTTTGATACTTCTGAGTTTAAAATCTTCGTACACCACCTACAAGACGTTGCAATGATTTTTTTTAGGTTTATCCGGCACATAAAACGCCTGGCCGGAATGCACAGTTCAGATCACTGAGAGCTATCCTATCTTTAAGATACACGGAGAATACAAATACCAGTGACAAAACACAGATGACGGGCCGATCATGTGATAAGCGGACTACCTTTAAGATGGCTGCATACACGATGGGCCGACGGTTTTGAGACTCTCTCTCGTAAACCAGCTGCATTCGCAGATGGAGAAGATTTATAGCTCATAAAATGGGTATTGTGGACATCACCACACGGCCAACCACCACGATTGCATGAGACAAATGAGAAATGTGCTGGAGCAGGCACGATCCGTAAAGTAGGAACACTCAACATCAAAAACATAAATTTCTGGCTCTCCTAGGATCAAGCTCTTATACCACTACATGACACTATTATACATTTTTGAAAACTTATTTTCACGTAGGTTTAAATGGACACCGGATCGGTTTCCGGTTCGATCCTGCGCTTGTGCTCACCAAACCTTCCATCAATCCATCCGGGGTCAACAAATTTGTAACCGACTTGACTGCGACGATGAAAATGCACCCTGTAGAGACGGATCAACGCGGAACGTTTTATCCTTTTTTTATACGCATGCGCTTGCCTATTACCCATTCTTCATTGTATTATCAGTTCCTTGGAAGTCCTAACTATCTGTTCTGCAATTTTTCCTATTTTTTCTTTTTTCTCTTTCCTCGTGATATTCTCTGACATATCGATAACCTTGTCAACCTGTTCACCGTCGGAGAAATGATTTGTAATCTTTTGTTGAATAAACAGGTCTTTGATCGGAAACACAAGGTGGCTGGAATGCCTGCTTAGCATGTTGGTGTCCTTCGACGATCGCAGTTGTCGGCCTTACTTGAAGTTGAGAATGCAAATAGTCACAGACTAGCAGACGCGTTCAATGGTAGATCTTGTTGAAGAAATAGATGTTGAAGTTTGCAATCAGTTGGTCGAGCGGCATGAAATCCTGCTGCTATCGTGATGTTCCCAGAGGTCCTTTGAGGGTCATAACAAGATGGCAGTGTCAGCGTCTCCTGGGAATTCTTTCGGTATGCTGGAGGAAGGGCAGGAGGAAATGCTGGATGAAAGGCGGTGCTACGAAAAGGAGATTTCAGGAGATTCACATAGGCGGGATCGATGAAGCTGCTGCTGAGTTGGTTCACCATCCGTCAACAACACATTCTGGTGGCGTAAGCCATTTACGTCGAAATATTCAGGTTTTATGAAACGATTTTCCTATGCTCACCATCTTTTACCAGAGTTTCTTCCCCACAATAGTTACCTCCCCTCTACTTGCTTTTGACGATTTGAAGTTCAAGGAGTGTTTTTTTCCTTATTATCAAAGAAGTATCCGTTGCTTAAATACTCTTACTCTTCTGGCTTAGTCAAGTGTAGAAATCGATATTTCAGATTAGCTGATCACAAGAAATACAGTGTCTATCTTTTACATAATCACAACGGTTATAAAAATTTCGTTCATTCGACTTCTGCTTCCATTGTCTTGTGGACTACCGTTGATCGCTAGATTTTCTAAATCATATTAATCGATAGTACCAGACATAAACCATAATATAAATCTAATGAACGATTCATGACGCTTTGTAAAAGTTTGTAAGGATTACTGATCTCTCAGTGGCGAGTATTGCGCAGTGGATAGAGGTTCACTGCAATATGCACGTGGTCGTTGGTTCAATCGCACACCCTGGGCCTCACCAAACCTTCCACACCTCAGGAGTCAGAGTATAATGAATTTTTACCCACCACAAGACCCTAAAAAAAGCTCTCGGCGTTGATCAATCCCTGAGGGATGCGCCATGCATCCGACTTCATTAAGTATCGTTGGAGGTGATTGAATGCATATCTGGCCTCTACAATGACTCGCGGTGGCCTACCGATGTATCGAGCCAGTGCTGCTATCCTCCCAGACAAATCCGGCACCAATATGCTGACCCCGGAGAGATGGAAGGCTTGGTGGGCCATGGGCGCAGGATCAATTCCACGTGCGTGCCACAGTGGCACCTCCAACCACTGCGCCACACACGCCCTTCCACAAGACACTATGTAGGTTAAATATAAATTCAGTGACCTCAACGATGTTACGAATGAAGTCAAATGTTTGGCGCATTTGTGATGCCACTGATCAATGACGAATGCTTCATCCTTAATGTTTTAATGAACGTCCGTTAATGGTGGGATGATGTGTGGAAGTGTTTGCTGAAGGCTGCTTCGTTCGTGCAACACTCTGTGTAGTGTTCATGTTTTTGTGATTTCGTCTCTCTTTTCTTGTAGTCTTCAAATTTGATATCAAGACAAGAAGAAAATATGTTCAAAGGAAATCTTCCTCCCAAGGAAATCCACTTCAATTAGCCTCACTTCACACTCTTCATTATTCATTTGTCGCGTTTCCTTCGGACCTTATATGTAACCGCTTCTAGTAGTTTCGGCGGTCTACAAATAAGAAGTACATGTAAATACCAATATATTCTCAGAGTAGCGAAAAAGTTAGGCATCGTCATGAGAGTGGCAATGCCGTTTGATGCAATTTTCTCGCATAGTTTTCTCTGTTTCCGGAACGGTTTCCTGCACTCATTGAGGCTTTAGCCCAGAGGCCAAAGTGGCGTTGATGTCGCACTCGATTTTCCGGCCACTCTACTTCGAACATCGGCGAAAACTCTTCACAACCATATTTTTTCGGTCTAATGGGATTTTATGCCGAGCAGAGTTTCTCGTCTCGGCACTGCTAGGATTGTCAGCGGAACAAAAAGCCTGACGTTATTCACTTGAGCGGACCTCGTCGTTGCCAAAACCATACTCTTCAAACCGATGGTTATTTAGCCTCGGTAAAAGGATAGAGGATAAAGCTCTCGGCGTTGATCAATCCCTGAGGGATGCGCCATGCATTCGACTTCATTAAGTATCGCTGGAGGTGATTGAATGCATATCTGGCCTTTACAATGAATCGTGGTGGCCTGCCGATGTATCAAGCCAGTGCTGCTATCCTCCCAGACAAGTCTGCTACCAATTTGCCGACCCCGGAGGGATGGAAGGCTTGGTGGGCCATGGGCGCATTTCACGCGAGCGCCGCAATGGCCCCTGCAACCACTGCGCCACACGCGCCCTTTTTTAGCCTCGGTAGTAGCAGTCAATATCTTTCTGGTCTGTTAAGTTAACAAGAAGTTGGTAAAGGTGGTGTATATTCGCCTGGATAAAATGATAAACCTCTCGGCATTGATCAATCGCTGAAGAATGCGCTGTGCATTCGACTTCATTAAGCATCGTTGGGGGTGATCTATTGCATATTTGGCCTTTTACAATGACTCGCGGTGGCCTATCGATGTATCACCTAGAGCGTGTGTGGCGCAATGGTTGGAGGAGCCACTATGGCACATACGTGGATTCGATTTCCGCGCCCCTGGCCCACCAAGACCATCCCTCCGGGTTCGGCAAATTGGTATCAGACTTGTCTGGGAGGATAGCAGCACTGGCTCGATACATCGGCAGGCCACCGCGAGTCATTGTAAAGGCCAGATATGCACCTCTAACGATACTTAATGAAGTCGAATGCATGGCCCATCCCTAAAGGATTGATCAACGCCGAGACCTTTATCCTTATTTTATCTATACTCGCCTGACGTTTCGACATCTTCCTCATCATGTAGTCAACGCTCACCGTGCGATAGGGCGTGGCCTCTGCTCCATCGCTAAGGCCCTTTAATTGCTTCTGACCTGTGGGCCGTCCGTCCAGAGATTAGGTAAACCCCTTCGATTAACCCCTGGTTGAGCAAAGTAGAAGGTATGCTGAGTCCATCCTCTATTTAGTTGTTAGACTTTATAGCAATTGTAATTCTTTGCCTCGACTCGCATTTTTTTTCTCAGTTAGCAGAATTTCGCAAACGTTCTTATCACTCAGTGCCATCTTTGCGCTCTTTTTGTCCTTATTGCAAATTCTCTCTATCTAAGTGGAGAGTAAAGATAAGACCTTTTCTTCTAAATTTTAATGACTTCGTTTCAAGAAAGCAGAAGATGCTTTTACTACGGTATTGGTTAGAGTCGTACCTAATACCACTGGGACAAACTGTACTTACTTGGGTACGTGGACGGGCCTGCCTCATTTGTTGTGCGGGCCTCAGCATAACTTCCATTTTCTCGAAGTTTTGCTAGTTTAGCCATTGTGGTTTCCTGGAGTCCTGAGGTCAGCCTAGCTAAGGTCTGCCCCAGGTCGTCACCACCACAGGCAGTCGTCGCCCTTGTGTATCAGAGGGAGATTTGCCACCACGCGACTAGTTTGCTACCAGGACAGCGGATAGATTTTGGTATTGGCTTTTTCTTAGCTGCGCTTCCTAATGGAAACGCCAGACTCTTCAACTTGAGAGACCCTGCTAAGGTTGTGAATCCTCCCGATGTACATCACAGCCCGACGCTCAGGAACACCTCCTAGCCACGATGAGGCGATAAACCATTGAGAGGGGGACAAACTGTAGTTTAGATATTTTTTGAACTGTCTACCATGTCGTCAATCTTTGCCAATCGGCGGATGCTCGTCTCAAGAATGCCATGAGTGATGCGGAGCGTAGCTGTAATATCAGGTGACTGAATGTCGAACTGTGATGTGAAGCGAGGAGTCCAGTCTTCCGATAAAGTCACCTAAGCTCATTAACATATCGACTTCCCTAAAATTTCATCTAAGAGGAAGTTAGTGCCATCGTTAAAATCTTACCGAATATGTAACTTATCAGTGAGATGGAATTGTGTTCAGGATTCAGCCTTCCTAGTGAAAATGAGGTTGTCGTTCAAACACATCATGTATGCGGTGCACCTGGTTTTAGACATTTTGGATCCCGGTGCGATGTCACTCATCTGATCCCTTGATATTTGATCGTTGACTTAGGTTGGCGCTTCGGATTCCCTACTCCACATTCGTGGTACCGGATACTCCTAGCACTCTCCTCTCGACCCCACCCTCAAAGCTCTCAAACTCAACTTCAAAACTGTGGTCTTTCATCCTGTTTGGGTAGTCGACCATGTTCAGTTAAGGAGAATAGTGTTGTGGAGTTGAAGAATTGGGCACTGAATCGAGTGTTCTCTGTTCTGGTCACTGTATCTCCAATACTCTTGTGAACTCTCCAAGTCCCTTGCTTTTTCCAGATTGACTTTAAAATTAAGCCCTTCAGTTCTCCACTCGTACACATTTAGCTGTGGAACTTCAAAGATGCGACATGCTTGTATGTGATTATTCACTGATGAGGACTGTACTCTTGGCGGCCTTGAATGGAACTTCGTGTCTTAGATAACGTTCCTCTAAATTATTACTTAGTGAATAAGGCATCTCCCAACGGTTTGCCGCCTCATCGTGAATAGGAAATATTTCTGGGTGTCGAGCTGCGATCTACAACGGAGGGTTCATCCCTCGGCAGGGTCTACAAAGCTGAGAAGGAGTCCGGCGTTTCCTTCAGAAAGCGCAACCAAGAGTAAACCATTACCAGAATCCACCACCGTCCTGTTATCAAACAAGTCGCATGGTGGCAAATCTCACTCTGATCCACAAAGGTGGCGACTGCGTGATGGCGACGACCTGGGGCAGACTTTGGCCATGTTGATCTCGGGACTGGAAGGAAACACCATGGCTAAACCAGCAACTCTCCGAAGAACATAGTACCTGCTGGGGCCTGCATAACTAGTGAGGACGGGCCGGTCAATTATCCAAGTAAGTAACAGCAGGGCACAAATAATCCCTCCTTGGATGGGGTCCGATTCTACAGAGGCGTCTCAGCAGGCATAAATATTACTAATCGTTTTTGTTAATAATATCAACTGTGAATTAATACTTCTTATTTGATCTTACTGCACACATCTGGAATTTCTGGCAAGTATTGTAATCCTAGAAGCACACCATTGTATTTTTATGAACAAAATCTCACATCTAATGCAGATATTCTTAACGTATGTTTTGAGCTTAATTACCAATCTGGATTCGGTAACGAATTTGCCAGCAACGATCCGAGATGTCCAGACGCCCTTCCTGTCGGAAGAAATTCTCCACAGGTAAGTCGAGAGCTTATTGAGTTCTTAACTGCTTATTTACGTCTTCGAAGCAATGATAGCTTTATTCTTTTTCGGCTTCTATTCATATCACTGATTTTTCTTGCATTCTTCGCTTTATCTATAATGGCCATCACCAAGACCAGGTGCTAAGTTGAACGATGAAAAGAGATCTATAGTTCACCAAATTTCCATCACTTTTTTCTTCAGAAATGTCCTTACGGCCTGTATGCAGAGCAGTTGAGTGGGACTGCATTTACTGCTCCACGTGTCATGAACAAGAGGAGGTTTGCTATTTTTGTGCAGTTTCTCGTTATTTAAGTTTTAATTTAAAAAAAAGAGCTTGGAAAGTAATGGTATTGTTAACCTTTTATTCGCTGCTTCCTATAGTTTTTCACGGCAGGGTATGATGTGAAATACAGCCATGACGATGCTGAGATATTCACAAAACTTAGACTGCGAACCAGATCGATCCCCTATTTCCCTTTCTGGGAGTTCACACATTACGCACTGCACTGCGAAAGCCCTTGCCTTACGTTTCTCTCAGCTAGCTTTTCCGCCTATCGTTGCCATCAGCAATCATCTATTAGTAATGTAATGTAATGCCATTGTTACGCCATGAGATTAAGATGGAAAAGAGTTTGGAATTGGAAATGGGTAATTGGATATCCGGAGATATTTAATCTCTTCAACACTAAACACGCTCTTCTCTTTAACACATTGGTGATGACGTTCATCGATTTCAGTGGATGTGTAACCGATAATAGTTTATTCTCACAATTTTAAGCATATAATTGTTAAAATTGTTGAGCTTACACGATGTCGGTAGCAAGAGTTATTTGGCTTAGTAAGGTTTATTCGGCTAACGTTTCGACGTCTTCGTCTTCATCAGAGCCATAGTTAACGTGTTAAAGTCTTCAGTTGTTAAAGCATATAGTTGAAGTGGAAATCGTTAAAATCCTCGTATTTTGTTCAAGAACGTAAAAGTTTGATCATTCCATCAAGATAAAGTGACGGGCACCTACAAAAGAAGGTTCCTTTACACGTGTCGAGACCCCTAGTTCAAGAATTGAGCAGAGTGAATGAATAGGAATTCGTCCAGTCGCAAACGATTATGTCCCGAAAGTTTTTTTTTTTAAATTTTTATCCAATCAAGTAAAATAAAAAAAGATATTTCGGGAAAGTTTTCTATGTCAAGTCCAGGGTACTCAGTTATCCAAGATTCGATTTCCTAATCGGTAAGTTCTCTTTCCTGTCCTTTCCGTGTAGGTTGTACCACCTGTTCTCTTTTAGCTAGCCTTTGAAGACTCACTGTTTTGCATCTGTCCTGTACGAGCTCATTTTATCAGAAATTCTATTTCTTTTTTGCCGTTAATTCGTATGCTAAATCGCATTAGGGGATGTGCTACAGCAGTGATGATTCTCCGTCCTTCCTTGTATCCTCCGACAGAGGGCCGGATGTCCTAATTAAATTTGGGCCCGGATTGGCTTATTCAACTCGTGGATAACATTGTCGATTGTGTTCTTCTTATTTGCCGCGATATTTTAAATTTTAGATTCTTAATATTTTTTGGATCACCTGAATCAACAAATAGCCCATAATCACCGAGTCTGTGCTCGTTCTAAAGGAGTAATCTGAATAAAATACCGTGAATTTAGCTGTTGATTTTTTGACACTTTTCCAGCTGGTTGTATCGCATCCGTCCTTCCGTAGTACATAAGCCCTTCGAGAAGGTCTTGGTTGAGAACTGCACCAATAATTTTGTCGGGATCGAGCCAACTCCTAACCAATATAGGTGGCATCCATTTCCGTTCCCAAAGGTAAAAGGAGTGGATTTCATTCAGGTAATTATAATTCGGTCTGTTACTGCTTAGTGAACGTGTGCGAATTTCGAAAGCAGCTAAGCAAGCAAGACCATTTAATGAATCTGGTGTATTCAGCCGAGTTTTCTCTTATTTGCGTGTCTCTCTTTGTCAAAACGAATCGATGCAGTGAGATTAGCATCGAAGAGGAATCGTCATGGTTCCATTAATAAGGTGTGCGTTTCAGGGTCTCTACACCATATGTGGTGGTGGAGATGTGGTATCACGTTCTGGGATAGCTATACATCAATATGGTTGCAACTCATCGATGACTGGTAAAGCATTTTACAATGCTGACGGCGATTTCCTAATCGGTAAGTTCTCTTTCTGCTATTTAGAGCGGTTCACTATTGTTTTATGTAACATACATAATATGTGGGAAAAAGGTAGTAGCCGTCTCGGCTATAACTTTAGAATTTTTCATCGCAAGTTTTGTCGAAATTTTGTTTTCATTGTCAAAGGTCATGTGAAAAAAATCACAATTTTTAACAGAAACATAGTTGAAAAGAGTCCGTGTGTTTATTAGCAGGTTACTGTATGTCTTCGTAAATCATTAAGAAAAATCATGTAGGGTGCGTGTGGCGCAGTGGTTGGAGGCGCCACTGCGATACACACGTGGAATCGATCCACGCCCCGATGGCCCACCAAGCCCTCCATCCCTCTGGGGTCAGCATATTGGTGTCGGATTTGTCTGGGAGGATAGCAGCACTGGCTCCATACATCGGTGGGCCGCCGCGAGTCATTGTAAAGGTCAGATATGCATTCAATCACCTCCAACGATACTTAATGAAGTCGGATGCATGGCGCATCCCTCAAGGATTGATCAACGCCGAGAGCTTTATCCTTTATTTTATCCTTTCTAAATGGTTGAGGTCTTTGTTCTTTTTCCAATATCCGACATCACGTACGCGCATCCTTGCATTTCCTGTATTCGATCCGTTTCCTCGCATCTATCAACGAAGTTCTCCGAATTTTTCGTAGCTGGGTTCGGCCAGGGTTTGAGGAGTTTTGGTCTTCTTTATGAATGTCTTGAATGCCGGTCGAATCAGTTTTCCCAGAGACCCTGGATTAACCGTACAAGGTCTTCGTCTCAGCCACTTACTAACTTCTGTAACGTGATATCGGGCAAGTCTCGTACCTGTTTCTCGATTTCATTGGGATGAGAGGTTTGACTGATTTGGGACGGGGTCGAACCCGAGGCCATGTAAGTACAGATTGGCATTACTACTGCGCTAGCCGCATAATCATTATTGCGTTATTGGTTACTACGATACGTATTTCACCTATAGCGGTAATCTTAATGAGAACATTATGCATAAATAGCGTTCGTTGTCAGAGAAGTGATTGCGAGTGAATATTTCCGACAGCATTTTTACCTATTTGTATAGCATAAAATGGAAATATTAATACGGAAGTATGTCATATATTGAACGGCGTCACCACTGATCCACTACCGTCACAGCGAACTTCATACATTCTTTGCTATCTGTAACAATAATATTTTTAAAATTGAATTTCCTTTAGTCTTTGACAAAACGGTCTGGTAATATGCTCGTTTAAAGTTGATGTTAAAACCTCGAAAAAACGTATTTTAATATGAGGCGAAATACATCGCTCTGAGGAAGGCGAAATCCGCCGAAACGTCAGCTTGTACGTAAATAAATAAAATAACACCTCGTGTTTGCTAAACAGAAGTAGAAAGAACCATTCCATCAATGCCGAGGTTAATAGAAAGTCGGACGTGGGAGTATTTTAATATTTTTCAAACAGTTTTACGACGATTTTCGAGAACAGACGGTAATTTCTCGATCGCTGCAGTGTTTCAAGAGTTCAGAACTTTACGCCTTTAGAGAGCAAACTTTGCTCTATTGCATTAATCTCACGCATATTTTCTGCAGTGTTCCATAAAATTTAAACATGTTTTGAGTTAAAACTTTCCAAATATTGTTAACACAATATAAAGGGATACAGAACTCGGCGTTGATCAATCGCTGAGAGATATGTGTCATACATTCGACTTCATTAAGCACCGTTATGAGGTGATTGAAGCCATATCTGGAATTTAGGATTCGCGGTGGCGTAACGATATATCGAGCTAGTGCTGCTGTTCTCTCAGACATGTTTGCTACTAATTTGTTGACGTCGAAAAGATTCAAGGCTTAATGGGCCACGGGCGCGGTGATCGATTCCATGAGTATTGAAGGGCGCTTCCGACCACTGCGCTACACGCTCCACAACACAATTTAAGCAGCAGCTGCAGTTACAACTATGTCCTCTTGGGCGAAATCCCACTTGTTCATTGCCTTTCGTGTTCGAAATGAGAACTTCGAAACACTAAAGCAAGAGAAGTATATGTCGTGTGCCCCAGAAAACCATAATATAATCATGACAAAGCATGAGAATTTTCCTGCTGCTGGTAAACATTTGTAAGTTCTAGTAGTTCTTGTTGCAATTAATAGAATTCATTATGAGCTGAGATATTTTGCTTCAAATTTGAGAACGCCATTTTCAAATTTGTTGAATTACTATGTTCCTATGTAAGATTTCTTTGTGGTTGATAGAAATCTTGGTTTTTGTGTTTTATGATACTTTTTTCTTGATAAATGGCTTAGTCGCCTTTATAACGCTTTATCGTTTAGTTCCACAAGAAGGTGAACTAAAAGTTACCACTGAATTCGGACGTATCCTCGTCGGTATACAAGAGATTGTCGTAATTCCACAAGGCCTGTGACTAAATTAATTTGTGGTATATAACGCAATTATTTAGAGTGTCCTTAAAAGTTTAGGTATATTACCTTACCAAGGTTATAAAATGGTTCCAGCTTTTGTAGCATTGAGTGACCTTAGAAGGTTAAGTTGAGAATATACCTCATTTCTTCTTAATTTTGATTTTAATGTTCCTCCTTGTATTTCTTGGTGGTGAAAATATGGTCCACTAACTCTTTAATATTATGAATGTATCAAAGAAGAGACAGATAGTGTGAATGCAGTAAAAGTATTTGTTATTAAGGTGTTCGTTTTTCGATAGATGTAAATGGGCCGTCACGTGGCTACGTTCTTGAAGTTTACGGTACCCACTTCCAGCTTCCAGATCTCGGCCCTGTAGGTCTGTATAACATGTATAAATTTTTGTTTCTTATTTTTTAACCCCATCATTGGTTTAAAAACATAGTTCATTTTTTATCATTACTTGTCTTGGGGAAAGTGAATATTTACTCAGGAAGACATGTACGTGCACTACTGCAATTACCTCATTCATTTTTACCTTTCGCGGAAATGACAATTTAAAGCATTTTGTTGGTTTGGAGTTCATGTCGTATTTCTGAACTCCATGTTATGTCTTCACGATTTAACTGTATCGCTTATATTAAGGGGCGAATGGATTAGCCAATCCACGTGATTTCAAAACACCGGTAGCATGGTTTGAAGACGTTGATATACCGTTTGAGATTTTCAACAAGTACCAGGGATTATTTTTCGTTGCAAAGCAGGTACTTTAATTTCTATAGGGTGTATTGTTTGGGTGTACAATTTACCTACTCGTAACATAAAAATGGGTAGTGCTCTCGACGTTGATCTGTTTCTGAGTAATGCGCCATGCATCCGACTTCATTAAGCATCGTTGGAGGTGATTGAATGCATATATGGCCTTTACAATGACTCGAGGTGGCCTACCGATATATTGAGCCAGTGTTGCTATCCTTCTAGACAAGTCTGATACCAATTTGCTGACTCGCCAGGGATGGAAGGCTTGGTCGACCAGGGGTGCGGGAATCGATCGCATGTGTATTGCAGGGCGCTTCCAACCATTGCGCCACACGCACCTTTACTCATAACATACCGGATATTATCGAATTGCATCAAAAAGTTGTGTATCCATAAAACTCGTAGTCGATAGGTTGCGAAGCAATCTAAAGAATTGTGTGAAAGCGAAGAAGTCTTACTTTGTTGTGTATTTACTATTCACTAAATATAGTAGTAAGTTTAAATAGTTCATGTACTTAACAGGGTTTGCTTTCGACAAGTATGCAAAGAAGTGTTTGTACGGAAAAAGGAATATCTATTTGAAAATTAGGTCTTATTAAGTGTCTTGTAACGCTTAACCCACTTCTTAGAAAAGGTATATATGACCCACAATGATTACAATGTGTTGAAGAAGGTATCTGCAAGACGTTGTCCAAAAGATGAAGTTCACTTTTTTCAAATAATTTGTGGGTAAGAAATAAGTATTTATAATGTTCCATTAAACTCTGTATTCACCACACTCCGTATTATCTTTCGCGCTATAAAAGTCATTTCAACTCTATTTTTTGTTGCTTTCAAAAGTCAAGAGGTGATTGTAATAGATGAAATGGCTTGTTTATCGGGAATGTCATTGGTTTGAAACATTCATTGTTCTGTCAGCCTTCCACATTTGCAATTACAGCCAATTATTTACCACTTCTCCGCGATTGGACATGACTCCATTGGGTTGCTCGCGCAAGTCATTCCATATGCATAATCCGCACTCCGAGTGGGAACCCACAAGCAAAACACGGACATGGTGAATTCTTGTATTGGTTTACTCTTAGCTGTTCTTCTTCATGGAAACGCCGGACTCCTTGTCAGCTGGAGAGATCCTGCTGAGGGGATGAATTCCCCCGCTGTACATCACAGCCCGAAACTTAGGAACACATCCTAGCCAAGATGAGGCTGTAAATCATTCCTTGTTGAAATCGATGCTCTTAAATTTATTATTTGTTCTGCGCTCTAAGAAATTGTTTTAGAAAATTTTCAGAATGAGCAACTGTTCATGTTACGCCTATCGATAGAACTATTTGTTTCTTTTTTCAAGGTACTTACATAACTCAACATTAGAGTCCTCCGACACCTAATTTCGTGTAAATGATGTCTAACTATCGCACTTGCAATTGTAGTCCTCATCTCATACCGGCATATCTGCTTTCCACGCATGGGCCATATGTATACCTTTCAAATTATCAAGTCTTTGTACTGATTTGTCGTTACAAACAGAATTAATTCCGACGACCCTTATGCTGAGCGGCGTATGATGCAGAGATATCTTATCATGTCCTTCATCTGTGATACCTTCACTACCATGTACCCTCACAATCTATGTGACCAGACAAGCAAACTGTTCCGAAGAACTTTTTTTGCATACTACTAGTGTAGAGAATACTTTTTCTGAACCATCGACTAATATGTAGACTGCTGGATATCATTTCGGTGTAAAAACCAGAGCAAAAAGTCACTCTGCCGTAAAACGAACCATCTGGAAGAAAGAAGAGGCGCCAATCCACGTGTGTTAATTTTCCACTTTCATATCGACCTGTAGGTGTTAAGGTCAATTAAAATCGTACGTGTACTGTTCGTAGAACTACTTAGATATCTTACAGGCTCTTCAGTTTGTTTAAGTTAACATAACTAGATATTAAAGTACAACACTCAGCATTAAACGAAGTGGTATAACCAAAGACTAAAAAGATAAAGCTGTCGGCGTTTATCAATCCCTGAGGGATGTGCCATGCATTCGAATTCATTAAGCATCGTTGGAGGTGACTGAATGCATATGTGGCCTCTACAATAACTCATGGTGGCCTACTGATGTGTCCATCCAGTTCTGCTATCTTCCTATACAAGTCTGGTATCAATCTGCCGACCCCAGCAGAGCAGAAGGCTTGGTGCGCCTTGAGCTCCTGGATCGATCCCACGTGTGTTGCAGGGTTCCTTCGACCACTGCGCTTCACTGGCCGTTCAACAACTTTCAGTATGAAGAGAAAGTGATCCAGCTAGAACAAAAACTTCTGCTGTTGCGGTCGCTTGCGAAAATCCCATGATATGTGGTTGGTCTGATCCATGTGTTTTCAACGACCGTCGGAATAAATTTATTATGTGTTGCTCAAGAGTTTTATATAAGTTTGCGTAACATAGCACTTTTCATATCATGTGATTTTTTTATAAGGTGCCTCGTTCAGGTGGAAACCTGGACGTTCTTTAGTGGAATGTCTAGTAGTAAGAAATGACCATGGGCGCGTGTGGCGCAGTAGTCGGAGGCGCCCTGCAATACACATGGGATCGATCCCAGGCTCCCAAGCTCATCAAGCCTTCCATCTCTTTGGGGTCGGCAAATTGGTACCGGACTTGTCTGGGAGGATAACATCACTGGTTCGATAAATCGGTAGGTTACCGCGAGTAAAGGCCAGATATGCATTCAGTCACCTCCAACGATGCTTAAGGAAGTCGAATGCATGACGCATCCTTTAGGGATTGATCAACGCCGAGAGCTTTATCCACTTTTCTTAGAAATGGCAATTTGGCAAATGGGAATTTTTGATGGAGGGTTTACCATCTGGGCATTAGGTTTAGGTTTTTACACTTCAGTGATTTCTCTTGCACAAAAGTATAGATGAACTGCAAGTTTGCTGTACATTGTTGTCAGAAAATTGAAGCGTTCTCCATAAACCTCGAAAGGTTTTTCAATGACTTAGAAGAACTCTGTCAACAATTCAAGAAGGATTTGGAGACAAAAGTAAGTAAATGTTGTGGTATTTGTCTCTTCTTTAGGACCACTCACCGTTCGATGTAGTTGCGTGGCATGGTAACTACGTGCCGTTCAAGTACGACTTGCGGAATTTCAACGTCATAAATACAGTATCGTTTGACCACTGTGTGAGTTTTCCATGTTTATAAGTTAGTCATTAAAAAAGCTATCGATTTAGACATTTCACATGGTTGTTTCAGGATCCGTCTATCTTCACCGTTCTTACGGCTCCATCGTTGAAAACTGGCACTGCTATCGCGGATTTCGTTATTTTTCCGCCCAGATGGGGTGTTGCTGAGGACACATTCAGACCTCCATACTATCACAGTAAGTTTAATATTTTCAGTATTAGTTGTTTATGGTACGTCTTTTCCGACTTTTCAAATCATGGCTTTGCTTTTTTCTTATTAAGTGAAAGTGAACGATTTCCAAAATATGTGTGGTTTTCTGGTCGAAGGAACGTAGGTTGTACTTCTATAGCCAGCTGACTATTTGAGAGTCGTGTTGAAAATTTATAGCAGTTCAATGACGAAGGTATAAAGCTAGATCACGGTAAAGGCCTCAAAATTGTGGAGTTTGGTAGGTCGTTGTATGGCGGTATAATCAGAGATGGAAAATTTTCTGGATAATTCTCTGAATCTTACGGTCTTTGTAATCTTGCAAAAAGAAGCACAACTTCGCCTGTTAATTTGTACGATATTGGGTAATCACTCTTCTTTATTTCATTGACTTAGTTTTGCCAGGCCATATCGAAAGTATAGTCAGTTTTTTTTCTAAGATTTGTCCCATCTCTTCCAAATCTGCAGAAGTGTTTATGACCAATTTTTCTCCATTTTAAGATGTATAGTTCTTATTAGAAACAACCCAATGATTCATAGTCTCATCATAGGTAGAATCCTTGTTGCATCACTTTGATGCACAACGAACGGAGGAAATATGGTATTAATAACACCTAATATTTCATAGGCTAGAAATAAGATCTGCGATCCTTTAAGAACTGTAGTTGTTAGTAAACAAAACATACGACGACATGAGTACTGATGCAAACAGTTGGACACGATCAAATTATTAGCTGCAAAGGATGTCATTGGACCAGGACAAGACATCTGAGCAGGTCAAATGAAAATTCTCACGGTCGTCCATTCTTTCTTAGTTGTTACTTGATATTTGAACGGCACGTCTTTACTGGTTATGCGGGCTCCAGAATAATCTTCATTTTTCGGAGATTTGCTGGCTGAGCCGTTGTGGTTCCCTGGAATCTAGAGTTCAGCCAGGCCAAAGTCTCCCTCAGGTCGCCACCACGGGCAGTTGCAGCCCTTGTTGATCAGAGCGAGGTTTGCCACAATGCGACTAGTTTGGTAATAGGACGGTGACGGATCCTGGTATCGGTTTACTCTTAGCTGGGCTTTTTGATGGAAATGCCGAACTTCTTGTCAGCTTTAGAGACTGCCAGGTGGATGAATCCCCACGCTGAACATCGCAGTCCGAAACCCAGGATCACATTCCCCAGCCATGATGAGGCGGTAAATCTTTGGTAGACGTCCATCCTACAGGAGACTAAAAACAGAAAGATCGACATTGGAAATTAAACCACGAAACCATTGTTGCTTGTCAAGTTACTAGTATGAGTTGACGTGACCTTTGCGTATAAGATTGTCACTAGTTGCCGCTTATCAATGTGTGCAGCTAATATGAGCGGGCTAGCTATCTTTCATAATCAGCTGAATGATTTGATCCATTTTTATAAATTTGTTGTTGGAGATTTCAACATCAGTGTAGGAAATTTCGAAGAATGTTAATGCAGGGCTGGGAAATTTGAAAAAAGAACGAAATGAAAATAAAAGTTGTTCTGTCGGGCTCCTGTTTATAGTGCTGTTTTCCGACAATTCTTTTTTAAACGAATAAATGTCGGTGGGAATAACCTCATGTTGCGACTCAACTTAAAAACTACTGCATCGAATGCCAATTGCTGACAGGTATGAAATTGTGGCTCCCATCAAAATGCTGTATTCGGAACTGAGAACGATTTGTTGGTCACAGGATAATACTCACGTTCGTCTCCAAGCATAGAACAGGACAGGAAACTAAAAGAATGAAAATGCGTTGTTATAAGGTTCGCACGCACTGCAGAAAAAGACAGTCTATTCAATTATTTAGAGGCGGAAGGGAATTAGCTGTACGCTAGTTGATTTATAACATTTTTTTTGTAATTCGAGGTTTTTCTACAATAAGCAGACATGGGGTTGTTATTCTATTCCATAATAATTATCGATCAATGCCGAGGTTAACAGAAAGTCGGTTTTGGGAATTTTTTAAATAATATCATTTGCGTGTTTAACTGTGCTATCTTGAGTGACGAAGCAGATGTAGCAGATTGCTAACTGCGCCAAATAGTTCCGGGTTGTTTTGTTTAGCTGGTACCCCTTCTTTTTAGGAAATTGTATGTCCGAGTATATGGGATTGATTGTCGGCTGCTATGAGGCTAAGGAGGGTGGGTTCCGACCAGGAGGTACGTTTTATAGCTGCTTCCCTTACATCTTTCATATTCTTTCATGTTTTCGAGTCAGAACTTATAAAGTTAATTCTATGATTATCAATACTGTAACACAACTACAGGTCGGTAAATGCACCCTTTGACTATATCTTGATGACACTGGTGCAGAGGACTTTTCAGAATTTGAATTCAAACCGACAGGAGCACATCCCTTGTACGCATGGGTTTAACCTTCAAAAGGAATTTTTGGAAGAAAAATGCATTATTTGAACTAGTTTGTACAATCCTCCTAGCAGTTTTTCGTCTCATCGTACCTGGGAGGTGTTCTGTGTGTCGGGCTAGGATGTACAGCGGGGGATTCATCCTCCCGGCAGGGCCTCCCACGCTGAAAAGAAGTGCAGCGTTTCAATCAGGAAGCTCAGCTAAGAGTAAACCAATTCCAGGATCCACCACCGTCCTGGTTTCGAACTAGTCGCATAGCGGCAAACCGCCCTATGATTCACAAGGGCGGCGGCTGCCTGTGATGAGGACGACCTGAGGTAGACTTTAGCTAGGCGGATCACTGGCCTTAAACGAACCACAATGGCTAGGCCAGCAAAACTCTAAGAAAAATTGAAATTTTGCTGGTGCTGGCACAACTGGTGGGGAAGAGCTATTCAAGTATCCGACTAAATTTGTTGCAACTTCATTTTCTGTTTTGGCATAACTTTGTAATCAGCACCATTGCAATAGATTGAAATTTTCCCAAAGAAAGAGCAGGAGCTGCAAACGCCAACTGTACATTGATAAACACCGTCATCTCCTCGGCTAAATCCGCCCCTTCATTGGCTTCAATATTCAAAATATAATTATTTCCGTAAAGAAATAAAGAAAAAATGTGGGCCATAGGTTCCAGAAAATTAGGATTTCAACATAGTGAATCAAGAAAACTGTTGTTGTCTAAGCAAAGATCTGTAGATTTAAGTTTGTTGCAGTCAGCGAAATTCACCATGCGCTCAGAGATGTTGATTTAAAGCTTGAAAGGTTCATGATCTTCGCATTACCTGAGTGGATGTGAAGTGTTACCATATAGCAGCTAGACGGAATTTATTGAAAATGAAAGTGAGTGAAAGAAAGAATAGGTACAAGTGCTTATGTGGAAATAATATCTTATCATGCAGAAAGTAGTTGTACGCAGAGAGGTAGCTTGTCTTTTAGAGTTGAATTAAAAATTTCATTGGGTAGCGAAGCAAGTCTGTGAAGAACTAGAATCCATGGCGCTATGCTAGAACTAAGGACCAAACAGTAATTTGTTTAGAGGGCGACGTCTCCTCGTCGTTATAAGCGTGAAATTGACACTTACTGCGTACGCGAAGTTATAAATAAGGTAGATGTAGAGTAGCATCTCTCTATAACTGAGAAACGTCCTTAATTTTTGTAAAACCTGGACCCCGGAACCGTGATCACCTTTTCCGAGGGCTCGCTTACTACACGCTACACCACTGAGGCGCTTTGCATTTCTTTCAGGTAGTTTGGGCCACAATGGTGCTGTGTGTAACACGCGAGCCCCGGAGAAGGTAATCATGGTTCGCTCTGGCCGTGTCGAAGTTTTGCGAATATCTCAGCACCGTTGTGGTTATATTCCATATCATACCGTGCCGTAAAAATTGTAATAAGCAGCAAATAAAAAGTTAATATTGTGATTTCATTTTCTTTCTGTATAATCTGCTTCAATACACTTTGTAGGTTTTGTTGATTATTATCATGGTTATCATTTTGTTACGAAAGTGATTAGGTGGTTCGTTGCACTCAATGATGACTCCACACGGACCAGACTTCTCGTGTTTCGAGAAAGCGTCCAATGAGGAACTGAAGCCCCAACGAGTGGCAGAAGGAACCATGGTTGGTCGTGTTAGAATTCACTTCTATTGTAAATGTGTGCCGAACGTAGTCTTTTTTTATCATTCTTTAATGTGTTTATGGTAGTTCCATGAGATTTGAATTATAAAACATGTTGTACTTCAAAGAAAATTCCTGTTTTCATACAATTTCAGTCGTTCATGTTTGAAAGTTCTTTTAACATGGTCATTACGGAAAAAGCGAAACGTGAAAACGTTGACTATGAATACTACAAGGATTGGCGGAAACTGGAAAAGCATTTTAAACTTCTTGCGTGAGTATCACAGTTAGTTATCGTGAACCTCGCAAGTAACCGTCATTTAATAATCTGCGATATTTACATGTTATTAGTGAAATTAAATGTTAAATATATTAGGTCAGCAATTTTTATCAAATCTGAAAGTTAGATTAGAAGTAAGCGAATGGCTATTTGTCATTCGTCCTCCCAACGGTTTACCGCCTCATTGTGGCTTGGGAGTGTACCTAGGTGTCGAACTGCGATGTACAAGAGGGAGATTGGTCCCCCGGCAAGGTCTGCCAAGCTGAGAAATAGTCCGGCGTTTCCATCAGGAAGTCTAGCTAAGATTAAACCAATATCAGGATCCACCACCGTCCTGGTATCAAAGCCGCATGAGGCAAATGTCCCTCTGATCCGCAAGGGCTGCGACTGCCTCTGGTGGTGACGACCTGGAGCAGACCTTGGCTAGGCTGACCTCGGGACTCCAGGGAACCACAATGGGTAAATCAGCAAAACTTCGAAAGAATAGAAATTATGTTGGAGCCGCATATCCAGTGAAGATGGGCTATCCAAATATTTAAGTAAGACTTGCTGTAAGGGAATGAATGAATTATGAAAGGATATCGTCGTCGTGGTGGTGACACTTGATTGCTAGATGAGAGTGGTGTTCTATATGGGAAACGAGGATGCTTATTGAGACTTGAATTTGATGTGAATAGAACATACTGACATTTGACCTGATTAAGCAAAACGTGCTACTCAGTAAAACATTTACCTTATTTAGCTTGTTGTTTTTCTTTTTTTATCATATCATTCGTTTCTCTTGCGTTATCTTTTTTTTCAAGCTTTAGAAACCTGATGAGAGTGCTTTTCAAAGATTCTACGTTTTCGACAATAGTAATCATTTCTTTCTTTACTTTTTTTTTCTTTTTTTATTTGGTTTCAGAGTGTGATACGTTTATCGTTGCTGTCGGAACAAAACGGACTTCAATATGGAATTTTTCTTCATTCTGTTTTTTTTTCTATTTTTGGATTTGAGTGCTTGGAATAAATATTTTACAAAAACATCTTCACTTTGTTGCTTACACCGGTCGCTGCACCTATTTTCCTGTCAATTCTTTTTAAAATAATTTTCAGACTTAATGCATTATGACTTTTTCCTTCTTCTCTTGTCGATGAGGTATATCTTTCGTAGGAGAAATGTAATTTCGATTTGTGATACACTGTTTCTTCCCTAAGGTTTACCACCTCATCGTTGGAGATGTTGCTGGGTGTCGGGGTGCGATGTACAGTGGAGGGATTCATCCCGCCAGCAGGGTCTCCAAAGCTGAGAAGGAGTCCAGTGTTTCCATCAGGAAACCTAGCTGACAGTAAATCAATACCAGGATCCACCATCGTCCTGGTATCAAACTGGTCGCATGGTGGCAAATCCCCCTCTGATCCACAAAGGCGGTGGACTGCTTTTGGTGGTTACGACCTGGTGTAGACTTTGGCCAGGCTAACCTTGGGACGCCAGGGAACCACAATTGCTAAGCCAGTAAAGCTCCGAAATATCGGGAATGTGCTAGGACCCGCACAACCAGTGAGGACGGGCTGTCCAGATATCCAAGACTTACTGTTCTCGGTGGCGATGCGAAAATATAAGCACAAAAGTGCGTCTGAATGCTTCCCGTGTACAGTAGATTGGATTCTTAGTTATGAGCCAGTTGTTTGCTCTTGGTTGGTTGAGTTAGATATCGGATATGTTTTCTGATACCTTGCATGTAATCCCAAATTCACGGTTTATTGAAAAGGGCGATTTTTCTGAGGTTATTTTTAGGAACAGTTCTTCCCCACGACCAGGATTTTGTTGAGGGAAGTGAATGAGCAAGTCAACAATTGGTCCTGGTCCATCCTCGGACAACGGATACGTGAAGTATCACATCCGAGCTACAGGTGGTTCATTGCGTTGGTGACTCGATAGCATTTCGTCAGTTAAATCGATCAAAGATGCATCGTCGTTGTCGAAATCCGTGGTTACCAAAATTGATTTGGCTCGAGTATTTTTGGTGTATCAATTATAGGAGATCGATCAATAAGGTTCTTCACGTTTTTATCAGGTGTTCCACGTATACTAGCTGCTGAATCGGAGGTTTTTACACTGGACGATCATGATGAAGAGCATAGATTGAATGGAAGCACCTTTCAACGGTAAGCAACGTTGCCTACTTGCCTGCTTTTCTGCAATGCTTCAGTTTTTGCCTTCAGTGAAGGGATGGAAAGGAATCGACTTTTCGAGTGTCCACTGGATAGTGATGAAGAGAAGAAAACAGATGGTGACGT
Source organism: Angiostrongylus cantonensis (assembly GCA_009735665.1). Lineage (NCBI taxonomy): Eukaryota > Metazoa > Nematoda > Chromadorea > Rhabditida > Metastrongylidae > Angiostrongylus > Angiostrongylus cantonensis. The sequence continues at coordinate 3,888,891 of MQTX01000051.1, forward strand.
CGCAAATAACATACGCCAACATCGTAAGACTTTATCCTGCTAGTACCCATCACTAATTGTGGTTTTATCGAGAACTAACCAAGTTTATATTACGTTAAAGTGTTGAGTCAACGGGAAATTAGTCCACCATATTGTCTTTTTCTTATTTTCCCATTTATCTCAAGAAAGCATTTCTTTAAAACATTTTGCGTGGCTACTGATACGGCTACCTTCTTCCAACGTACATGCAAAGTCTGGCTGATTTCCTTCCGAGAATATGGCAGCTACTTGTCGCATTAGTCCATATTGGAGACTTCGTACTTAAAAGGGAATATTTGAGGAGGAAGTAGTTAACATCGCAGCTTGCAAGAGCGGGTATATGCATAGAATTTGCATTAACTACGTAGAATCATAGAATAACCTTGTGGATGTGTTCCAAATACAGCATGCTACGGTATTTGCGTCAACTGCACAAAAAAGTAGACTAACCTTGTGGGCTGTAGGTTCAGTTTTGGCAGAACGATTAATATGTTCTCTTTAAGGTACGCAATCCTGTATATGCTTATTTTGCATCTCGTCACCAAGTTTTCAAGAGTTTCTATATCTGCGGAAGTAGAAAGCGCAACTGGCGAATCAATATTTGGGTATCTCGGTTCGCGTTAGTCAACATATCTATTCCGTTAGATTATATTCAATGAGTGGTAATCGAGTGCATGCAAGCATTGCTCAATGCTGGAGTACAGACTGTCAAGTGCATCGGTCAGTTCCTAAATCATCGCACTGCAATACTGGCTCGCAGCTCGTTTTCGTTGATGGAGGAGTACTGATTGTGACCTTCATGGTTTCACGGCTGCTCTACAGCATCTTCGCGCAGCTGATGATAGTTTAATCTTCTCACAGAGGCAAGACTGGTTTTCGAGCAATCTTTCGTAGTAGATTATCGCATCAAATATTCTTGAGCTTTAGTTTTTGATGTTTTTTCTCACTAGCATAATCAGTCTGTGTCTTATGGAGAAATCTGAAATATTATGAGATTTCTCGTTTATAATGAATGTGCGCTCTGTGAAAAAGGATGGGAAAGTGTCGTTGCTAACCGTAGGACTAATTCATCGCCAATTCAACGTTTAATTAAGCAAAAGTCGACGTTTCAGCAAAAGTTCAGTATATAAGGCAGAATTTATCGAAGCTCTTCAAGTCCGTATTTTACTAGGACAAGGAGAATTCTTTCAGATTCTGGTTCAGTCAGCGAAAGATCGCGACTGACGGACTCTTTAGATATGGATGATTCGCTGTCGGATGACTTAGACCTTTTACCTCCCTTACCTGGTGCGCCGAGTACTAATCAGAGTTGGATGAACAAGCTTCATGTGCTAAATTGTTGTAATCCAAGAATTCCTAGCAAATGCATTATAATGTAGATTTATTTGCACAATCCGACATCACATGTTGTGTAGATCCCATGTGCTCCATGAATTTGATTCGTTTCCTCATATTCGTCATCTACTGTGTTCGAATTTCATGCGTCAGTTCGGTTGCTGCTTAGCATTTTTGGTCTTCTTCATGAATATCATTAAGTGCTGATCGATTCGATGCTCGCTCGAATCGTGAATCGGCTTGCGAACGCGTTCACAGAATTTCATCACCGGCAGATATCATCTTTTGTGGATTAGAGGGAGCCAGCAGATCTCAGATGAACCCGGTATCAATTTCTTCCACGTTGAGGGATGTAATGTTGCTGGTGCTGGGATAAGGTCTAATCAGTGCCTTCGAGTGTTCAACAGCATTGCTGTTACTGTGGTGCACATCCTGTAATACTCCTAGGATTAATTAAGTTTTTGTTTCATAATCGTGAACAGTTAATTCTTTAGGATATGTTTTGTGATTTTCCACATAATGCGATTCTAACGGAAATGCTTGTTGTCCTTTATGTGTCGTTCTCTTTCAGTTTAACTTTCACTGCGTTCTTTTATTTAAAGCACAAACAATTATGTGCCACTTTTCACGGAGTGTGATTTTGTTTCTTATAATTTAACAACTCAGTTCTTACTTTAATTTGCCAATCGATCTCTATTTTTACGGGTTTCTACTGATCTCAACTAACTGTTGCATCTCATATTGGCAAAAATAGTCTCAGATCGGATCGATTATTGATGTTAATTATTAATAATGTGTTGCTTGATTGTTAACATATTGTTGATTGTGTTCATTTCACTGGCTTATTCTGGACAATGTAAACCAGTCCATACAATATTGTTATAATTTCTCAATGAAGAAATTCGACTACTTGCCTGTGGAAAAAAAGCATCTCTGATTTGATACACTAGTTAAGTCCCCCCCCCCCCCCCCCCCCCCCCCCCCCTTTTTTTTTTTTTTTTTTCCTTTTTTTTTTTTTTGTACA
>MQTX01000051.1:3891277-3992889 GCA_009735665.1 Angiostrongylus cantonensis
ATCGTGGCTGGGAGGTCTTCTTGAGTATCAGGCTACGACTTACAGCGGGGGTATTCATCATTCCGGCAAACCTTCCCAGCTGAGAAGAAGTCCGGCGTTTCCATCAGGAAGCACAGCTAAGAGCTAAACCAATACCAGGGTCCAAACACCGTTCTGGTAGCAAAATAGTCGTATGGTCGCAAATCTCCCTGTGCTCCACAAGGGCGGCGACTGCCTGTGGTCGTGACGACCTGGGGCAGACAATGGCTAGGCTAACCTTGGCAATTCAGTGAAGTACAATACCTAAACCAGCAGAACTCTGAAAAATGGAAGTTTAACTGTGGCCCGCACAACTGGTGAGGTCGGGGCATCCTGGTATCCAATTAAGGTTCCGGAATTGATAAACTGACGTATATGAGTCTCAAGAACACCAAGCAAGATCTAATATTAGTGATGTGCTAAGGTTCATCGTTAAATATTCGAAGTTCAAATAATTCGTATTCTTGTTGAGCAAACGCGATGTGTTATTATTATTCTTTATTCACAAATAAGCTGACGTTTCGGCGGACTTCGCCTTCCTCAGAGCGAAGGTTATACCAAAGTCAATAAAAAGTCGGTCGTGGAAGTTACTTCAAGATGTGCCAGCAAGATACTTCCGACTTGTAAAAAAGCTGTCAACTTGACCTTTCCAGCTTATTTGTGAATAAAGAATAATAATAACACATCGCGTTTGCTCAACAAGAACATAAAGAATTACTTGATCAATGCCGAGGTTAATAGAAAGTCGGTCGTGGAAGTTGATTCAAAGTTCAAATTTCAACCGTTGCGGTTTTTTATGAATTCTTCATGTTATTGAAGTAATTCAGATGACATCAGTAAAGTTTTCACACAATTCTCACACCGATTTCGTGGCATCCGTTACGCAGAGGCGATTTTAAACTCAGCTTGAAATGTACTCTTCTTCGCGTAGAATTCATAGGTAGAGGATCTCCATCGAACAATTTTCGGATAGAGCAACGGCAGGTCAAGCGTGTCTATTCTCACAATGTGTTTTTTCTTATTTATACGAGCCGACTCTCACATCTAGAGTACAGAACCCAACACGCTTCGCGTTCGATTGGTTCCCTTGCGTCCATCATCTACGAAAGCATCCCAAGTTTTACCGTTTGGGTTTGCCACTTGCTTGATTGTTTTCCTTCCTTTCATTATGAATGTCACCGAATGCTGGTCGAATCGATTCTGCCTGCAGTCCCGAAATTACCGGACTAGAGCATTGCCATTTAGATTGCAGTGGTTTTTTCCCACAGAAGTTCGGTACCAATTTTCTCGACTCCAGAGGGATGACAGGCTTGGTGAGCGCTGACCGAGATCGAACCAACATTGTGCTCGTGATGATCGGCATTACCATACTTTGCCGTCCGTCTTTTATCTCCAATTAATGAACGCAAATCAGGTCAAACTCTAAACGTGAGTGATATATATGAAGTAGACTGGAGATTCTAGGAAATAGGATCAGACGCAGTTGAAGAAGCTTTCCAGTCATCAGCATCAGTTGGTCTGCAGTATTCTGTATTGTGTATTCTGCTTATTGTTTCAGAGCGTCTATATTCACCGGTGTCACCTATTGTCTTGTTAATCGTCGATGAACTCGAGCGAGCAGCACTAAACCATATCTTCCCGTCGTGTGCAAGAGTAGCGCAGTGGGTTCTGCTCGCTCTAGGGACTCGTTGAGCATCATATCTTTCTTCTAAATTTTTCGTAAAGAACTTAGACATCGGGTTGGTTGTCTTTCTGCGGTACATTTGACATTCCGAGGAATTCACTCGCTAACGGCTCTTGTCCACCGCTTCATTCATACGCATTACATGTCTCCTCACCTTATTTTCGGCAATTCGACATGTAGAAACGGCGTCATTGATTTTTGATCGTTGACACAGGTCGGAGCTTTGGATCCCTTCCTCTATTCGCGTGACGCGGGATACTCCTAGCGTCGTCCTTTTGATTGCTCGTTTAATAACAGTGATTTTTCATCCTCTTTACGCAGCGACCAAGTTTCTGACGCATACGTTAGGGCAGGAAGAACCGTTGAGTCGAAAAGGTGGGCACGGAGTCGGGTATTCTTTGTTCTCTTCAGTACATCCTAGATGCTCTTGAAAGCTCATCAAGCCGTTCATGTTGACTTCACAATCTAGATAGGAGTAGCTGGAGCATTTGAAGATATTCGTACCGCTGAGTTGAATGGCACATACGAAACCAATGCGTTCCTCATGAACGTCGTTTATGTGAGGTTTAGTAGAAGGCCAAATTTCCATTGGCGCTATCAAAATCGGAAAGCATTCGTTCCATCTGGCGAATGCTTGGTGTTATAAGGACGACCATAAGCAATACAAAGATTGTGAAATTTTTATGCAGCTCACGAAAAACTTTAGTATACCGAGTAGCGGATCCCTGACTATCAAGGGCTTCCGTAACTGCTTCTCTCTCATTTGAGTCAAAAACCTTCCTTAAATCGATGAAAGTGAGGCAGAGCGAGCGGTCTCTCGTACTCTCGCGACATTTCAATGAGTCTGTTGTCGTGTTGATGTAGTCCGTCGCAATGAATCCTTCTCAAACTCTGATTGCTTACATGGCTGTTCTTCGCCCAGTTCTGTCAATCTTGTTTAGGATGACTCGAGTAAAGTGTTTGTACACAACAGACAGCAAGCAGATTGGGCGATAGTTGCCGATGTCGTGGAGGTCACCCTTCTTGAACAATAGTAGTTTCTGCTGGTCTTCCAGTGAGTAGGAGCCTTGCATTCAGACAGGTAACATGTGAAGAGCCCAGCGAATGTGTTTACGAGGACTGGTGGAAGGTTCTTCAAGTGTTCGGATCTTCTCTTATATGAACCTGGTCTTGTTCGTATTTTCACCAACGAAATAACATATTGGATTTCGGAAGAGAGAACCAGCGGTACGACATATCGGAGTACTAACCGTCAATGGTTTTCTCCATTGCCTCATCTTGGCATAGTAATTGGCGAAGCTTTGGTGGGCTTTGCGAATGCTTTTCCCAGCCTCTGTAGCTTTGGCCATAACTGCTGCTCCTCGGTTGTCCGCTGCTTGCAGCTCGTGCGATTCCACGCCTGCGTATCAGCTCGAATGTTTCTGGAGACAGACGTCTCTTGATGACTTTCGAGCTCGCAGCTTTCACAGAGCTAACTTGAAGGTGTTGATTGAATCCGAGCCAGTTCCTCGTCGATGTAATCGAGAACGGTATCTTCCTGCTTTTTGAATTTAGAGGCATTTTCACCTTTTCGCGAGAAACGAAATCTTGCATGAAGGAGGCGATGGTCTGATCTCGTGCAAAATTTTGGGGCAACAGCGAAATCGGTTAAGGAAAACTTTCAATTTGCTAAGATAAGAGGTTAATAAGAGTCTGAAACCGCTATAAGAATAACAAATCTATCCCACATAGTTCATTTGACATTTGACGATTGAAATCCGTTTAGTCCTTTTATGGCTGCGAAGTTGGTACAATAAATCAAGACCATTTAAAGTCGAATTTCCGGAAGAAAACTGCTATCTTGGTAGGGTAACGAAGACGCATGTCTTGTTTGCAAAGGTGTCTCGATCTCGATAGCTTCTAAACCAATAGACAATGCTCACAGTAAGCTGAGATGGATCTGTAAAAGTTGGAGAAAGCGCAACGAAGGTGCTGAATTGATGGTGATGAATTCGGTGGTGAGTTTTCTAACAATGTATGTCAAGCTCTTGATCATTGGCAGCAGTAAGTCTGGTGTGGATTGACAATTTTTCCGTCGAACAAAATCTGTTGGTCTATCAATTATTCATGGCAAGCATTTGGGATCTGATTGGAACTGCAGAAGGATGTTCTCTGAGAAACGAAAAGTACTAAGTGCTTAGGGATAGAGGCGGTTTCCACCAGTATATTCCACATAAGAGAGATCAAATACGGTTTCAAGTTATTCAAACTGTGTTTGAGAAGAAGCCACATCCACACAGAATTTTGGTGCACACAAGAAGTAAGCCCTTTATCATTTAAGATTTGGATGACCTTGCAGTGATGAGATTTGTTTTCCGGTTGAAGAAAGGCATTCCTATCCCGATAACATGTACACAATGTATATTGTTCTTACAATGTATCCTTGTTGAGAGCGTGCGAGGTTGTTAGCACGTACTTCTGACTTGCAATAGCTAAGCTTTCTGCGACTTGCTTTCTTCACGGCCTGGAAGTACTGTTGTGCGATGTAATTAGGTTGTACAGTTGTAGTGAATTATTGACACACAGATTTTTAATTAACTAAGAACTTAATGAAGAGGCGGACCCATCCTAATGGCACCAATGAGAAAGACATTTCAGGATGTTAGAAGGCAATATCAAAGCGTTAATTTCGAATACGCTGAAAGAGCATTCTAATGAGTTCTGATGAGCTTTCAGTCGTTGAAAGAAATCTTGCTTTTTCTACTTTTCCAATTCGTATAGAATGCGTATCTTGCTATTGCGAAGTGCAAGTTTCAGGCGAGGTGTCGAGATTCTTCACTCATAGGGCACTGAAATTGTCAAATTCTTTCCAAGAACGTTGGCGAATTGATATTCAATGAAGTTCGAGAAGCTACTAAAATTTTAGCGCCATTTCAGGCTATATAAATCTGGAAGAAAGTGAGATGGAATGCTACAACATGAACAGCGTTCAAGCCGAATATCTCAGAAACCTATCTCTAATTCTCTATCTCTAATTCTGGGGCGCGTGTGGCGCAGTGGTTGGAGGCGCCACTGCGACGCGCACGTGGAATGCGCCCGTGGCCCAAAAAGCCTTCCATCCCTCCGGGGTCGGCAAATTGGTACCAAACTTGTCTGGGAGGATAGTAGCACTGGCTCGATACATCGGCCGGCCACCGCGAGTTATTGTAAAGGCCAGATATGCATTCAATCACCTCCAGCGATACTTAATGAAGTCGAATGCATGGCGCATCCCTCAGGGATTGATCAACGCCGAGAGCTTTATCCTCTATCCTTTTACCGAGACTAAATAACCATCGGTTTGAAGTGCTCGACCGAACCCTTTCGACATTCAGTCCATCATCCATCAACGTGATCGGGCTTGCATGTGAGCTCGTCTGCGAAATGAAAATCTATCTTCTTCCATCCTCATTGCTGTGCTGAATGTTGTTGAGCTTTCGAATAATCCAACTCCTCGCTCGAAAAAGTTGTTTAATAGCTGCCGTACTGAAAGCAAACAAGTCGCCAGCAGAGTCCTTATATTGATAACCGCTCAACGTGGTGCTACGGGTTTCTCGGAGTTCCCGGGGAAAAATTGCATAAACAATAACGTACCGGCTAAATGGGAATGTTTTAAGGTTCGTAGGATTGATTGTAGATATAAATGACTCTTTACAGTATTCAAGCAACTAAGATTTTTGAGGAATAATTCTCTGATGGTCAACTCCATCCACAATAGGTGACTTCATTTGCTCTACGTAGCGACTTTGGTTTACACAATGGGCATGCACAGTAACTACGGTCAGTGTATTGACCTAATGTTCTGATTATATATTGGTTATTGCTAACGTTTATGGAGGACAAGGGCGCGTGTGGCGCAGTGGTTGGAGGCGCCACTGCGGCGCACGTAGAATGCGCCCATGGCCCACCAAGCTTTCAATCCTTCCGGGGTCGGCAAATTGGTACCATACTTGAGTGGGAGGATAGCAGCACTGGCTCGATACATTGGCCGGCCACCGCGAGTTATTGTAAAGCCCAGATATGCATTCAATCACCTCCAACGATGCTTAATGAAGTCGAATGCATGGCGCATCCGTCAGGGATTGATCAACGCCGAGAGCTTTATCCTTTGTCCTTTTTTATGGAGGATCCATCATAAAGAGTAGTAGCTTTGTCCTACAAGTGCTGCGTGCAGCATAATGGTTAATAGTGCACCGAATTACACACCTGCTGGCTCCTCGCTTCAGTACCGCGCCAGGAGTCCTACAGATCTACTATCCATCTGGTGCAGGAAATTGGTACCAGAACGGTTTTGGATGATAGAAATACTGACTCCAGTATATCGCCAATTACACGATTCAGTTTGCTGTTGATAGATCTCATGTAACTGAACTTAGAATTGCAAAGTTTAACTTTTATTTACTGCCTATTCCTTTTTATTCATGACGCGGTATTATGTGAAATGCAACTATAAGGATGCCGAGACATGAGCAAAACTCGGAACCTCAGGTGCTCTTCGAACCCGCCATTGCCCCTTCCGGAGGCTCACGTGCTATCCACTACACCAACCATGGCTCTGACTTCGCCTTTCTCTCAGTTATGTTTTCGACTCCAACGGTGTTATTCTCACGGATGATTTCTGATAGCGCCAATAGAGTATGAACATGGCTGAAAGAAAGGCAAAGAAAAGGTCTCGCCTGGTGTGGTGGATAGCACGTGATCCCGCAAAAAGGTGAATCGGGTGTTCGACGACCAGCCGAGATTCCCCGATTTAGGCTTGCTCACATTTCTGCATCCTTGTGGTTGAACTTAAAGCCACTTGTAACAGTTTCGGTTCTCAACCGATGAGTGTTCTTTGTTCTACTCAACGATCATAGCGTGAAATATGCACGAAATCTCTCATACGCGGCGTCGCCAACGACACGCACTTAACGCGCTCATCGATTTTCATCGTTGTCACGTGAAAAATGACGATATGTGGGACTCATCGGGCGGATTCAAAACCGCATTACTCTCGTTCAGCTTCAGTTAAGTACATATGTTCTCAAGCTGTGCTTCTTATCTCCTACGGCTTTGCGTTTATCCCACTAAAAACATCTGGACAACGATCGAAACGAAACAAGTACGATCGTTCGTCAATGCGTGTCAGGCGTCGCAATTGCACTTTCGGTGTCAAACATTCGTCGTCGTTTTTTTCTTCCGCACATGAATGCATCAAAGAACATGTGTGTTTCTATTGAAACTGGTTGCTGTGCTGATGTTTGATGCTTTGTCATTTTTTTCATCGGTCCAACCCCAACTTCATTAGATGCGATCGTTCGTCGTCGGCACGTCTGAGAGCATCGGCACTCTGGTTTTGATTACTGTCAATCTACTGTGATTTCTGTAATTGCACTGAACTACCATATCTTTAACTTCTGGTTTCCATTGTTTAATTCACTGTGCACTTCGTTTACACATATGACGAACATTTCGAACACTGTTTCTCAGTTCAGCTCTGACATGGTGGGTGTTCTTCTGTTCTCTTGCAGTTTCCTGAATTTCATTGCTTACAGAGTGAGCATTCGTTGGAGGGTTCATGACTATCTATGTTTGCATTCTCATTGGTGTTCTGCCTCTTTTTTACACTAGGTCTTTGTTTGAGTGCCATAATGCGAGCGCGGGTTAGCTGCAACCTATTCGCAGCTCGTTTGATAGCATTGCGGATGCTTTCTTCTCTTTCAAAGGCAATTAGTTCATAGAAAGTACACATAATTACACATAAGAAAGTTCACCTGCGCCCCCATATCGACTTTCAAATTTCCTGGGAAGTGGGGATGACGTCATTTCAATTTCGGACCTCTCACTTCGTTTAGATTTCAATTTGTCCCATACTGTCAGAGTTTACTGTAAACTTCGGTATGTTTAGGAAGATATGAGCGTCTAGTTAAGTAGAATTTGGATTTTTAAAGATTCTATGGTCTAGGATCAACTATAAAATTAGGAATTCGAAAAGATCGGTGGTTAAGAACATTTTGTAATTATTTAAAAACCACTCTTTTTGTGCACTTTGTGGCATACCGATCGTTTGTTGATTTGTTCTGTAACACTTGGACTCCGCCTGCCGTGAATTGGTTTCCGCTCATACGATGCGAATATATTGGATGCTTTGGAATTTAAGCCGTTACATCTCAGCTCGCACTTAGCGCAGTGGTTAGAGGTGCCCTGTAATAATACACACGAGGTCTTTGTTTTGATTCCAGGCCTTGAGTTCGTCAGTCCTTTCATCCGTCCGGAGTCAGAAAATTGGTACTAGACTTATCTGGGAGAATATCAGCACTGATTTGGTAGATCGGTAGGGCACCGCAAGTCATTCTATAGGCTAGAAATGCAGTCAGTCACAGTGCTTAAGGTAGTCAAATGAGTGTCTTATATCTCAGGAGATTGATAAACGCTGAGAACTTTGTTTTTTAATAACTCAGCTCGTAGTGCACTAGGCTAATTCAAATTTCAAAAAAAATGTTCACTTGCGTTTTCTAATAAGATATGGCGTTTCCTACTCTAGAAGTGTGAGGTTCTGGTATGCCACAAAACATTTCGGCTTTTCCTTTGTCGAGGTCCTTGCTTTGAACACAAGAGCAATTTCACAAGGGAGATTTCATCCTGAAGAGCGTGGTGATGTCCATAATTGGTGTTGACGGCCGGCGGTATTGCACTTTAAAAATTTAGACTTCTTAAAGTTTTTTTTTTCGAAATTCTAATTCTAAATAGTTTTGAGGATAATACAGTGCCTTTGAAAAAATCGACTGTTAAAGTTTACTCTTAAATAGAGAGAGCGAAGTTTTTTTTATCTAAGTCCGTTATGTGCTCAACTTCTCAATCACCCTACCCAGACCGAAAAATCAGCAGTGATCGAAAAACCATTTTGGAATTCAAGGTGTCACTGTGATATTCGTTTATACTTAGTTATTAAAAGGGCAAATTACGTAATTTTGGGCTTGGACTGATACAGCTGAGAGTTTATCAAACCTGTTGCAACTATCTTGAGGCAGTGATGTAAGACAGTAATTCTTTTTCTTTATGTATGACCCGTCTTCACGTCTACTGTACGATCAGCAATCTCACTTTCAATTGGTATTCTCGCTTTCATTATCAACGAAGATCTTCCTACATTTGTGTGGCTTTGGATACTACTTGAGGGTTTTCATTTCATCTTCATTGTCGTAAAATGTTAGTCGAGTTGATTCTTCCTTGAGTTCTGGGAGAGCCACGCTGGACCGTTCCCAACTGCAATGCAGAGAGTGATTTTTTTCCCAAACAGGTCCGTTACCAATTTCCCGAACCCGGAGGGATGAGAGACTTGGTTAGCACAGAGCAGAATCGAACTGGTGCCATACTCGTGAAGTCCATCATCACCAACACTGTTTAATTTAGTAATAGAATAGTAACACAACAGTACAACGATACAGTAATGCAGCGATGTAATAAATTGGTGGGAGCAAACTGATAAGTTATCGTTTTACCCATTGCAGATAATGTAGAAAAAGTCAATTTGGTTTGTCTTTGGAGCCCTGGGCAGGGAAACCGAACGAGAGCCATTGAGCAAGGTTCTGCATGTAGAACCTCATTGTACTGCTTCTCCATCCGTCCACATACGTATACATTTATTGCGTTTTGATTTCGATAAAGTTAGAGTAATGGTGCTAAAACACAGTTCCTGAATTTATACGATTGGTTTACGCTTAGAGAAATTGCTTTGGATTGTGGTCTCTTCGTGTTTGAATCCAAAATTCTGTATATATTCTTTCTTTGATGAGCTTACACGTGGTTGATAATAATATTTATTATCGGCTAACGTTTCGACGTCTTCGTCTTCATCAGAAAAAAATGAGTTAGTTGATCAGTCCCGAGGTTAGTAGAAATTCGTTCTTTGAGAATGCAATGATCTTTGTCGTGGTTTCTGGAGAGAGAGAGAGAGAGTGCGGAACACATCAGTGCAGCGCTGGTGCATCACATTGACAAATGAGATATTTTACTGGTCTTTTTCTATAATACATCGTTCACAACACACGAAGTCGTCTAGTTATTGAAGAGTTGTTGTTTGTTTTCAAAAATCCAACAGGTCAGTCGAGTGTCAAACAGTCCGCAACAAATCCAAGATTGGGCGTCGTCGCGAGAGCGTTAAATATGCCGTTTCGCTATCTACACATACTATTCCACAACTCTTTGACTTCGAAGTTCGCGAACGTGTTTTTGTAATTTCACATTAGCTACAAAGTGTTACAACTAACAGCATAGTCGGTAAAAAGCCTCGTAAAAGCTACAATCGCTTTCCGTTTGAAGAAAACGGAATGGGAATCATCGTGCTCTCCAAGATTCGTTCGTTGTTGGCAGCCAAAAGTCAAACATTGCCAATGAGGTCTAGTGGATGTGTCGCTCTTTTCGGTTGATTTTTAAGCGTTGCACATACTGATTCTACAATATGTCAATCAATCGGGATGAGAAATGAAGACTAGTGCAAAAGGGTGGAAGATAAAGCGTTTGGTGTTTATCAATTCCTGAGCGATGCACTATGCATTGGACTTCATTAAGCGTCATTAGAGGTGGTTGCATACATACCTGACCTATACAGTCAGTTGTAGTGGCATACTGACATGTCAGATCACTCAAAAAAAATTCACTCTTGTTATCGTCCGAAACAGTTCTGGTACCAATTCGGTGAGCCCTAAGAGATGTAGACCTCGACGAGTCTGAACGCGAAATCGTGTGCTGAAAAGCGCCACTGTGCTGCACGTGATCCTCAAGAATAATGTGAGCACATACTTGTTTTCTTTTATGGACCGCCATTTTCATCGTATCACATGTATCATTTGTTGTCCCCTGAGTCGTCGAGTGACTCGAGCCGGTGCCAGTAAACCTTCCATTTCTCGCTGTCGCGTGCAAAAGCATCCTAATGGGTTCTGCTCACTCTAGGGATTCGTTGAGCACCACACCTTTTTTTTAAGGTTTTCGTGAAGAACTCTTACCATCGAGTCGGTGGTCTTCTTGAAATAACGTTGACATGCTGAGGAATCCTGTTACTAACGGCTCTTGTCCATCGGTTGTCGTTCATAGGCACTACGTGTCCTGCCCACCTCTTCGACAGTTTGGTGTATAGAATAGAACGGCATCTTTGATTTTTCATTGTTAACGCAGATCGGAGCTTCGGATCCCTTCCTTCACTTGTGTGACACGGGATACTCCTAGCATCGTCCTTTCGACTGCTCGTTCATTGACGTTGAGTGATCTTTCATCCTGCTAACGCAACGACCAGGTTTCTGACGCGTACGTTAGGGCAGGAAATACCGTTCAGTCTAAAAAGTGGGCACGGAGTCGGGTGTTCTTTGTTCTCTTCACTCCATCCTCGAAGCTTTTGAAAGTTCCTCAAGCTTCTCGCTTCCTCTTTTGCAACTCCGAAGCTAAGTCATTCATTATGTTGGTTTCCCGACCTGAAGAGACGTATCTAGAGCATTCGGGGAATTTCGTTATGTGGAACGTCAGTGGGACGTAAAAATCTAATTCGTTTCTCGTGAACATCATTTTTGTGAGATTTAGTCGTAGGCCAGTCTTTCCACAGGCTCAATCACAGTAGGCAAGCATTCTTTCCGTCTGCATGATGTTTGGTGTTATAAGAACGATGTTATCAGCGAAGCGAAGGTACTGCAATTGCCGACCATCGATTTTCAATCCCATACCCATTTCCCAATACAGTGTTCACACGATGTTCTGGAGGTTGGCAGTAAATGATTGTGGCGAGATGGTATCGCCTTACCTAATCCCTCTTTTTACGTCGTTGTTAATGTGGTTATAGAATGATGAAGCTTTTATTCTGAAGTTTTTATGTTGCTCACGAAGATTTTTTGCTCGAAACTAGGGTTAAAATCGCGATGATCTGCGTTGTCGGAATCGTGAATAGCTTCTCATGAAGCGTAAGGAAGATTTTTCTGTTTTTTTCTAGTCTTCGGGTAGAAGGTTACTTGCCGACCATTCATTGTGCAGAAAATGGAGGTGATGCATTGCTTTGGCCTCGGAGCAGTGTTCAGTGGCTGATGTTACACAGGTTTGATAGGGAGGCCAGTGGTTTCAGTATTTGGGCAGTCGTGGAGAAGAGAATAGTGCTAAACGTGGGTAGTCTACAATTATGAGCTCTGTTGCAATGGTTACGAGTCTGATCTTTGATAATCATTTTTGTCCTCAATAAGTCTTGATGCTACTGCCTTGCATAATCTTATGCTATTTACTCGGTGGACATGTTGACTGTGAAATTGATAGTCGGTTGTCTTTCTCATAACCATTGGCGATGATTGGTACACTGTGACTGTAGAATTAAGTCTCTACAGTTTGTTGGCGATCGTCGTCAGAGATGATCTGCTACATGGAAGATTGCTGGGGAAATGATATGCATAGTTGAGGAAATGAACCATCCTTTGAATTGAATTATGAGATGCCGAATTACAAAGTGCGGTTCGCGAGAATCGAATGAGCTGTAAAATAGTACTTGCGATGTACCAAATGATATGCTTGAGTAGCATGTAGAAGTGGCCTAAGGACAAAAGTATAAAGTACATCATATACTCGTAGACGGGGTGCGTGTGGCGTAGTGGTCAGAGGCGTGCTGCGACGCACAGAGATCTTTAGTTCGATCCCTCGCCTCAGACTCACTAAGCCTTCCATTCCTCCGGAGTTGTCAAGTCGGTACCAGATTTGTTGCGGAGGATAGCAATATTTTCTTGACACATCGCTGGGCCACCGCGAGTTACTGTGAGAACAGGACGCATATTCAATCATCCTCAACTGTACTCAGTAGAGTCGACTGCATGGTGTATCCCTCATCGATTGATCAACTCTGAGCATGTTATCCTTTATCTTTTTACTTCTTCTACCTTTTCAACTGTCACCGCATCAGAGTACGAAAATTTGATGGGTGGTCTTCCATGATGGAAGTGATTTTGTCAGTTTCCATTAGATAGTAGTTTCGCAGAATATATTCTTAGTCTTAGACGGAAAGGAAAAAACAAAAATTAATTTTTTGGCGGTTTTAGTAAAGTAGAAGTGATTTTTTTAAAATTTTATCCGTCTTCAAATGTATTCAAAGGAGCCCGGCATTTGTTTCATTCGACTCATATTCTCGCATTCATCCATGAAGGCTTTTGAACTTTTCACATTTGTGTTTGGTTGCTGCCCGAGGATTTTCGTATTTGCTGTGAGTGTCGTTGGATGCTGGTTGAGTCGATAGTGCATGGAGTCTTGTGACAACCATGCTAGAACATTTCTTTTTGGACTGCAGGGAGTTTAGAGTGATTCAAATGATGTTGTCTAGAAAATTAAGACATATCGCTTTGTTTCATGGATTCAAGCATTCACGTATCATAGAAGTAACTTGAGATAAAAACAAAGCATGGGCGACCCTTGAACACGATTCCTGAAGATAGGTTGAAACTAGTTTTCGATCATGAAGCGGGGTGTGGACAGGGCCAGCAATAGTTTTTAGCGATTCTCAAGACTCTATCTCAAGGCGATAATCAAAGTTGACTCTCTAAAAACTCTTGAGGCATAATGTTCATCATTCAAAAGCGATTCATCAATTTGAGGGCAATAGAAAATGTGCTCACTGAAGGAGAGGAATAGTTAGGTAGTTCATAGATAGGTTAACAATTAACCTATGAATCAACTTGATTTGTATTTATGTATGTGTATATTATGTATATGCATATGTATGTGTATGTTCTATGGGGATGGGGCGCTTGTAGCGCAGTGGTCGGGTGCGCCCTGATATACACTTGAGATCTATCCCAGTGCTCCAGGTCCACCAAGCCCCCCATCTCTCTAAGGTTCCCAAAATGGTACCACACTTGTCTGGAAGGATGACAGCATTGGCTCGATACATCATTAGGTCATCGCGAGTGATTGTAACGGCCAGATGTGTATTCAATCACCCACAAGGATGCTTAATGAAGTTGTGTGCATGCTGCTATCCCTCAGGGATAGTTCAACGTCGAGAGCTTTGCCCTTTATTCTATTATATATGTTCCTACGAACTACCCTTATTGAGCTGATGCGAGGTTGGTATAAGTTGTTTGTTAGAACGTATACATAGATATGTCGATCATTAGAAAGTCGGTGTTGTCAGGACTTTAGTTTTATTCATTCAAATGTCGTTTTAAAACGACGGACTATATATATATATATTTCAACTAAGATGGTTTAAAAGCAATGGCTACCAAACTTAAATCATCGTATCGTGGCTGTCAGCGAATCCTATTAATTGGAATAAATTTACTGGAATTCAGCGGTATTTGCAGATTAGGGATAAGCTCTATCATTCTTAGATGACTCCCGGTTTATTCTGGAGATTTCTGGCTCTCACGAAATCTACAGGGTAGAGAGTGACAGTTCCCTGACGCAATGACATGCTGTCAACTTGACCTCTTGTAAACACTTAGAAGTCGTGCACCTGATATATTCCTCTGCTGTCTTGATCTTGGTGAATATGGTGTTTTTATTAATATTTTGTTACATGGGCAGATATCGCGTATTGTCCAGATCCTATAACATGTCCCATTCGATTTACTCTTTCGCATCTATCGTCCAAAATGTTCAGATTGCTGCATAGGTTGGGTATGGCTGTTGCATTAGGATTTTTCTGCTCTTCTTCGTTCAATGCTCGCTGAATGGATTTTTTTTTCGAAAAAGAGGATAGCAGTGCGTATCACCTTTCGGGCATTCCTAGATCTTCAGCACCGAAGGGTCCAACGGCTTATATGGATTAGGAAGGAGGTTTCCTAGACAATTCTGTTATCAGTTCCCCGGTATCAGAAGGAAAGAATGTGTATCTTGTTAGTGGAAGGCATCTTTATCACTACTCGACCAGGGTTACACTATGCATACTATAGTTTCTCTTTCTGCTTTATCTGTTTTGAGTAGTTCTTAGCCACAGAGTTTCTTCAATAGAAACATGCTGGTTGTTTTCATACCTATATTTTGACCTTAAAAAGTCTCTGAATCCATATCTTAGAAAATCCGTGAAGATGCCACTGTCATATTTATACATTGTCTTCCTTTTTGTATGCTTCGTTTCTTGATATATGCTTCACCTTCTAAGGTGCATGCCAGCGGGTGACATTTGACGAGGGTGTCTTTTCTTATAATATTGTTTATACAAGAATCTTACTGACACTCGATAAAATGTGTATGGGTTAACGAATCCTATATCGACCTGCAGGTCATCGTTTAACAATATGTGATGTTTTTCATCGAAAAGCAGTTAACTCGATCATTTGCTCGAAATTTCATAGCTCTTTGTGCTTGCATTTTCTAAGGAAGTGCACTTGGAAGACATTTAATTTGTACACGTTTGACAATTACTGACTTGGATACTTGGATGCCCCGTTTTCACTGGTTGTGCCAGCCTAATTTGCATTTGCCGGAGATTGCTGGTTTAACCATTATGGTTCTCTAGAGTGCCGAGGTGAGCCAGGCCAATGTCTGCTCCTGGACGTCACCACCACAGACAGTCGCGGCCTTTGTGGGTCAAAGGGAGATTTGCCATCATGCGACTAGTTTGATACTAGGACGGTGGTGGATCCTGGTATTGGTTTGCCCTCGCTGGGCTTCCTAATGGGAACGCGAGCCTCGTTCTCAGCTTGGTAGACCCTGCTGGGGTGATGAATTCCTCCGCTTTACACCACAGCTCGACACGAGGCGGTAAACAATTAGGAAGACACCTTTGACACAATTCTGTTAAATGGAACTCTAAGAACAGGGTTAACACCTTAATTTTACTCTTCGAATTTCGCTGATAAATTCATTTGTTCCACAAAATTTGAGAAACAGACTAGTGTTAAAACATCTGCATGGTTTGTTTTAATAAGTATAATGTAATATTAAGTCTCTTTAGAATAGTTATTAGTTTATTGAATTTCTTCTCCTTAAATCCGATTATAGGCGATGCATCCGGAGGATGACGACGGTGCAGGCCGATGCAATGTTAATCCAGCCGATACGCGTCATCCTCTCAATGTTCGGCATAACGTTGCGAAAAGGTTCACACCAGGTTCGTGTTTTGTGTTTTCTGTAGAATTCAACATGGGACCAAGGAATTCCATCTGGGCTTCCAAATATTCATAGCTACTTCGTTAAGGAGATCCCTGTGTTGTTTGCGGTGATGCGGCTTCTGGAATTCATTACGCTGTAGCGGCGTGCAATGGCTGTAAGACGTTTTTCAGACGGGTTGTTCTTGAGGTGCACATTCAGTTTCGCGAACGTTGTCTAGTGCTACAAAATAATCTTACCACTGTTTAAAACGAGAAAGTACGTACTTATGATTTTAGAACCGAACATACTCATGTAAGAACAACGGCGATTGCATTATCGACAAAAGTATGCGCTGTTCATGCCGACATTGTCGTTTCAAAAAGTGCATTAGGGTTGGAATGGACCGAAGTGGTGGGTTAGGAGTCTTTCCTTATATTAGATATTTTTTTTATAACTGGGTCAGGTTTGTTTGCTATGGTAAAATTTAGATTAAAAATGAGCTCCGTATTTATCTCTCTCAGGTATTTAGCTCAACCTTTTCAAATAACGGATGCATTTTAATGTGCAGTATTTAATGTTATGAGGCTTTCGCGTATGATGAATCGGAGGAGGATGTTTGTAGTCTTGCGACTCGGATTCTTCCAGGACGACGGTGATGCATTGATAGAAGCGAATCCTGCGATTGGTTGAACAGCTTCCACCGACCATGAAGAGAAATAAAATTTTGTTTCTATAAAAAAATAAGTTCCGTTATAGGTGAATGACATTTTTTTCAGAGATCTCTGATCTGTAACATTTCGTTTTTTAGAACTGAACGTGGAACGTCGTCGGAAGAGAAAAGCACGACGGGATGCTGATCATGATGATAGTGTCAACGAGATTGAAATCACCGACCCACTTATTGAATTACTAATTGATAAGGAGGCGAAGCAAGTTGCTGTTGTTGTTGTTCTCGTTTGTTGTCGTTGTTGCTGTTGTTTGTATGTTGTTGCTGTTGTTGCTGCTGCTATTTTTGTTACTGTTATCTATTTACATATCGAAAGAATACCTCCCAACGGTTTATTCCCGGGTGTCGGGCTGTGATATACAGTGGGGATTCATCCCCTCCTCAGGGTCTTCCAAGCTGAGGAGTCTCGGCGTTTCCATTGGGAAACCCAGCGAAGAGTAAGCCGATACCAGTATCCACCACCGTCCCGGTATCAAACTAGTCTTATGGTGGCAAATCTCCCTCTGATACACAAGGGCGGGGACTGCCTGTAGTGGCGACGACCTGGGGCAGACTTTGCCTATGTTGACCTCAGGATTCCAGAGAACCACAAGGCTAAACTAACAAATCTCTGGAGAACGGAAATCGTGCTGGGTTTCGAAAAAGGGTAAGGATGGGCCATCCAAGTGTCCAAGTAAAGCATACCAAATCGCTTTATTGTGGGTGGTGAGTATCTTTAAGTATTTACGAAATCACCAACGCTTTTGTAGTAACTGTGCTTCACAACAAAGCTCCGTTCGATTTATAAATGCCAGCAATTAGCTATGATGGCTTTATAAACCCATAGCACACCTGTCTTGAGGTTCCAGTGTGAGAAATTGTTGCTTTGCCGGCAAATTACCAATTAATTAGAGCTCGCGAGATGGCATGGATGCACGGTTACTTTTACGGATCTGCCGTACCATATAACCTTTACATAGTTGAACAGTGCCTTTAGTAACGATGCGATTTTCAGGTACCAGATTCTGCTGTCGTCTTCTATTATGCCAATTCATACCACTCTACGAGATGCACTTGGAGGTGGATATAAAGCTTTTGATGATGTTGAGAAGGTTATGTATATAGTTATATACAATGTGTTGCTTTTCTTTTGACTGACCTTTACAGCCAAGACAATGCCGTTTAGCGTATGGTGTCAAGTGAGAAAAGCACTTGTTTAATTCAGAAGTGTTTTGTTTTCAGTTGAACGTTTTTTATACTGCACAATGTTTACCATATCTCTCAGTTCACAACATTGAAGAAGTAAACTAAGATGCTCTAGAACCGTTTACTGTCTCGACGTTAGCTACCTTTAGTGAAGGGACAATATAGGTGATATGTCGCTCCATTTTTTACGCTGCTATCCTTTTCTTGAAATTTGATCGCCTAGTTATGGATGTTAACATTAGTCGTTTTCGCGCAGTTGTTTGGAAAAATAACAAATAACCCACCTTCTGTCAAGTTTAGCTGTCGTGTTAATTCACTCCGAATATTTGTAGCAAGCCTCCCAACGGTTTACCACCTCATCGTGGCTGAGAGTGGTTCCTGGGTGTCGGGCCGCGATGTGCAGCGGAAGGATTCATCCCGCTGGCAGGGTCTCCCAAACTGAGAAAGAGTCCGGCGTTTCTATGAGGAAGACTAGCTAAGAGTAAAGCGATACCAGGATCCACCATCGTCCTGGTATCAAATTAGTCGCATGGTGGCAAATCCCTTTCTGATCCAAAAGGGCTGCGACAGCCATTGGTGGTGACGACCTGGGGCAGATTTTGGTCAGGCTGATCTTGGGATTCCAGGGAACCACAAATCTCCAAAAAATGGAGGTTATGCTTGGGTCCGCACAATCAGTGAAGGGCCATCTGAGTATCCTAGTATTTATAGGAAGGTGTTCAAAAACCCAAGTCACGGGTTATAATAGCAGTTATCCGTAAGATCAATTATAAAGCGCTGTAGATTAATTTTATGTGAACCTTATCAGAACGAATTTGGCTAGAACTACGTCTTGTTGTTAGTGCGACATATCAAGAAAGGTCATCCATATCAGTGTCTATGCTTCGGTATTCGAAATTTCAAAAGGAAAGCTTTGTTTGTTCATTGGCAAGTTGGGATTAACTCTAAATAGTGAATTTTGTAGTGAAGAAAAAGCTAGCATTTCCACCTTAAAAGAACAGTGAAAATTTCAGAATAGGTAGGAAGTTCGGCGAATTTATTGATCAAGAAACTAGGTCACGAGTGAGGAAAGAAATGAGGTTGATGTTTTCCGAAACATCTACATTTTTAGTGTGAGCTCAAATATGACAACAAAATGGTCGCTTTACATAATTACTTAGCATGTTGGATAGTTTTAGTATGCTTCGAACCCGATGCCTGTTGGGATGTCCACGAATTTCTCCTATTGGCGTGCGAAAATTTTGTCTGTTATCGTTGAATGGGCGAAATCTTTCGAGGTTTGAATATATTTGCCTGCTACTTCTTTTGTTCTCTGCCCTTGGATTTCTTGTATGTTATAGCCTTGTAGATGTATAAAAGAGTAATTCCTAACACTTATATTCTCTTGGTCTCAGATGTTCAACCGACTGGCACTTGACGATCAGATGCGACTCATTGTCCACTCATCGTTTTCCAATCTCGTATTAGCGGAAGCGTTTAACACACCTGAAAAATACACGGACCGAATCGTCTTTCCTGATGGTTTGAGTGGGTAAGTAATTGCACTATAGAACCACACTATATTGGTTTCTGAATGACCACGGTACAGATTTCGAAGTCCGTCCGCAAATACACTGAAAGAACGAAATGGATTGATTCCAACCGTCGTGGCTGTTATCAATAACATTCTGGTTCCTATACGTCGAATGAAAATGACGAAGATTGAATATTTGCTTCTTCAGGCAGTTATATTCTATGATCCTGGTGAGGGAAGATTTCTAAGTTGTAGAACGCAGGTGGTATCTGTAACATAAAGTACTTCCAGAGTGTCTGTCGTTATCTGAGGCAGCCCAGCAATTAATTGCGGCTAAACGGCGTCGTTTACTTGATTCTTTGCGTCGCCATTTAGATTCTAAAATGAAAGATTCCACGGAAAGTGCAGCTCGATTTGCGGAAATCTTACTACGAATCGGTAATGTCCAGGCAAGTCTCTAAACTTATCATACTTTGGGAATTCTCTGTAAGGTGATTCTAGAAACTTAACTATTAATGGATCATACACTATTATTCTAAGCCTATTTGACTTCTTCATCTCATTGAAGACAATTCGTGGATTACAATGGTACTTTATAAACACTGCTGGACATACTATTTTTTTGTAACCTTTTTTATTTCCCAGCACTTAAGTATCTCGAAATATATCTACCATTGATTGAAAATGCCTGTATTTAAGGTCATCTTTATGTTTAATCGATGTTTTGTTAATGTTCCAGAAAGTTGCCGCCTTTAAGCGAGAGACGTTGTGCACGATAGAAACGTTCAACTTGATGCAACCTCATCCGTTTACTATGGAAATCTCGAAGAAATACCTGGATGTGTCATTCTTCTAGTCTTTCTCTAGGTCATGTTTCAGCAAGTGCATCGAAAGTGCAAAATAGGATATTGAAAAAGTCACCATATAAAGCGTCAACTTCTACCCTTCCAATCCTGTATGTACCTACCTACCATTAATGCAACTGGTATAACTAGTCTACCAAAAGTCTTCAGTGTAAATAATCTATCGAATATTATTTGTTAAGAAGAATTGAATAGCTTTGAGTAGGTCTTAGTTACTTTAGGCACAGAACACGAATGTGTTATAGTCATGTCTAGGCAACTTTAAGGACCTGAAATAGTATAGAACATGAGGTGTACATTCCATATGAGGCACATATGCAGTTTCGTGGTAGAACTAGGCTATAATCTCGAAGTATAGGTCAGGCTACTTTTTAAAAAACAGATATAGATTCAACTACAACGATGCTGAGGTGTTCACAACACTTGGACTCCGGGTCAGATCGAACCATGACTACCTTCTCATCATCGTTATGGTTGTATCTCATATCATACCCTGATGTGAGAAACGATAATAGATAGAAAATAAAATGGTTAATATTGAGCCTTAGATTGTTCGAATAATAAGTTTCATACTGCATTTCATGCCTTGGAACACGATGTTTTTGTTAACGGTTATGTTTTCTCTTCTTATCACATTGATCTCTCGTCATACGCGTCAATGTCAATGCTGGAATTTGAATACGATGTGCAGAAGATTCGATGTAGGTTCGGTTTGCTTAGACAATGCATTGTTTCTTACTCCACTATTACTTATCCTAGATAAATCCTATACGGAACATTAACGTACTCTGCATGCTTGTCTACGGGATTCCGACAAAAAATGTCCCGATGTTGTAGTGTACGGTTCATAACTTCCTATTGTAATTGTAAAAATTATTTAGTTTTACAATGATGGTGATTTTGAGGGGGTAGAAAGAGTTTTCGATATCAGAAATGAAGGACTGAGTACATTTTCTTATCTGCATATCGGCACAAATTACGCGTTTGGCGCAGTGGTCGATTCGCGCACCCACTGTCCACCAAGCCTTCCATCCCTCCGGGGTCGGCAAATTGGTACCAGACTTGTCTGGGAGGATAGCAGCACTAGCTCGACACATTGGTAGGCCACCGCACCAGTCATTGTAAAAGCCAGATATGCATTCAGTCACTCTAAACGATGTTTAGAGAAGTCGAATGCATGGCGCACCTTTAAGGGATTGACCAACGCCGAGAACTTTTTTTCATGCATTAACACTGCATGTTTAGACGGATGGATATTTCTAGTGTTTTGTCGATTAGCCCTATTATAGTAGCTCCACTTCTTCTAACACAAAGATTTTCCTAGGGGCATATTTCAATGTGCATGAATTTCATCCATGCGAGGAATCTTAGGAATCAGGAGGCTAGGTAGTGCGCGTTCACAAGTGGGTGATACAACATTGGACGGATTCTGAAAGCGAGTATGCCCTGAGAAACATGGATTTAGTGCATGAATTTCTTAATGTGACAAATAAAATCAAGTTATGCATCTGTACAGACGTATATCTACCCATGCATGCAAATGTAGATGTGTTCGAGTACATGTAGATCGTTTTCTCCATCTCAGCTCAGTGGAAAGCTCGTGGCTGAGAGGTGTTCTTGGGTGTTTGGCTGCGATGTGCACCCGGTGGTAGTGACCTCCCAGGGTCTCCCAAGCTGTGAGGAGTTCGGCGTTTCCATCATGAAACCTAGCTAGAAGTAAACCGATACCAGGATCAACCAGCGCCGTGGTATCAAGCTAGTCGCATGGTGGTAAATCCCCTCTGATCCACAAAGCTGGCGACTGCCAGTGGTGGTGACGACTTGGGACGGATTTTGGCCGGGCTGTCCTCAGGACTCCCGGGAACCACA
Organism: Angiostrongylus cantonensis; assembly: GCA_009735665.1. Taxonomy (NCBI): domain Eukaryota; kingdom Metazoa; phylum Nematoda; class Chromadorea; order Rhabditida; family Metastrongylidae; genus Angiostrongylus; species Angiostrongylus cantonensis. Next base: position 3,913,186 of record MQTX01000051.1, read on the forward strand.
ATGACTAAACCAGAAAATTTCCGGAGAATGGAAATTACACTGGGGCCTGCACAACCAGTGAATACGGGCCATTCAAGCAGACAAGTAAGAAAAGCTTACATCCAGATTACTGAAGAGTACTGATTATACAACTGATCTATGTTCCAGTTATTACAAAAGATACAAGTATGCGAAGTTGATAATACGTGGTACAATAGAAAAGGAGAGCAAGGAAAACTAGGGCATTGTATTAAACCCGAACTGCTAAGATTAATACTGACAGATTTTTGAAAGTTATCGATTGTTTGAACAGAATTACTTTCTCACCATTTCCCGACCACTTAAGTATTTAAATATTCACCTAATAAGGTAGAGGAAAATGCATAGGGGAAAATCTTTACCTTCTTTGTTGAATTGAGCATGGACTCAGCACATGCTGAATTTGTTGCGTGGTATGCTTTACCAATATATTCTCTATTTGTATAATACATGTATATTGGAGGGCGCAGGTGGCACAGAGATAGTAGTCTATCGTCACAATCACGGTGCTGGTTCGATCCAGCATCGAGTCCACCAAGCCTCATCCTTTAGCGATCGGGAATTTCCCTAGGCAAAATTCACTCTCTTCAATCCAAAGGAAACGCTCTAGCGTGACTATCTCAGGACTTCAGGGAGAATCGACTCGACCACCATTCAACGACGTTCAATACGACAGGAAAATCCTCCAGCAACAACCCAATCAATACACAGAAAATTGGAAAATCCTCGTCGATGAGTGATACGAGAAAATGAATCTTCAGCGAGAAGTGCTGGGATCCGCACAGTAGAAAAGAAAGACGGATCGCGTAAAAAAATGCATATGTGTGCATTTGTATTATGTACAAATTGCATTTGTACTATGTGAAAAATGCTAGCAGGCAGCTTAGAATGTTGTTTTATCCAATAATTAGACGGCTTGTCTCAAGATTTTGTGCGGGACTCAGAATTTCTTTCATTCTTTTCATTACCTTGCAAGCTCATCAATGGAAGTGCTCTGCTGCAGATGTGGTGCCGATTCTGGTTGCTAGCAATTTGCCCTCAGAATACGAGATACTCACGGTAAGGTGTCACCAGGTCATCACAGCAATCATTTCCCAGCGTTTGTGGATCAGACGAGAATCTTCTGCCTAGCTGCTTCTTTTTTGCGCAGTCTTATCCCGCTAAACTTTTTTTTTTTAATCGAATGTCTAGCTTTCTTTCCATTGGCGGTGTACACTCAGCACTGTTACGAGGAAAACCGTTTTATCACTTTCCTGATTTATATAGAACAATTTCCGGAACAAGCATGATCTTTTTCATGAATCTCACGATTACTCTCTATCTATTATGAGGATAAAGGCAGTCGTGCTCATTAAATTACCATTACTCTGTTGTAGTTGTACATCCAAGTTCAACACCCTGTGTGCATTCCATCATTGTGAAGTGTTAAACTACTGGCATAGATACATAAATTGCAGACCTATAGTCCACAGTCTATACGCCACATTTACTTGGATACTTAGACGGCTCGTTCTCACTAGTTGCGCGGGCCCCAGTACAACCTCCATTTTTTCGGAGTTTTGTTGGTTTAGCCACTATGTTTCTCTGGAGTCCCGAGATGAGCCTTGGCAAAGTCTGCCTCAAGTCGTCACCACCACGGGCAGTCGCCGCTCGCCACAATCAAAGAGAGATTAGCTATCATTCGACTGGTTCGATACCAGGACGGTGGTGGATCTTGGTATTGACTTCATAGGCTTCCCAACAGTTTATCGCCTCATTGTGGCTAGGCGGTGCTGGATGTCGGGCCGCGATGTACAGCGAGGGATTCATCCCTCCTCGGCAGGGTCTCCCAAGCTAAGGAGTTCAGCGTTTCTATCAGGAAACTCAGTTATGAGGAAACCAGTACCTCACATTTATTGGTTGTAAAGCGTTTAAGCGTACACAGCACCTGCTTTGACGTGCATCTCTGCAAGAATTGGAGGTTGCCAACTCCTATTCTCATTGTGTGCAGTTTGTTTTTGTTTTAAACCGTCTTGCAGCAATTATGGGGCAAACATTTTGCATACGTTATGACCTGCTCCCCAACAAAATGTTAGGCTCTCCTGGATATGACGAGTTGCGTAGGTTCCCACCACTCCCAGTATAGTGGACATCCAATTTTCTCTTTAGCTTCTGCTTGATGATCTTCTCGCGATGCGGTTTATTGTTTTACATGTGTCAATTGTATAGGTTTTCTCCTAATATGAGCTGTAGACCTACGACGATGCTCTGACTATTTATGCACAAGCTGACGTTGCGGCGGATTTCGCCTTCCTCAGAGCATGGAAAGGTCAAGTTGACTGCAATCTACTCAACCAAACACCTCCATAACCAAACAGAGAAAACGCTAAAACAAGATTTCAATCAAATTGAACACAGAATGGCTTCATCGCATACTCACCGCTTTCTATGAGTAGAGGTACGCTAGACCAAGGGTAGAGACGGTGATTTAATGAGTTCGGGTTCAGTTTATCTGATCTCTTGTAAAACGTGCGGAGACGAATACGTTGGCGAAATAGGTAGACCACTCTGCATCCGTATAAAATAACACCTAGTCGTTAAAGTTAGATCAAGTATCCCACTGGGCATGTAAAGGAAACAGAGACACAACGGGGAAGATTTTGAAGTGGAAGTGAGAATCCTCGCACGGGAGTCGAAAACACAAGCGCGTAAAATTCTTGAAGCATTCTGGATTAATTATAAGAATCCGAAAATGAACCGCAGTGAGGAATGCCTCATTATCACGATATCGGGCAATATTTAAGACTGCTGTTTTGATGTGACAGGCACATTAAGCTTCCATGTAAACTGTGCAGTTGGTCTCCACGTGGCATATCTAGTGGAGGTATGTGGCGAAGCCATTCTGTGTTCAATGTGATTGAAATCTTGGTTCAGCGTTTTCTCTGTTTGGTTATGGAAGTGTTTGGCCGAGTAGATTGTACTTGACCTTTCCAGGCCCTGAGGAAGGTGAAATCCGCCGAAACGTCAGCTTGTGCGTAAATAAAGGATAAAATAACACCCCGTGTTTGCTCAACAAGAATATAAAGAATTACTTGATCAATCCCGAGGTTAATAAAAAGTCGTTCGTGGGATGCTCTGACAAGTTCGACATACCTCAGACCTACCTGTCCGTTTCATTTGCAATGAATTTCCAAGTACCAACTACAAATTAGAAAAAGCAGTGGTTCTTTTGTGCATCGAAGCAAAAGCGGTTGACGCAGTACCGACTGATTATTCAGTATGTATTCTTTCTTTGATGAGCTTACATGAGGTTGATAAGTGTATTTATTTTCAGCTAACGTTTCGACGTCTTCGTCTTCAGTAGGTTGTAAAGTGCTACATTGTTTAATCACTTATTGCTCATCTAGAAATCCATGTTCCTCAGATCGACTGGAAGCATAAGAGATTTTGCGTCGTCCTTATCGACTTCAAATTCTCTGTCTTCGATAAGGAGCTGATGTAAAGCAGTAGAATTAAATTCATTTCTCAGTGACGTAATTCAGACGTGTAAAATCCAATTTATTGAAAAGACAGGCATGGATCACCGTTACAATCAAGAAGTGATGAAATGCATCGCAGATCTTTGTAGGTGAGACGTAAAAAAAGAAAAAGGATAAAGTTCTCGGTGTTGATCAATCCTGAGAGATGCGCCATGCATTCGACTTCATTAAGCATCGTTTGTAGGTGATTTGAATGCATGTCTGGCCTTTACAATGACTCGTGGTGACCTACCGATGTATCAAGCCAGTGCCGCTATTCTCCCAGACGAGTGTGGTACCAGTTTTCCGACGCCAGAGGGATGGAAGGTTTGGTGAGCCACGGGTGCATAGACCAATCTCATGTGTGTATTGCAGGGCGCTTCCCACCACTGCGTCACTCGCGCCTAGGTGAGACATAGAAAACTAACTTCATGATGAAGTGAAGACGGCGATGGAAAAACAAACGATAACCATCCCTCAATAGAGCTTGGCCGCTTGAAATAAACATTCGTAACCAAAATTCCGCGAAGGATCGGGACTTCAATCGGAAGGATGTTTTTTATACGACCCCTCCTTCACACCTACTGTGCAGATCCCAGCACCTCGCAAATTCGACTCCTTTCTTGGCATCCATCATCCACGAAGCTCTTCTAACTTTTAACGTGTGGTTTCGACTGCCGCTTTAGAGTTTCCATTCCATCCTGAATGTCGTGGAATGCTGGCTGAGTCGTTTCACCCTGGAGTCCAGAGATAGTCGGCCTATAGCTTTCCCACTTGGACTGCTGACAGCGATTTTCTCCCGGCAAAGTCCATCACGAATTTGTCGACCCCTGAGCAATGAGAGGCTTGGTGAGATTGGGGCGGGATCGAACTAGCACTGTGCTCGCGGTTATCCGCATCACTACCATTGTGCTACCCGTCCCTAATTTCGATACTGTTTTTTTCTTCTCTGCTAAGGTCATCATAGTGTTTGTTTGAGTGGAGTGCATGCTAATAATACCCTTCCAAGTTCTGAAGGAGTTACCACCGAAATGTTAAGTATTTTGAGTGAACAATGTAGTAAGAACCTCGTGTTTACTTATCAAGACTCAAAACATGAACAGGATTTAGAGGCGCATAGAAAAACATAGTGGTACTAAGAAAGAAAACACAAAAACTTCTACTCTTATACTTCTTATACTTCTTATACTACTCTTATAGTTAAAATACGAGAACAAAAGTACAAAAAAGTACAAAAATACAGTGACAGCTATTTATAAAATTAGGCGTCGTATCGAATGTGTCGACGATACGGACAACTTTAAAATGGCATTTAGGCGTCAACTGGTATTAGAGTTTTTAAACGTGATTTCGTCGTAGGTTTCCTTTAATGATGCTTTATGAATCAATATCGTATTTTATTAATGAAGTTATAGTAGGGCACGTGAGGCGCAGTGATCGGAGCCTCCCTGAAGTACGCCTGGGAGCGATCCCAGCGCTTAGGCTCACCAAGTCCTGCGTCCCTCCTGGGTTTGGTACCAGACTTGTCTGGGATGATAGCAGTACTGGCTCGATACATCGATAGCCCAATGCGAGTCATTGTAAAAGACAAATATGCATTCAAGTACCAACGATCCTTAATAAATTCGAATGTGTAGCGCTTCCCTCAGGGATTGCTCAACGCTGGGAGCTTTGTTCTTTTATTTTTAGTTATAATAGGATATTTCAAGTTTTCAGTATAGTTGATATTTTGGTGCTGTCACGTTGTTCACAGCTACCATGGTTCGAGTCGAGAACGCGTATCATACCAATTATTAACTTTCGTTTCAGTTTTGATACGAAGAATTAGCGTTAAACTTGTATGGAGAGAATATGACTGATATTTGCCTACCAGGTGATGAAATCACCACACGGATATCTGGCGGGAGGACAAAAATTGTTGGGTAATCCACTATTAGCTTTTATTTTTTCTAACTCCTTATAGCTCTAGTGATGTTAATTCTGCTGGAAGTGTGATTATCTAGGCCTTTACTGCTGAGTTTCTTAGGAAATGGTGTTACAGCTCATTTTTTGATTCGCCTGACAGTCATTTCTTGCTTGCGTACGACCGTTTCCTAAAAGTAATCTTATTTTGCAACACTTTCGTTGTTCATTTGTTCTCATTTATCTGATATATTGGGTAATTCTTGTTTGAGGAAGGTAGCCATAGAACTCATTTATGCCCGCGCAAATCTTTTTCCTAGAATTTCTAAACAGCACTTATTCTTGTACCTCCAAAAGTTTTACCGCCTTCGTGGCTTGGAGGTGTTTCTGGGTGTCGGACTGCGTTGTACAGCGGTGGGATTCATCCTCATTCTCTCTCCCAAGGTCTCCCAAGCTGAAAGGAATCCGGTGTTTCCATAAGGAAGCCCAGCTAAGGTTAAACCAATACCAGGTTTCACCACCGTTCGGGTGCCAAACTAGTCGCATGTTGGCAAATCTCCGTCTGGTCCACAAGAGTGGCGATTGCCTATGGTGGTGACGACCTGGGGCAGGCGCTGGCCAGGCTGAACTTGGGATTTTAGGGAAACAATGGCTAAGCCGGCAAAACTCCGAAAAATGGAGATTATGCTGGGGCCCACACAACTAGTGAGGACGGGCCATCCAAGTATCCAACTACCTATTCCTGTCACCCAATAACTGTCTACCTTAGAAAAGCTTTGACGATCATTGCAAAGTCTGTTGTGATCTTTATCATTTCTAGCTACGGCATTGTTGCTGATCCAAGTAGTGGTTCTTTGATAGTTAGACAACCTGGAGCCTTTCGGCATGATGATGATAAGTGCTGGATTAACGTTCATTCTAAACGGTATGTATTTTACCTATATGGGCTTCTCTTTCTTTTCGTTATTAGACCGTTTTTTCTCTGACTTCAGTGCAATTTTTGTGCAGTGTATACGATGATAAACCCAGTCTGTTTTTTTTTCTACTAAGAAGATAATGTCTCCTTGTTTCTTTGCACATTTGATTCATAATAGATATGTTGCTGAGAAAGGAGATCGAGTGATCGGAATAGTGGTGGGCTCTGTAGGAGACTTCTACAAGTTGGACATAGGAACAGCAGAACATGCGACGGTATTCTTTCTTCTATTTGACTTCTCTTTAAATTCTTTCGTAATTTTAATCTCATTTAGTATTCTCGCAATACATCACCATAATTTATGCCAGTCAATACATTTGCGATTAGATTGTTTTATTTCAACTGCCGCCTTTCATTTTCAAACAAGCATTATACAGCTTTTGGTTGATTTTATTTAATGAGGCGAAAATATTGGAATCGGCGGTCTTTGACACCAAAGTAAAACTTTTCTTCTTTCACAATGGTAAAATCTTTGTTTTCTGGAGCTTAAAACGAGAGGCTTTATTTTCACTTTTTTTCATTGACACTCATCTTGCAAATAGTGAAGCGATTGGTGCGGCCGCAAGTTTATTTATGTGAAGGTCTTGGCAGTTTTATCCCCGAGCCAGTCATCAATTTCTGTTCTGTTCTGTTGTGATCGATAAGAGCCCCACAAATCTTTCGATGGCTTGCCACCTCGTAGTGGTTGGGAGGTGTTCTTGGCTGTCGGGCTGCGATGTGCATGGGATTAATCTCCCGGGCAGGTTCTGCCAAGCTGAGAATTCCGGCATTTCCATCAGGCAGCCTAGCTGAGGATGAACCAATAGCGGGATCCACCACCTTCCTGGTATCAAACTAGTGGCATGGTAGCAAATTTCCCTTTAATCTACAAGGATGGCTACTACATGTGGTGGTGACGACCTAGGGTTTATTTAGGCCAGGACGACCTTCGGACTGCAGGGAACCATATTGGCTAAGCCAGCAAAACTCAAAAAAAGTAGGAATTATGCTGTGGTCTGCACAACCAGTGAGAACGGGCCATTTAAGTATCCAAGTCAGGGCCTGCAATAAGTTTGATAGCATACAATATCAATAAGCTGTTAAAATCTACTGCGACATTGATAGTGTAACGTTGGCAACATCGTTCAACTAAGAATGATTTTATATGGGGAATATTAGATGAAGATTTTTCATACAAAATACATTTTGCTGGTAACCTGTAGCGGTAATTATTAATACTTTTTGTTCAGTGAAGTCTGAAGCTGAAATGTAACGATTTCTTCCAAACACCTGTGATAGTCACGTACTTACTTGGATATCTGAACGGCCGGTCTTCACTGGTTGTGCGGACACCAGCTTATTCTCCATTTTTTGGAGTTTTGCTGGCATAGCCATCATGGTTCCTTGGAGTCCCGAGGTCAGCCTAGCCAAAGTCTGCCTCAGGTCGGCACCACCACGGGCATTCGCCGCCCTTATGGACCAGAGGAAGATTAGCCACTACGCGACTTGTTTGATAGCAGAACGGTGGTGGGTCGTGGTATTGGTTGACTCCTAACTGGTCTTCCTGGTGGTAACGCCGGATTCCTTCTCAGCCTGGAAAACTATGCTGTGTGAATGAGTACTCACGCTGTAGAACGCAGTCCGGCACCCAGGAACACCTAACCTAACCTTTTCACTTATGGCATCTACACAGATTTATTCTATTTTCTTCTTATGGCAACAATTTCATTGCCATACCTGTGTTTGTAGTCGCTTATTGGTTCTTTAGCCTAGTCTGTAGAACGGTGTATCTCCTTGTCCATAATATCTACAAGTAAATTTGTTGCATGTCGTCGTCTGTTAAAAATAATAAGATCAAAGTGTTGAACGATTGCATTCTTTTTCAAATTATATCTACTACTACCATTTATTATCAATTAATTATAATTAATTAATTATTAATTATTTATTAATTATTAATTACTATCAATTAATTAATTAATTATCTATTATCTTATCTATATCTACTTATATTCAAGTTTTAAGAAGTGTTCAATTTCATATATCGTTTCTGGCGTTTGAAGGAGCAACGAAGCGAAATAGACCGGATTTGAAAATTGGCGACATTGTTTATGCTCAGGTTAGTTATTTTTATATTGTTTAGTGTCTATATCATTCATTTTTTGTTTATGAGTTTTGTTCTTCATGTGAGATGTGTAGAAATCGTTTGGCATTCTGTGTACATTTTATTCAGTAGCGTTTTTTATTTTATTTCGAGTTAAACGACGTTTGAAGGTATCAGAGTAGACTACAATGGTGCTGAGATATTTGTAAAATTCCGGACCGCAGATGTCTGCGGTGGGAATGGAATCTTATTAGTGCCCTTTCTCGTTGACGGGTGAGCGCCTATGAAACACAGTTGAGAGGAAGGCAGAAGAAAGGACACGCATGATGTGGTGGTGAACACGTTAGCCTCCGGAAAGAGTAATAACGAGGTTCGATCCGCGCCACAGTCACCTGCGGTCCGGTGTTTTGCAAATATTTCGGCATTATTATACTTTTATTTCACGTAATACCCTTCCATGAAAAAGAATAGGCAATAAATAAAAAGTGATTGCCTTATCAGAAGTTTTGCTGAGTTTTTTTTATGATTTGATGCAAAACGAATGCCTAATTTTGAACCGCAATTTTGAGAATCTGAAAGTGCTCAAACATAGATTTTCTTTTTTTCGATAACTTTGCGTTGATCATACATTTCGGATAGCATTGCTCTTCTGTGACCGTCTTGTAAAGGTTTGAGCCGTTTTATCAAATGATTCCATATGTCGAAAACCATAAAGTCGTCCTAGTCATTTTTGATTCTATTTCAGCTTTGGAAAATTTTTGGGGGGCTCATCTCATGCCGACGCTCTTCCTCTTTTGTGCTGTCATTCCTGCTAAAATATTTTTTTTTGCACAAAATCCAATTTTCTTCAGACATTACAATGAATCCGATTATTTATTTTTTCACACCGAACCTTTTGCTTTCATTCGGCTCTTATCAAGATTAATATTTTAGTTATCGTACCAATAAAACCATTTCCTACCTACAATAATTTACAAAGTCTTTTTTGGGTGAGTTTATTTTCAAGCAAACTGTACTGTACACGTTAAAACGCGACACTTAGGAATACTTTGCTAGCATATGAGATGGTAAGCACTGTGAAGGGTGCGTGTGGCGCGGTGGTCGGAGGCGCCCTGCACTACATACGGGATCGCCCCCAGCGCTTAAGACTCACCAAGCTTTCCATCGCTCCCGGTCTGCAAGTTGGTACCAGAGCTGCCTGGGAGGATCGCAGCACTGGCTCAATGCATCGGTAAAGCACCGCAAGTTATTGTAAAGGCCAGATATGCATTCATTCACCTCCAAATGATGATTGATAAAGTATAATGCATGGCGCATTTCTCAGGGATTGATTAACGCCGAGAGCTTTATCCTTTTATTCTTTGAGCACTGTGAAACACGTATAGGTGTATTTCTTCAAGCCGATCTCACCATAATTACTGTTTATGTGTATGAAAGCTTGCCATGCACAATGTGGTCGTTCATCGAAGTGGTTTTGTATGTTCATAACCTATCGCTATTGTTCCAAACATTGTTTTCAAGAACATTTATTTTATAACTTACAACTTCCACATTTTATCAGTGTACTGATAATCTTGAACCACAGTCTGCGATGTGCACTGTCTATTTGAAATCAGCATTTCCTGCGTTGAAGTTGAACTTTCCATATAGAGCAGGTAACCTTTAGCCTACTGGGAAGGATCTAGCCAGTCTTTACGTATGTGCAAATATATATTATATATGTATGTATATATATATGTGTATATACAACGTATATATTGTAGGTGTCTGATGAATTTTCTCATACCGATGTTGAGCTCACATGTATTGACGCTTTATTCAGGGCACGTGGACTAGGTGCATTATCAGGCGGCTTCTTATTCAAGGTGAGGCTCACACTGGAACAACGCGACTTATATTAAAATTGTTTGTTTAGGTCTCCTGCAACCTGGCGCGACGTCTTCTATCAACTCAGTCGCAACTGCTAAATCTCCTTGGAAAGCATTTTAAATTTGAAATCGCTATAGGATTGAATGGACGTATTTGGTTGAAAGGACCTGTGCATGGAGATGTAAGTGTCTTGGGATCAAAATAGTACTGCGTACGGATGGAATCCACGGAGTTTGACACAGTACTCTTGTGTAAAAACGCAGGCAAAGAAGAAGTCAGATCTAAACAGCCCTTGATTTTACTCCACTTATTTGCTGTGTCATCAAAAATACTTCTATAATTTGTACTGCTACTGTAAGTGTTATCCATCAGTTTTGTGAGAGTGTCAATTACTTCGTTATCCTCTTTTGTGTTCACCTAAATTTCTGGTACGCGCATTTTTTAGTCCCTGTAATCGAAGATTCATGCATATGGGATTCTCCACACATTACATTTTTTATCAACTAGATTTCATTCAGATTCGTGAACAGTTTGACTCCGTTTGGAATTTCCATTCATACTCATCTCTTCATTAGTTCTCTTTGAAAGGATGACAATGTCTTCAACAAAGTGATAATTTAATAAGCGTTTTCCGCCAGTGCTTATGGCCTTCACGTTCTTATCAAACGACTTCATTCATCTCTATCGCTGGTTTTCCGGATGAATGAAGTGGCTCTAACGGACGGCTATAATGTCTAGGTGTCGTTTTTAAGACTCATGATGTACTCGGCCTCCCAACGGTTTACCACCTCAAGTGGCTGAGAGGTGTTTCTGGGTGTCGGACTGCGATGTACAGCGGATTGTGCATCCCCTGGCAGGTCTCCCAAGCTGAAGAGTCCGGCGTTTTCATCAAGATGCCTAGCTAAGAGTAAGCCAATACCAGGTTCCACCACTGTCCAGGTATGAAAGTCGCATGGTGGCAAATCTCTTTCTAATTCACAAGGGCTGCGACTGTTTATGGTGGTGAAGACCTGGAGCAGACTTTGGCCTTGCTGACCTCAGGATTTCAGAGAACCACAATGGCTAGGCCATCAAGTCTGAGAAAAATGGAAATTATGCTGGGGACCGCACTACCAGTGAGGACGGACCATTCAGGTATCAAGTATCAAGTAAGTAGTATATCCAGCTTATTTCGTTTTCGCTGTTTCGGTCTTCTGGCGCCGTCTTCGACCTTTTATCGTCGAGATAGTCGGAACTTCAGAGTTAGTCCCTCACTTGCATGATAGAGGTCACCTGTATCATATGTCGTCCTTTTCGTCGTCGGGTATCTGAGCGACTGCCAATAAATCTTCCATTTTTCGTTGTCGTTGTCGCGTGCAAGAGCAACTACGTTGATTCTGCTCTCTCCAAAAATTATTGAACATCATGCTTATCTTCTAGGGTTTTCGTTGGTAACTTTAACCATCGGGTTGGTAGTCTTCCTGCAGTGCGTTTGAAATTCCGAGGAATCCAGTCACTAACGGCTTTCTTGCATCGATTGTCATTCACAGACATTTCGTGTCCGGCCCACCTTATCTTCGACTGTTCGGCACAGAACGGCATCTTTGATTTTTGATTGTTGACGCAGGTCGGAGTTTCGGATTCCTTCCCCTATTTGTATGAAACGGGATACTCCTAGCATCGTCCTTTCGACTGCGCGTTCGATAACGCTGAGTGATCTTTCATCCTGCTTACGCAGCGACCAGCTTTCTGACGCGTACGTTACCGCAGGAAATACCGTTCAGTCCAAAAGGTGGGCACGGAGTCGGGTGTTCTTTGTTCTCTTCACCTCTCCTACATCCTCTATGCTCTTGAAAGCTCCTCAGGCTGCTCGATATCTCCTGCTCAGCTCTGGAGCTAAGTTCTTTCCCATGTTGATTTCCTTGTCTACATAGACGTAATTGAAGCTTTCGGAGATGTTCGCTCCTTTGAGCGTGAATGGGGCTTGTGAAACTAAGCCGTTCCTCATGAACATCGTTTTTGTAAGATTTAATCCAAAACCAATCTTTCCACATGTTTTATTAAAGTCGGCAAACATTCGTTCCGCCTGGCTAGTGTTTGATGTTGTAAGAACGATGTCATTAGCAAAGCGAATATGGTGTAATTGTCGACCACCGATTTTCACTCCTATGTTTGCTCAGTACAAATGTTTGTATGACGTTCTCGGGTGTGGCGGTAAATAATTTTGGCAATGTGTTATCGCCTTGTCTAATTTTGCTTTTGACGTTGATGTTAATGCCGTTATAAAATAATGATGTTCCGCTACTACACTTTTTACATAGCTCGCGAAGAATCTTTGTGTAATAAGTAGGGACTGAGTGTCCTGGGCTTCCATGACTGCTATTTCATTTGAGTCAAATGCTTTCTTTAAAACGATGAAATTGAGGCAGAGCAGTCTCTTGAACTTTTGATGTATCAACTGGAATGCGTCTGGAAACAGACATCTCTTCGTGTAGTCTGAATCCTCAACTTTAATGGCGCTAACGTGAAGAAATTGAGTGCTTCTCTATGACTACATACTACGTGCAGGTGGCTGGCTGCCCTCTCGAATCACCTGTATCACATGTAGTCCCGTTGATCGTCGAGTAACTCGAGTAGGCGCCAATCAGTCCTCCACGTTTCTCCGTGGCCTGCAAGAGTAGCCCAGTGGGTGCTGCTCCCTTTAGAGACTCGTCGAGCATCACATCCTTCTTCTAGGCTCTTCGTGAAAAACTCTGACCATCGTGTCGGTGGTCTTCCTGCAGTACGTTTAACATCCCAAGGAATCCAGTCACTAACGGCTCTTATCCATCGGTTGTCATTCATACGCATTAGATGTCCGACCCACCTTATCTTCCACTGTTTGGCGTATAGGACGGCATCTTTGATTCTTGATCCTCGACGCAGTTCGAAGCTTCTAATCGCTTCCCTTACTTGTCAGACACGGGATACTTTTAGCATCGTTCTTTCGACTGCGCGTTCGACAAGGAGTCGGGTGTTCTTTGTTCTCCTCGTTACATCTTCGATAGTCTTGAAAGCTCCCCAAGCCGCTCGTTTCCTTCTGCTCAACTCTGGAGCTAAGTCGTTCGTCATATTGATTTCCCGAACTAGGTATATATAACTGAAGCATTCGGAGATATTTGTTCCACACACACAAAACACACAAAACCAATCCGTTCCTCATGAACATCGTTTTTGTGAGATTTAATCGAAGACCAGTCTTTCCACAGCCTTTATCAATGTCGGCCAGCATTCATTCCGCTTGGCTAATGTTTGGTGTTAGAAGGACGATGTCATCAGCAAAGTGAAGATGATGTAATTGCCGACCATCGATTTCACTCCCAAATTATTCCATTCCATTGTTCGCATGGCGTTCTGGATGGGATGGTATCGCGTTGCCTAACTCCTGACGTAAATGCCCATATCGCTGTAGAATGGAGATATCTTGCTTGTGAGATCTTTTTACAGCCTACGAAAAGTCTTTATGCATTCAGCAGGGACTCCTTGACTGTCAAGTGCTTCTGTGACTGCTTTTATCGCTATTGAATCAAAAGCCTTTTTTAAATCGATGAAGTTGAGATAGAGTGGTCTTTTGTAATCTCGCGATACTTCATTGAGCCTTGTTATCGTGTGAATGTTATCCATCGTACTGAATCCTCTTCAAAACCCTGATTGCTCACGTGGCTGTCCTTCGTCCAGTGTTCCATCAATCCTGTTCGCGTGAAAAGTTTGTGGACAACAGGCAGCAAGCAGATAGGGCGAATGTTGCCGATATCGTGTAGGTCACCCTTCTTGAACAATAACACTGTATTGCTGGTCTTCCACTGAGTAGGGACCTTGCATTCAGACAGGTAACGTGTGAAGAGCCGAGCCAGTGTGTTTACGAGGACTAGCGGAAAGCCTAGCAGGTGTTCTGATCTTATCCTGTTTGGACCTGCTGCTGTTCGATTTTTCACCGACGAAATGGCATGTCGGATTTCAGAGGGGAGAACCAGTAGTACAACATATCCATCCTCCCTTATTTCATATGACAGACGGTGGACGTGGCTGTCGAAGAGATCTGAGTAGTATTCGTGGATGATTTTCTCCATTGTCTCTCTGGGCGCTGTAACTGTTCCATCTGGGCGTTGAAGTGCAGTCATCTTGGTCTTGTAATTGGCGAAGCTTCGGTGAGCTTTGTAAATGCTTTTCCCAGCCCCGGCACCTTCGTCCATTACTGCTGCTCTTCTCTCTTTATGATCTTCTTTTATCGCTTGTCTGCATTGTTTTGCATGTTCGGTCGTTAGTTCGAGGTTGCCTGCAACTCGTTCCATTCCACGCTGTCGTATCAGCTCGAGCGTTTCTGGAGACAGACGTCTTTTGGTGACTTTCGAACTCTCGGCTTTCATAGCGCTAACGTGAAGATGTTGAGTGAGCCCAGTGTACGGTTGCTCTGGGACTTCGGTTTTTGAATTTAGCGGCGTTTGCTCTTTCTCCAGAAATAGAATTTTGTACGAAGGAGACGATAGTCTGGTCCCGTGTAGAATTTTGGGACAACAGCGGCATCGCTTAGGAAAAACCTGTTTACTATGATGTGGTCTACTTTGTTATGGTACTCTCCATTGGAGAATTCTACGCCCAGAGTTGTGGGACTTCTAGAAATACGAGTTACTATGAATGGTTTTGGCCGTCATGATAAATTCAGATATTATCCTGTTCGTTCCATTCTATTTCGTGGGTCCCAATCTAGCGTTCTTCTTGGTGCAATCTTGGCATTGAAATCTCCAGTGATGACATTGAAGAATGTATGGTCTCCTCTGTAGAACCTCTCCAAGTCCATGTAGAATGCTTCGACTTCTTCTTCGTCATAGTTTGGTGTTGGCGCGTAAACGACGAAGATTGTCAAAGCGGGTATTGATTTACATCTTTTTAATCGTAAACGTCCGATTCGGGTTGTAAGCTATTCGAATGAATCGATGTTCATTGACAAACTCGTGTTGACGAGAACGCCGATACCGCCGACTCCTCTACTGTCACATGTTCCGAGGAACAGTTCTTTTCCAGTGTCGTAGACGGCGCTGAATGGGTGGCGTCGTCTTGTCTCGGCCAGGCCGATGATGTCGTACCTTGTTCTTCTTGCTTGCATGAGCAAAGCTTCTATCGAGGACTCGGGTGCAAGTACGTGCATTGCAGGTACAGGTCGTCACCATTGTTATTTGTAATCCAGCCTCCATTGGCTCTGATATTTTAGTAGCCTCTCCATACTCGTCCCACCCTAGGCTGCGAAATGGGGGTTTTTCGGGGTCAGAGGAATGAGGCCCGTCTTTTTTTTCTTACACTGTTTAGCATTTTGATACCCACGTATAGCTTGCTGGGCTATGAACATGAGGGCTTGATACACTCACGGGTAGCTTGCCAGGTTCTCCCAGAGTGGACATGGAGCTTATTTGTTGGAGGCGACTCCTTTGCAAGATGTCCTTTTTTTTCTTTTGAAATGCGAATAAAACTCGTGTTTCTTTTATTTCATTTGTTTTGAATTTAAAGAATAATCTTTTGCAGATTGTCACTATTCACAACATTATAAAATGGTCTGAATATGTGCTAGAATGTGATATGTTAAAATATGTCGAAGATGGAATTAGTAGTTCAAAACGTATTTCTGTGATGGAAAGCGTAATCGAAGAAAACGCAATGGAACGAAGTCTCTAAAGAGCTCTTTAGAGAGTTTTTCTGTTCTCGATGTTCTTCTTAGGTTGCTAAAATTGTGTCGAGCAGTTTTTTAGAGCAACGTTATAAAGACGATGAGGCTGCTTAGGATGCTTATTTTGGGATCTTTGAGGAACATTTCAGTGGTGCTTTATGTGGTTTGCTTTTCCCGTCAATCAATTTGATAAATTCCACTGTAGATCTATTCAAGAATTGTTGTCTGAAATTACGTTTGAAGATTGCAGTCAACAACGGTGTTGTTTCATACTACTCCAAGTACTTTGTAATCAGAAGTTTTCTCCTACAGGGATTTTGAATAGAATTGTCTCATCGTGCATTTTTTTTTTTTTGTTGGATCGCCTATTTTGTCAAGCGGTTGTCTCTATTTGCGTATTTCGTTCTTCGTTGTTGATTGTATTTAATAAAGTTATTTATTTTGGTTTTTTTCAACTCTATACGATTTTCGTGTGCATATTTCTTACCTTAAGAACAGTTTTGATCATTTAAATTCTTTCATTATATTATGGAGATAATGTAGAATTTCATAACATCTGTCTTTTATACATGAGTTTAGGTTTTTTCCCCTGGGTTGCGACGAAAATGGGATCGAGCAGTTTGTTGGAGCAGCGTCAAAAAGAAGATAAAGCTGCTTGGGATGCGTATTGGCAATTGCGTGACTTAGATTCACGAGGTACAATATTCCCCAGATTTAAATACTACGCACAGAAGGCGTTCGATGCTCCTGCAACGTGGTTCAGAGGTGAGTGTAGTTTGATTTTCGCTTTCTTTTTCTTCCAGTTGTATATGCTGAAGTTGTAGGGAATAGTAAGTCGTAGTTAACACTTTCGCGGTGGTGTGGAATTTATATCGACTGATAAGTTGAGTATACTGACTGGCATGGATAGATTTTCATTCATTTTTTCGGGGTGACTCGATGATTACTATATTCACTGTTAATTAGGTTGTAAATAAGTGTTTATTGTGGTAGTTTGTTACACGGCCAAGTATTAGTGGTTTTGAAAGAACATACTCATAATAGAGACTGTTGGTGTTTGACGTACGGAAATATCTCTGCTGTGCTTTAATATCGAAGTTCAACGCTTATCACGCTTTTCGACTGTGATGAGATGGTAAATCTCAGGAGACAGACGAATAGACATAACTTTATTGCAAGTGTATCCTTCAAGGTAACTTCCTGTTCGCAAAGTACAATGAAATCACAGTGAATTACTGGTCAAAAATTGGATTAAGTTTCGCTTGAATAAGGTCCACGAGACTACTTATTGAGTATGAACAGGTGGAATCTGTTGTGCATCCATCCACAGAGAATCACTAATGTATCAGAGGAAACGTCAACCGATGTGCACGAGGAAAGAATAAGTAGTGTGAACTAGCAACTGTTTAAGAGGTGAAAAGTTCTTCCACCTGATCACTCACTCAAGCATGAGTGCTAATATCTAATGTGACAGTGTATAGAAAGTGGGATTCATGAGTTCAAGGCCGAACTCTTGAGCTTGATCTTTATTCAGTTAGTAAGAGCACACATAGAAATAGCCTTGTTTTGGAAAATATCGGTCAACAATCAAGGATAGGGAGATGTTGAGTTGGCTGCTACAAGCAGTCATCTAGATATGATGTTCCCAAATCTGCTAAATTACGTACCAGGCAGGTGGACACTATATGAACCAAATACTATAGATTTTTTTTTCTTTTTGTTCAGATTGTTTCATTGCCACAGAATGGGTTCGTTGTAGGAGTTGTGAGATTCTATTTCTAGATTGCAAATTGTGAAAGGTGCAGAATTCTAATGGTTGAATTATATTCAAAATGCGTCTAAGCATTGTACATCGAAGAGGTTGCAGGTTATAATGGTTTATTGTGGGAGCAAAAAAAAATATTACATCATTACAAACACTATTTTATGAAATGTCAATCACATGTTTTAAAGTGCAATATTTGCAACATTAGTGAAATGTCATTTGAATAAGAATGCGGACTCCAGCATATTTGCCATTCGTTGTTTTCCCTCGCAGTCGTCGTCCATGGTGCTGCTTTACAATTCCGTTGGATCCATAATCCCTCGTAGTGAAGACATGGATACGCCCTTGCAAGGTTAAGTCAGGGCTCCAGATAAGATCAAACTGCTCAGCCAGCAATAGTCCAGACGCAGTGAAGATTACTTATTGTTCCCAATGGCACAACTTGTCGAAATGCACAGATGAATGTGCCGTGTATGCACGCCTAGCTCTTTTAGGTACTATAGACATATCTGTACAGGTTTTTTCAGTGATCTATCATTTTATCCTGGTGATAAATTCTTCTAATTCGCGACTTTTGGCGTGCAGGTACGGTATCCGTGCACACTGGATGCGGATGCTATATTTCTAAGGGCATAATAGAGCTTTTCCCGATCTAATCTCCGCACAGCATCTGTGTTGGGTAAACAGTCAAGTGGTTAAAAAATTGCAGCAGGAAAAAAAGAACCTGTGACAAAACGATCACCTCACCTGTATCACCTGTAGTCCCGTTGATCGTCGAGTGACTCGAGCGGGCGCCATTAAATCCTCCATTTTTCCGTGTCGCTTGCAAGAGTAGCCCAGTGGGTTCTCCTGGCTTCAGGACTCGTCGAGCATCACATCTTTCTTCTCGGCTTTTCGTGAAAAACGATGACCATCGCGTTGGTGGGCTTCCTGCAGTACGTTTGACATTCAGAGGAATCCAGTAACTAACGGCTTTTGTCCATCTGTTATCATTCATACGCATTACGTGTTCGGCCCACCTTACCTTCGACTGTTTGGCGTACAGAACGGCACCCTTGGTTTTTGATCGCTGATGCAGGTCGGAAATTTGGAACTTTTCCATGGAACTTGTATGAAACGGGGTACTTCTAGCATCGTCCTTTCGACTGCACGTTGAATAAGGGCTGCGTGATCTTTCATCGTGTCTACGCAGAGGCCAGGTTTCTAACGCATGCGGTAAAGCAGGAAGAATCATGGAGTCCAAGAGGTGGGAGCGGAGTCGGGTGTTCTTAGTTCTAATCACTACATTCTCGATGCTCTTTGAAGCTCTCTAAGCCGCTTGTTTCCTTCTGATCAACTCAAAGATAAATGATAAATGAAGATAAATGAAATAAAATAGGTTGTGTTTATCTCATATTGATCACTTTGTCCGGAAATTTATCGAAATGTTTCCATGACTTCTTGCTAATATGGTAAATATAGTACCGCTTCCTTGAATCAACGACGAATTAGAATGTAAACTATGGTACCATAACTTTATTTGAAATTAACTTAATTTTTACTTTAAATAAATGTAGTATTGCCTAAACCTTACTGTTCTAGCCGGTACCTGTTTAAAAAAGCAAAGTCGTTGGTTAACGGCTGATCTTTCTTCATATTTAGGCTTTTAGAGGATTTCAGCATGGAGAAATATTTCACTTCAAAACCTTGGGAGGAACTAGATAAAATTACGTCGAGTTTCTGCAGCTTGGACTTTTTCTTTAAGTTTGCGTCTCAGTAAATATGTAGAGGACTATCTCACGATGGTATCAGATGCTTTATAACGGTATCCAAATTTTGACTGTTAATGTTTCTAAGCACTGAAATCCAGAATATTTTCTACGGTCATTGTCTTTTACATATTTTCAAAGCTTGAAGATTGTTTATATGGGTTCGTAAAACATGCTACAACGATGGTGTCCCCAGCGAAGACCATTTTCTAATTGAGCACTGCCATTGTTGTTTTGTACAGGAGACTATTTACTTACTTGGATAGTTGGACGGCCTGTTTTCAGTGGTTATTCGCTTTCCAGCGTATTCTCCATTTTTAGGAGTTTTGCTGGTTTAGCTTCTGTGTTTCTCCGGAGTCCCGAGGTCAGCCTGGCCAAGTCTGCCGCAGGTCGTCACCACCATAGGCAGTTGCTGTCCTTGTGGATCACTGGGAGGTTTGCCACCATGCAACTAGTTTGATACCAGGACGGTGGTGGTTCCTGATATTGTTTTACTTTTAGCTGGGCTTTTTGATGTAAACAACGGACTCCTCAGCTTTGGAGAGCCTGCCTGGAGGTTGAATCACCCCGCTATACATCGAAGCCGGATTCTCGGGAACACTTCTCAACCACGTCTCAACCACGATGAGGCGGGAGAATGGGAGAGCGTTTAGGAGTGTTAACGGGAAAACACAAAAAAGCCCTAGCATAGCTTTATGTCCTTCTTTGGGGATTTCTACGAAGCCCGTTTATACACGGCTTCTACTTGTAATGCATCCATGTTTATCCGATGTAGGTCGTTTGCAAATAAAACTTTGATCTGCCCCATCCATGCATTGCAAGAAGATAGAGAGTTTTGTATAAATGTGCTTTCTTCTGTTCTCTTTTTCAGCATTTACATCTGAAGAGAAATAGGAAGAGAACGGCACATTTGTCATCTATTGCCGAGGTTAAGAGAAAGTCGGTATTGGGAACTGTTAGGAGTTATGTAAAGTTGTAATTACGATGATTAGTGTCATTGTCACGTGAAGGCTTTTCTTAGATAGTTGGACTTGCTTTTCTTATATTACCTTGACCACAATTTAGCGGAACATTACCATGTTTTCCCATTACTATAATTTTCATTCTCTAGCAAATTTAGTTCTTTTAGGGACATTCGAAACTAATTGGAAATTTGTTAGAAAAAGTAAATTTTATATTACTATAAGGATGCTGAGATATGAGCAAAACTTGGAACTTCAGGAGGTTTTCAAACCACCGATTACCTTTACCGGGAGCTCGCCTGCTATCTGTCACATCAACTGGGGCCTAGGCTTTGCATTTCTCTTTGCCATGTTTTTACTCCATTGGTGGTGTCAGCAATCCCCCTTCTTTCTGTCATTTTCCTTGAGGTACTGTTGAATGATATGGACTCCCGCTGAAATTAAGACATGATTTTTGTATAACTATTTGGTTCGTTTGTACATCGGAGTAAGTAAGACCACTCTGTTCAAGGTCAGACCGACACATTTGCTTCAGACTTGTCTTAAGGGGTGAAACCCTGATATGGTATTCTTTATTAACAAAAAAGCTGACGTTTCGACTGACTTCGTCTTCTTCAGAGCATGTGAAGGTCACGTTACCTGCAATCTAGTCAGTGAAGCACTTTTATAACCGCAACAGAAAATTTACGAAAGATTCCAATCGCGTTAGAAACAAAGTAGCTTCTTCGCACACTCAGCGCTTTCTGCGAGTTTTCCACTGGGTATTTCACATGAAGACCAGCTCCTTAGTTCACATGGATGGGTAATGCAGCTCTCTCAAAATATCAGTCTGAAGTACTGGTCTGAATTCCAAGGATCAGGAAATGAATCGCAGATAGGAAGGAAGCTTCGTTTTCACGCGTGCTCTCACACAATATCTCAGACTGATTTCAATGTGAGAGTGGTGCGTTAGCCTTCATGTGAGCTCTGTACGGTTCGGTCTTCACGTGAACACTCGGTGGGCGACTCTTAGAAGGTGATGAGTGTGCGAAGAAGCTATTTTGATTTCAGTGCGATTAGAATGTTGGTCTGCAATTTTTCTGTTGGGGTGGCGGAGGTGATTAACTGGATAGTTTGCAGTAGATTTGATCTCCACATGCTCTAAAGAAGGCGAAATCCTTCGAAACAGTTTTTTTGTGAATAAAGAATAGAGTACTTCGAAACCGACTTTCCTTGAACCTCGGTATGCAGAATAGAGTAACAAGTTCATGTATGCTTATCACGTAAACGACGCATTCTTGATCATTGCCGAGATTAAGGGAATGTTGGCCTTGGGAATTACCGATACAGTATATTGGTAATCCCCCACATACCATTATGTAGACTAAATATGCGTTCAGTTTTCTCTACAGTGCATAATGTATTCGAATGCTTAGCGCATGATTTAAAGAATGGATCGACTTCATAGACCTTGTCCTTTATAGGTATCATCTTCTCATGACTAATTTTTGGAATTCTTTCTAAAATTGCTTCTTTCATTGTAAGCCACTGCTCTGTATTACTGTTGCCAATGTTAGTGAGAGTTTTCAGCAGCCTATACTAACGGTAAGCAATTGCTGAGATTTTGAAGAAACTCCACCTGGTAATTTTTCATGAATTATAACCTTTGTCTTAATGTTAAGACAAACTTTTTATTTCAGAAAAAATTGTCGAACCCACGAACAACAGGAATCGTTTACCGTATTATCAACGTAAGTTGACTCGTGTACCGGAAATTGATGAGTGTGGTGTCAATGACAAGGTAAATGAATTCGTCTAGAACACTTTAATGTTCTTAATATGTGTAGAAATATGCTTGAGATTCGTTTTTTTCTTTCTTCTCCTATTTTGATCAAAGTCAAGTTAACCAAGTCATCAAATGCCTCTAATTATAAATAATTTGTTTTGACGAAACATTTTTCCGTTGAAGGCCTGTTTCTTTGAAGCTAATGAACAATATCGTCTCGACAAAATGGTTGATGGTTTTATTCTACAGGTAAATTTTAACACCTTTTCAAGAATTGTTGGAAAGATCGCTTTTTTCACAATTTTTTAGATTCTGCGCCAACGTGCTGACCGTTGTATGCTTTACCACGAACCGGATTTGTCACCTTGCGCTAAAGTTCGTTTTTTTTGTCTTGTTTTGATTTCATTTTAGTCTATCACCAATACCTTTGTTTTAGGTTATTGAGGACTTAGAAGAGAGCGAATTGAATTTTTTCATAAAGTATGGTGAGTTGGGAGGGGAAGCAGACGTTCGTGATGCGTACATGAAGCAGAAACACCGACTTATTTGGGAGCGACGTCACCCAGAGATCATGGAGGCACGGCAGAAAGCTCTCAAAGAGCATAAAGTGAGTCGATAACTAATGTTTCTTCTTTACGTGTACTTTTTTTTCTCGTTTTTTAAAGTAAAGTGGTGGATATTGGACATTAGACTTAAGATGTTCTTTATTGCAATTATCGATGATATAAAGCTAATGCATGTAGTGCCAGTGGTCGGAGGGCTCCTACAATACGTACATGGGATCGATTCCAGCGTCTCTGGCTCGTCAAGCCTTCCATCCCTTCGGGGTCGACAAATTAATACCAGACTTGTTTGGGAGGATAGCAGCAGTGGCTCGATACATCGGTAGGCCACCGCGAATTATTATATAGACCAGCTATGCCTTCAGTCACCTCCAACGATACTTAATGAAATCGAGTGCATGGCGCATCTCTCAAGGATTGGTCACTACCACCGACAGCCTTATCCTTTATTTATCCTTCGTTCAGATAATGAGTTTTTCTTCTTTAGCTGTTTGTTGAACTTGCAGGAAAAACTGGCTAATGGGGAATTTGACTATTCATTCTGGAAGAAAGGCATGTTCTGGCAGGATAAGAAAAAATACGAAGCACCGTACGAATTTTATGTATCTAAATCACCACTTGAAGGTGATAAGCCTCTTTCAAAGGATTGGCAATATTACAAGAAGGTTTCTTCTTTCTTCACATACATATTGATCTTGGTCTTTCCGCAAATACATTCTCAGTTTTTGTAGCATACGAATCTTATTGGAAGCACTTTACACACTTATTTAGGTCGCCCATGACCCAGAATTTGACAAGGAGCAAGGAAAGACGTCAAGTGTTCGTCTCTTTTAGGTTTTTTAATGTAGTATGTAGTGAAGCCATAGGTTTGATGCGTTGTTTGGATTTTTAAAGGACTAGTAAATTTACGAATAAACTTGTTCAACCTATTTTATTTTTATTCCAGTTGTGGTGAAGGCTGCCGTTGTGAGTCCCGACCATGTGATTCTCATATATTTGTTTATGTTTACCGCTACACTTTTTCTTTATACGGTTGGTCATCCGGTTACTCGAGTTTTCACCTGCAGTGCTTACATGCTCCCTTCTCAGGCTGGACATTCGCAGTGGATTCTGCTGGCTAGTGGGGAATGGTGAACGTTACACCTTCCACAAAAAAAGAACTATAAAGCGTTCGTTGTTGATCAGTCTTTGGGGGATAAGCTATGCTTTCGACTTCATCGAAAATCGTTAGATGTAATCGAATGTATATAAGGCCTGCGCAACAATTTTTAGTGTATCATCTCAGCAGTACTATCCTCCAGACAAATTTGGTACCAGTTTCCCGACTTTAGAGGGATAGAAAACTTGGCGTGGTCAGGACACAGGATAGAACCAAGGGCTATGTGCCTATTGCAAGACACCTCAAACTACTGCTGTAGCCGCGGTAGCCGTATATACATAGTCTATACATTCCATGTGAGATATAATTCGCCAAGCTCTGCAGGTTGAGGGTGTTGCTTGTCTTATCCTCCTGGAGTAGACCGTAAAAGATAATTATCATAGACCGGTTACTCCATGTTGATTCAAGCATTGCTAGCCAGGTTTTCAGACAATTACATTCTTGTCAGACGGTAGGACTTACTTGGATACTTGTATGGCTCTCCCTCACTGTTTGTGCGGGGCTCAGCATAATCTGCATTTTTTTTTTCGGAGTTTTGCTGGTCTAGCCATTGTGGTTCTCTGGAGTCCCGAGGTCAGCCTGGCCAAAGTCTGCCCAGACGATAGAGCTACAAGGTTTTATAAAGTCTTCGGGCTATTTTTTTTCAGAGATGCACTCTCACCGAGACTAGGAGGAACACTTGTCCATCGGTATTGTAACGGGATCATACATGTTGGTCTCCTTAGAAGATGCTCTTAACAAGCTTTAGGAGAGCTCTTTACGTGCAAGGTCAATATGTTGGAAAGACAAGGTGCAACTATGTCCTGTCTAATTGCTGTTAGGTTCACTGTTTTGATTTGGTGACTTGTTCGTTCCTTTTAGAGAATACTTTTACTATATAAACCACGAAGGGATGTTGTTTTTGGATGACTCACGTGCGAAGAATTTCACTTCTGCCTATAAAGGTGTGTTTGGACTTTCTCTAAAGTCTTTATTTCTACATGAATGTGAATTGCTCATAGACTTATGTGATTTGACAAACTATCTATGTAGTTGTGCTGGTGGTGACAGTTTCGTTCTCTTAGGGCTTTCTAAGGATTTTTAGACATCGAGTTCCTCAATTTCTTTTATAAACAACTGCGGTTGAATAAGACTGGTCGATTCGAGGTGAGTTGTTACCTAAATCCATTTGCTTTCTTCTTTTCCTTTCATTTTGGTACGTAGCATAGTCTAGATTCTTCAGCTGCATTCTATTTTATCCATGGGCGTGTGTGGCGCAGTGGCCGGAGGCGCCATGCTTTACACGTGAGACTGGTTCCCGCTCCCCTGACCCACCAAGCCTTCGATCCCTCCGAGGTCGGTAAATTGGTACTAGACTTGGAGGAGAGCAGCACTGGCTCGATAAGTCAGCAGGCCAACGCGAGTCATTGTAGACGCCAGATATGCATCCAGTCACCTGTAAACGATGCTTATTGAAGTAAACTGCATGAGCATCTCTCAGGGACTGATCAACGCCGAGAGCGTTATCCGAAAGCTTTTTTTTATTTTATCATTTCGGTCGTATAATTGTTTGGGTGTTTCATGCGTAGCAATTACCTAAAGTTAGATGCCCTTCTGCGACGGAATTTTGGTCCACTGTTTTCAAAGTGATCAATTCAGGAGTTGTTTCCGTACATCAGCCTATGTGGTCTTGAACGAAATTTCCTGCGATGTGACGACCAGCCCATAGTTTTTACAGAATTTCAAGATAATGGTACCACGTTACGCATTGGGCAATCATCCAGGACATACCCATTTGAGGTATAGTTTTTCATTCAGGGCTAAGCGACTTCTCAATGGTTTACTGCCTCATCGTGGCTAGCAGGTGTTCCTGGGTGTCGGGCTGTGATGTACAGCTTGAGATTCATGCTCTCAGGAGGGTCTCCCAGGCTGAGGAGTCCGACATTTCCATGAGAAAGCCCAGCCAAGAATAAACCAAAACCAGGATCCATCCCCGTTCTACAATCAAACTAGTCGCATAGTGGCAACTATTTCTGATCCACAAAGGCGGCGACTGCCTGTGTTGGTGACGACCTGGGACAGACTTTGACTAGGCTGACCTGGGGACTCCAGAGAACCATGATGGCTAAACCAGAAAACTTTTTTAAAAAATGGAGATTATTTTGGGTCCGCGCAACCAATGAGGATAGGCCATGCAATTGTCCAAGTAAGTAAGGAGCACTAAGTGGTGTGGCAAGATAACCGTTCGCAACCAGTTTGTTTTCTATTCCAGAGGTTTTATTTCTGCGGTAATCGATTTTAGCCTACGTCTTTATCAATGTTGAAGAATGGTCGTCTATATCACAAGGCTCCATTTGGAGAATATGGCTTAGTTATGTCGAAAATGGCTGATAAACTCTTTCCACTCTTCACTTTTGACGAATATGGGTATCCGGTTGATTTTTTTTGGTGTGGGAAAAAACATATTCTAACAAATCAAATACGCAGGAACGTAGAGCAATAAGTGTGTCACAGTGGTTGTAAAATTAGCTGAGAGTTTTTAAATCCTTTTTTGCACTTCACTGTTCTCCTTCGTAGAACTTATGCTGATGTCATTGTTAAACAAGATTTTCTAAACTTAGGATTAGGTAATTTGTTCGGATTTTCAATGTGTGCATCTTCAGTGGTGTTTTCTTTCCTCTTTTTTTTTTTTACTGTAATTTGAACATGTAATTACTTCATCGTCCATTAAAGACGCTAAGTTTCTCTTTGATTTAAATAAAAAAAGTTACAACTGTTCGTTCTTTTTAAATTTATGAACTAGTTGCGATCTTTCTATCTTTACTACTGTGCTGAAATAAGTCTCGAAAAATACGTATTACACAGTGAAAACCGGTTTTCCTTATGGAATGAGTGCTCCAGGGGCACCGAAAAAGTCTCGTCGGTCGCATGAAAGTATTCCAGATGTGAGTTGAGTTTTAGCTAGTTGATGCTCTCGATACCGGAATCATCACTGCTAGTTTAAGGAAGACGACGTTCAACCAATAGACGTTTTTTGTGTGGAGCCCAGCGATCCCAGTATTACTAAGAATGAACTTGATTACTATCTGGAAACATTCACAGTAAGTTTTTATACCTCATGTAGTATCGCTTGTGGTGTGGCAGAGTCAACTAAAGGAGTAAAGTTATAAATAACTAGGGGCTTATGTGGCGCAGTGGTAGGAGGCGCCATGCAAAACACATGGGATCGATCTCCGCGTCTAAGGCTCATCAAGCCTGCCATCCATCAGGGGTCGGGAAATTGGTATCGGACTGCTCTGGGAGGTTAGCAGCACTGGCTCGATACATCCGTAGACCACCGCGACTCATTGTGAAGCTCGAATATGCATTCAGTCACCTCCTGCGATATTTAATGAAGTTGAATTCTTGGCGAATCCCTCAGCGGTTGTTCAACACTGAGAGCTTTATCCTTTTTTATAGGTAATAAACGACTGTGGCGTAGGAGCTGTCTGGCTGTCGGAGGAGAAAGCACTAGAAGTCTCATCCATTGATGACGCATTCTATTTTGTTGCTGTGTTTCGTGGTCGTGTATTCGAGCACCTTAAGAAGATAGGTGTAAAGTAAGTTAATATTAAGCGTCTTTTAATTTTCGAGCAGAATCATATCAAATGTCTGTTGTTTCAGTCTCTATGGAGTTCATGTTGTACGACAAACATTGAGTATAGGTGGCTGTTTACCACGTTGGGATTTTCCAGTGTATGCGCTTAATCTGACGGGTGCCTGTGTTTGCTTCACGGGCTTGTCTTTGCAAAAACGGGTCAGATTTGTATCGAATAATTAATACTGTGCAAATATTGTTAAGATTATAATTTAGGAGGAACTGAAAGTAAAAACTAACTACATGAATGGTGTGGTCTCTCCTTCTCTAACTGAGAAAGTAACACATCTTGTCACCGACTACTGTGATACTGCTTCCAGGAAGTACACGGTGGGAAAATCACTTTTTTTCGGCGAATTTTCTACATAGTGATCGCGAATCTTACTTGATACTTAGAGGATGCCCCGTTCTCTCTGGTTGTGCTGGCCCAGCATATTCTCTACGAAGTTTTGCTGGTTTAGCCATTGTGTTTCCCTGCTTAGGCGTGAGGTCAGCCTGACCAAAGTCTGCCCTAGGTTTCGTCACCACAGGCAGTCGCCTTCTTAGTGGATCAGAGGGAGATTTGCTACTGTGCGACTAGTTTGATACCAGAACAGCGGTGGAATTGGTTTGCTCTTAGTTGGGCTTTCTGATGAGAACGCCGGACGCCTTCTCAGCTTGGGAAACCCTGCTGGAGGATGAATCTCCCTGCTGCACATCGCAGCCCGACATTTACAAGTCAACAACTATTTTCTTGAATGTGAGTAAGACTGGTTAATTTTGAGCCTACGATCTGTTTTTTCATAGTACCTTCGTATTTGTAGAGTGTTACAATCGTTATGTTAAAAAGGAATGACGTGAACTCAATGCTGCTATGGCAGATCATTTTTTAAATCCTTTCTTTCTGGTCATTCTACCGTTTCTTCACAATTGCTACAGGAGGCTCGGCGAATGGGACTACCAATAATGTCTCCGTTATGGATAGACCAAGCTTGGGAGGCTGCTCAGGCCTTCTCGCTCGAAAATTTTGTATCGAACGAAGCAACTCAGCGATACCGTCTACCCATTTTCAGTAAAATGGTGTGTTATGACACTTATACCTAGAAGTTCATGTAAAGTTGACTATTCACATAGTCTCCTATTTGCAACTGCGAGACTTCGTACTTGTTTTTTTCTCAAATACTTCACGTCTTTTGGTGGAAAATTTTGCCTCAGTACTCGTCAACGAGGCTATAATTGTTTATTTTAAAGGATAAGCTGGTCTTTTAAGGTTATTACTGCTACTGGAGTAGGTGGAAGGGAGCGTATGGATATTGCTCGCCTGATTGAACTGAATGGGGGACGGTTTTCTGGTGACATGAAGCGCAATGAATGCACACACCTTATAGCTGACAAAACTAGAGGTGTAAAATTCAAAAAAGTGGGTTATCATTATCGCTCGAGAAACCTTTTGTGTGTCGGTGGTGTTCCATGATGCTTTTTCTCTGTCATCTTTTCGCCACTGGTACACTAGAAAGCTTCAGTGAAGTAGAATTGATTGTTTTTCAGGCTCGTGAGTGGAATACGATTAAGATCGTTCGATCATCTTGGCTACGTAAATCTGTGATAGCTGGTTATGTTTTACCAGAGAGGTATTAGTATTTTTTAGAACTCAATTGATAGGTGTATGATGAAAATCGTCCCGGTAATGGTGAATAACTAGTTGTTCATCCAGTATAAGAACGAACGACTCATCAATTTGCTGAGTGTTATATATTTCTTACCATCATTTTTAAATACCTTGCAGTGATTAACTCATTTTGCTCAAAAATAAGCGTTTTTCAGTGTGATGTGTTTGCACTGCTTATTTTTTCTATGTTCTATGCTGAGTAGTACCTTAAAACAGTTTTCTTCTTTAGTGCATTTGATCCAGAAAAACGAAATAGGTGTAGTACTCCTGTTCTAGACTCCAGGATTCCAGAACATGAGGAATTGGAATACAGTGCGATTTCTGGTTTGTCATGTTGCTTGTATTTACTATTATATGATACTAATAATATAAAGCTTGAAATGTTCTGTAGCCATTTAAATATTCTTTGTGAAAGTGTAGGACGAGTTACAATCGCTATGGTGCTGAAATACTTGAAAAACGTGGACCCTAAGCCAGATTTAAACCGACGATTTCCCTTTTTGGGGGCTCACGTGTTACCCACTGCACCACTGAAAACTTTGCTTTGCCTTTCCGTTACCCAGTTTTCTACGGCAATGAACCTACTTAATTTGAGGTTTTAACCAAAATCACAATGCAGAACTCTTTATTTACTGCCTATTATTAGCCCTACCGTGGAAAAAGTACTAACAGGCAATAAATAAAAAGCTAAACATTTGAGGTGAATTTTTGTTTATTCAAACGTAGTTTCATGGTTTCTCAAAGCCCAATTGCTATGGTGTTACTCTTATTCTACTTATTTCCCTAATGCTTTTGTTCTCGAATGGAATATTTTCTTTTCTTCAGGTAAAGGGGGGCGTTTGGATAATTCAACATTTAATACGCAAATTTCCAAACATGATGACGACGTGGACTGCGAGAGGTCACCGCGTACACTAACGCGGTCTGTTTGTACATTTCGATGTAGTTCTGTAACCTTCTGAAGGTGGTGTTTCGATCCAGGCCCAATCTTCGTCGAGAATCTATCCGCCATCGTCGTGTGCAGTCAACATCTTGCTTATCTGATCCTGTTGATCATCTAGAGGAAACTTTTTCCAAAGGCGACTTTGATTTCCTTGAAGTAAGTCACTTGAATGAGAGAAAGCGAAAAAAGTCTAATGAATACTTCTAACTGTTTTGATCGCTACCAAAAAAGTCTCTACTTATGAGATTTTGCACTTAAACGGCGAGTTTTTTAGGGTTGTCGAATATGGGTTTGCGGTGCGGATCAAACAAGGTTCGATAAGTGGAAAAGAATACTTGACAGGTCTCTAACTTTGCCTACTTTTTTGTTTACATCTTTTTGGCAGTTTGTATCGCTTCCCACTGGCTTAAGCGTTTTGATTTTTGACCTGTTGAAGTAGAACTAAAGCTTCGGTTAAATTCCAGTCGTTTAAACATATTGCTGTATTTTGCGCTATATCATGGACGCGCGTGGCGCGGTGGTAGGGGTGCCCTGCAATGCACATGTGGATCGATTCCTGTGCCCATAGCCCATCAAGCCTTCCATCACACCGGAGTCGGCAAATTGGTGCCGGACTTGTTTGGGAGGATAGCAACACTGGCTCGATACATCGGTTGGCCACCGTGAGTCATTATAAACGCCACATGTGTATTCAATCACCTCCAACGATGCTTAGTGAAGTCGAATGCATGGCGCAGCCTTAAAGGATTGATCAACGTCTTGAGCTTTATCCTTCTTATCCTTTGCTACATGTTTACATTTCAAGGATGTTTATTAGACTTACATTCTTGTACAACCATTGTGAGGGGTAAGCAACATTTCGTCAGTTATAAAGATGAATGCCCTGTTTTTTCTGTTTAGAAGTTTCGTTTTATTTATCGCTTTCTTCCGCCCTCCATTTCATGCTCTGCACTTCCTCTTCTTTGTTCAGTTTTGTCTCTTTTAGAAGCGGAGCCACTAGGGTGGCGAATGTGGAAGCTGCTAGTCATGTAGTAGTTGTTAACGTTTCATCAAGCGAGCGTACTCGTCTAATACAAGCTCAATCTCGCGGTGTTCATATTGTTCGAGCCGAGTGGGTGGCTGCTTGCTTTATCCATAAGGACCAGGTTCCATTAAAAGGTTTGTTTAGCGGAAGCTTCACGTGAATTCATGGGTTCAAATCAATTTAGGCTTCTTCACCCTGTAATCAGCGTTTTTAAGAGTTTGTAAGTGTTTGGCTCGTACTGTCGCCAGCTGTTGAAGTGTGCCGTTTTCTTACTCATTACTGTTCGAATCTTAAAACATATATCATATGGAATTTATAGACTCTGGTTTTTTGTACATCTGTAAGCTTTATGCTCTTAGAAATGCGAATTATAAAATAAAGGATCGTGGCGGTTTTTATTGTGGTTATTAATGGTTTCCTTTCCAGAATTTTTGTGGGATCCAAGTGACAATGTTATCCAAAATGTATGTCCTTCCACTTCTGCGCAACGGTCCGAAGAAATTCATGACGTGAGTGGTTTAAAAACATATCTCATTTAGCCATTTACGGAAGCCTACAAGAGATTACTTTTGATTTACGGAAAAAGTAACAAACTTTTCACCAATTCTGGATTGAATTTAATCCAATTGTACGAGGCGAACTACGATAAGATCTGTGCTTTATAGCGACCTGACAGTGGACTATCTCCACGTTCAAGCAAAAATGCAACGAACAGCAACGATTTAGGAGCATCTGATTATCTTAACTTAACTGCATTTTGTGATGTGTCAGATGATCCTAGTCTCTCTAATATATTTCGGTGAGTCTCCTGGAAAGAAATTTCTATTGATGTTTCATCATCCATTCTGATTTTTAAAGAATTTTCCACCGAACTTAGCTGAGTGCTTAATACCCATGGTCTGAATTGAGCTGATTCCCGCTAATATGTGGGATGGCAGAGTGGTCTGCATTACTTAGCATATTGTTTCCAGTTACTTATCTTGCCACACTTTTGATAGCCTGGTATTATTTCTTTTAAGGGGGAAGATTGCCCTGTGTGAGTTTCATCCAATTTTTATCGCACATCTCCAAAATTTAAGTTTCAGTCGGTGGCTGCACTGATTTAAGCTTGGAATTCATTAGTGGTGATACGAGCGGTTGACCACATCCACACGATAGCAAGAGTATCACGAGAGGAAGTATCACGAGAGTACAAGTATCATGAGAGTACAAAAGACCGTTCTGTCTCAATTTCATGGATTTAAAGAAAGTTTTGATTCAGTTGAGATAAGCAGTCATAGAAGCCCTGGACAGCCAGAGAGTCCCTACTCGGTGCATAAAGATTCTTCGTGAGTTGTATAAAAATTTTACAACCACGATATCACCATTCTACAACGATATTAACATTGACATCAAAAGAGGAGTTAGGCACGGCGATACTATCTCGCCAATATTATTTACTGCCACCCTCGAGAACATCATGCCGACATTGGAATGGGATAATGTGGAAGTGGAAATAGATGGTTGGTTATTACACCATTTTTGCTTTGCTGATGACATCTATAGCGGTTGCTAGCGGAAACTAGGTCTTCGAGTCAGTTCTCGGCACCTTATGATCGCTAACTCTGAGTAGGATGCTCGACTTCGTAGAAGTTGCCACGCGGGACCTTTTCGCGATTGTCGCAGAGCAATATCTCAAACTTGAGTAATTAAACCGCTCACAACAACAATAATTCAACAATAACGAAATACGAATATCGGCACAATACAGACTGCAACACTGTATCACGATCAATAAGTGAGGGTAAGGTGGGTCAGTGTTTTTGCCATAGGTCAGTAAAACAGTGCCATGTGCATCTAGAATACGTTAAGGGTTACATGTTAGCATGTGATAACATTACGATTAGGTTATCGTATTAAAGAATACATGTAAGCGTTTGAGTATACTGCGATGAGGTTAATGTTAACACACAATAGAGTTAGCGTGTTTAGAGGTACATGACAACAAAGTTAATATACAACAGTGACCACGTACCGTAAGAGTTAACATCTTGGATTCTTTCAAGAGTGTGGAGGACATAGTAACTTGGTGGCTCAAACAAAATGTACAGAGGGCGGATACCATATTGACTCACGAGGCTCTTTAAATGTCTTCTGCAGGAGGCGGTACTTTGGCACAGGTCCAGAACCTTTACCGTACCCGCGATGGTTTGGAACAGATGCAACTCACAAAGAGATGGTTCCGATTGTATAAAAAGAGTGTGGATAACAAAGAATGTTTACGACAACCAAAGTTTCTCTCAATGAAGTGAAAACATTCACTTGCTGCAAGTTCGCCAAGCGATATGAAGAACCACGAATGTGGTTACCACAGACCTACGATATGATAAAAGAATAGTATAGCCATACGGAAAGAATTCTTGATCACTTTGATAAAGCCCTTGGAAAAATGAGTGTTTGACTAATTCGTGAAGAATGGAGTTGTCACATGTGACCTATTTGCGCTCAGTGGAATGATTATGGAATGCCTCAGTTATGTCTGATAAGATTGAAAAATCGATATGATGAACGATTTACTTCTGGAGTTGAGCAGAGTAGGTAAGTGGCATGAGTAGCTTTCAAGAGTGTGGAGGACATAGTTAAAAGAACAATGATTACAAAACTCCGTGCCCACCTTTTGGACTGTGCGTACTTTCCACCGTTAATGTACGCGTTGGAAACCTGTTGGCTACATAAGCAATGAAATTTCGCTCAACGTTATAGAAGGCGTAGTGGAAATTATGGTGTCAAAAGTATCCCGTATCACGCGATTGGGAAAGGCGATCCGAAGGCCTGACCTACGTCAACGATCAAAAATCAGAGACGCCGCTGTGTACGCCAAATGGTGGAAGTCACATGTGCTAGGATGGTACTGTGTGTTGGCCACAACATTCTTTAACTGCTGGATTCATCGAGATATCAAACGCACAACAGGGAGCCCACCAACCAGGTGGTTAAAGTTTTTCGCGACAGCCCTCGAAGAAATGTGTGATGTTCAACGAACTCCTAGACAAAATAGAACTCACAGGGCTCTCCGTGCGTACAACAGAGAGAAATGGAAGGTTTGCTGGCGTTAGCTCGATGATACATGAGACAGCGGAGGATACATGAATATGAGCAGCTGCTGAGAAATCTCTCCCGGTTTAGATTATTGTGGTCTTTTCAGTGAAATAATATGTTTCGTCATCATTTCTTTTGTAATAAACTAATGAGCTACATAATTTTTAGACTGCTTAAGTTCCGTCTATATGGCTTGGAACCAGATGTAGAGTTTCAAATAAGAAAGGAAGTGCGGTCTGCTGGAGGTGAGGTTTCAAAGGTCTATTGCAAAAGTGAAGAAATGATTCCTGTTTTTGACGTATTCATGACAGAGCTTATTCTCTACAACTGCAGATGACTTCTCGGTTCTTCGAACATTGAAGGAATTGAGAATCTGCCCGACTTCTAGGAAGGGCGTTGCATATACCTAATATTTTTTTATTTGAGCACTTCTTGTCAAAATACTTTTCTAACTTTACGTTTTCTTGAAATTTAACTCTCAGGAAATTAGAAAACGATTTCGAAACTTTGGTATTTCTAACGCGAGAGTGGTGGCCATGCTTTCGCGAACATCATGATGTCGTTGTGCACCAAATTTAACAAAGGCAGGCATTCTCTTTTTGGCATACACTTTAAAAGACGATTTTGGGTCCCAAAGTATGTTCAGCTCTGTTTTTGCTTCAGTTCCTAGCTATTTATCTATATGATCTTACAAAGTGGTCTTCTTAAGCTAATGCGATTTTGGCATAGGTCTTCGTTGTCGTTGTTGTTTCTATTGGTGTTGCTCGTCGATGGCTGACGTTTCTTCGATTTCGCCCTCCTCAGAGCCGTGATGTTAAGGGTGGGACTCCAATCCAGACAACGACAACCTATACCAACCTCACTTCAGCTTAAGAAGATCAGTTTATAAGATCATATAAATAAATGTTTCAACTATCTAAGCCGAGATTTATATAAAGTCGGTCTTTTGAGTTTTTATTTATTTATTTACTATTAGATGATTCGTCTTCACATCTACTCTGCCGATTCCATCATTTCTTGCACTCAATTCGTTTTCCTCCCATTCACCGCCCACAGTGGTCTTCGAACACTTCACGTGTTGTTTCAGCTGCTGTTTGAGGATTTTATCTCCTCTATGAGTGACGTGGAATGCTGATCAAGTCGATTCTCTTCGCAGTTCTGGAAATAGTTGAGCTAAGGCGTTCCCAAGGGAATTGGGGTAAAGCCTTGGTAGGGAGTCGACCCAGCACTTTGCTTCCTGATGGGCTGCATCGATAATCACTCCGCTGCCTCCAATCCCTCCCGTTGTTGCTATCTAGTGCTTTTTGTTGTATGGGTTATATTCCTCTAAAGTTTGAAGGCTAAGTTATTTTCGGTCGTCAAAACATTGATCTCCATTCGCATTTTGGGACCGTGCGCATTTATGTCGACGCTTTCGGTGGCTTATTTTCTCGTGCACAGGTTCTTTATCACATTTCAGTGTTCATTCGGTAGGTTTTCCAAGAAAGCCCAATATACCAGGTGTTGGACCAAAAACTTGAAGCTTCTCGAGACATATTCGGTTGATTAAGCTGAATTAAAAATTTGATTTAAGTTACATTCGTCATGCGTTTACAAAACACCTACGCGTCATTGTGAACAATAGAGGATATGTCCTAACTACGAACAAAGACAGATGCATATAAACAATCGGAAAGCATATATATGCGTACCAGTTACTGTTTAACCTGATATACGGACAGTAAGATCCTTTTGGTCGTTGTTGCCCATTTACCACAGCGAGGTCTACGCTGTTTCTGCGTCTGTAGTTGCTTCATAAGTGCATAAGTAAGTCTTGAGAAAGAGTTGATCAAATTCGAAGTTAAGTCTTTCATTTCCTCTCATTATTTGGTACCGTGAAATTCAGTTGCTAGCTAGCAAACCCGTTGGCCACAACAAACTAGGTTTGTTTCAACGTAAGGAAAAACGTCACACCACGTCAGAGTCACCAACATCGAGTTAATTGAGACAGAAAAGAACGAGAAAGCAAACAGGATCAGTGTAGCGAAAGAAAAGGGAAATAACGGTGGAGAACGGATACCTCGCATGAAAGTGGTACTCCAACATACGGTAATTAGCATCATGCATCCCTCTAAAGCAATAGAGAAAAGCTTCCACAAGTGTTTTGGGTTCTCAATTTCTTGGGTTATTTGTTTCTCGAAAAATTGTTGTTCGGTGTTTTAAAAAAAAACCCGACAATGCTGCTAGTATACTAGATTTGGTGACGCAGTCTACTTGAAATAATCGACATTACATAACGCGATGTAATCCTTGTAAGGTACGGTGGTATTGACCTCGGACAACTGCACCCATGTCAACTACCTCGTCTGTGATCAAGTCGAATTTGGGCATGGCAAATCTAAGGGAAATTTCGATGAGGCTGTGACTGCATTTTGGGTGGTGAGATTGCTTTTCTAACTTTTAAAATACCTTTTAACGAGATGGAAGTAACGGTATTTCGAAAATATTTAGGTAAACTCTGAAGCTTGATTCTTTTCCATCATAGTGGTTTTCATTCGTAATTTCTAGAAGAAATGTTTATTGGATCGTTGTCTTCTGAAGCCATCGAATCACCCACTGTACAGGCCATTACCAGCTGTCAAGGGAAGTACCGTATTCTCAAGTACGGTTGTCGTTCTTAGCTGCTTCGGTGGTTATGAGCGGGTAGGCTCTTGCTTGTAATTTTTTAGCTTAAAAGTTGGCATTACTGTTTAGTTTTATTACTCTCTTGTGTACCACATAAGGATGTTTTGAAATCGTTTTATTTTCGAATCAATTGTTAGGATTTATGTAATAGTTCTGTGATACACAGGTTTTGTATTACTTCTAAGCAAAACTTTGAGATAAATTGTGGTAATCTCTCGGTCTCCAGAGGAAAAATCTAGTGTGGTGCAGTGAGAGTATTGAGCAGCCTCATTCCGTAGCTAGTTCCAACTGAGCGTCGCTGGAAAATGGATAATTAGGACATAAATGACAAATTACAGTTTACGCTATCCAATCTCATTAAAAGATTTGGTGGTACAGTGCAGGAAACATTGACACGAAGAGGACAAGGTGACCAGGTTTGTCTTTTTTGTCTACTTTTTTCGTAATACCACTTTCCGAATTTATATCTATCTTATCCGGTAGGCAAATCGTTGCTAGTATAACGTCGTTTGCTCGTTTTTAACAATCGTCCTTTTACATTCTTCGATTATTAAGCCAGCAGCTTACTAATGGAAGAAGGTACTGATTGTTTCCACAGAGATTTAATGAAGTTCGTCTTTCAGATGTTTCCCTTTTTTTTTTTAATTTCTAACACTTAGTGTTCAGCTTGCTGTCACTCACGTGATTGGAGGCAGTGAAGGTGCGCGCGTTATCGAGGCTCGGCGGCAAAGGTTCAAAGTCAGCGAGTAAAGATTTTTATTTAATTTCAAGAGGAAACGCTCGTATCGGAATAGTTTTAGGTCGTGGACCCCTCATGGATAGTTGAATCCATAATTAATGATAAGCGGATGAAAGAGGATCATTTTCCTTTAGAGGCAAGTGGTTTCGTCTCGTCTCGATGCTGCTTTGAAATACATGGAAAATATAGGGTTTTTCTCCGAAATCTGGTAATATTCTATGTCAGCACGCAATCTAACACCGACGGCAACATGTTGGAAAGTAATATTTTTAAGGAAAACTGGTTTTCAGTGCCATTGTATTTTTTTTTGGCTACTCCCTGTTTACTGTTGTTCACTAGTAGTTTATGAAATCATTATTTCAGAAAGAGGCTTACGCGTCTTACAAAGGCAGAACAGATGATTTTTGGCCTGAGGCAGTCAGGACTGACGAGAACACGTTTTCACACGATGCTTTTCACGTTTCATTGGGTGCAAAGGTTTCGAAAGACGACTTCTCAGACTTCTTTATGGATGGATTTCCAGACGATGGTGATGAGGAAGGACCAATCCCACATAGCAAACGCAACGAACTTTCTGTTGAAGCGAACACCAAATTAACGGTGCGATCAACTGGCTTTTCGTTTATGTTAATATTTAAATTTGAGGTTTAAACAGCTTCATTTTGCAGCATAGGTCCTGGTGTTTGTGATGAAATTAACGTCCTATATTCGCGACTTCTCAAAAATCTTCGTGACTTCTCCAGTTGTTGTGTTTTATGTTCACTGCTTTCAAGTCTGTGTATTATGTAGCGCTCAGATTTTATTTTTATTGTTTACCTAGAAAGGAGCACGTGTGTTACAGTGGTCGAAAGCACCCTGCAATACACATGGAATCAATCCCAGCGCTCCAGGCTTATCGAGACCTCCGTACCTTCGGGGTCGGTAAATTAATGCCGGACTTGTCTGGGAGGATAGCAGCACTGGCTCGATACATCGGCAGGCCACCGCGAGTCATTGTAAAGGCCATTTATGCATTCGATCACCTCCAAACGGTGATTAGTGAAGTCGAATGTATGGCGCATCCCTCAGGGATTGATCAACGCTGAGAGCTTTATCCTTTTATGTGCCTAGAAGACCTTATTCAATGATTTTTTGTATACGCTTGGGTATGCTTGTTACAACATTCTTTACTATTGGGGTCCGCACTTTTAGATTGGTTAAGCTTATGTTAAATTGGCATATTTTCGAGGCACGAAATTCTAAAGATTTATCTACGAATTTGAAATCCCTCACCTATAAGAGCTCGCATTATCCATTGAAGTGGGGGCATTTCAACTTTTAAATATAGTGCATATCATAATGTTTTCATATTCCATAATACTTCAGGATGCTCGTAAAACTTCAACACCTGTGCCTTCTGTTCCAACTCGTTTACCCTTTGCTAAGCCAAATGACAGAACCTTGGATATGAAGAAACCATTCAAAGCAAAGTATGTCAAAAATCTTTGCATCACGTTTTTTGGTAGCATATACGAGATTGTGGTATCATATTCGAATGCTTGCATGCAATTCAGTTTCTGTGGGCTAAGTCAGGTTATGCCGTCTCCTGTGTCTTCTAATTCGGACATAAGCGCTGACAGTCTAGTAGGTGGCTCATATTTGTTTTCTAGTAAGTGCTTTAATTTCACATCTATGTGAGCAACGTTATGCGTTTTAGTCTACCTCGACTATGGGCCGTATTCTTAAGGAAGCCGCTACCAAGACTGCTCTCTGTCAGCGTAGATGCAAAAGCGATCAATCGGTTAGTTTTCCTATAGAAATATCGGCTATGGTGTGTCTTTCCGAGCAAATGTCCGTATCTGAACGACCAGCGTGGTTTGTCACAATGGTTAGAGCGTTATTCACTGCGTAAGGATGAGTTACACTTTCGGATTTCGGTTTGTGGTTTTCTGTTGAATTTGGTTAATGATCAGCCATAGTCGTATCGCTTGGAGAGCTCGATTTTGTTTATACTTTCCGGCTTTATTTCTCAAAGCTCAAATTCCTTCATAGTTGTGAATCATTGTACGCAATTTCTTCAGAGCATGAGAAAATCGATTTCTGCTAAAACATCCGTAATGTCTGTAAAGGAATTAGCGCCGTTAAACGATGCTGATTCACCGGTGGGATCTGATAACGATATGATGGCATTGCGTGCACGGATGACAGAGCGCTTGGAGCAGCGAAATCGAGAAATTGGTAGGATTTTGTTACGAAGACTTTTTTCTTCTTTAGGTTTTTCATTGTGCTTATAAATATTTGAAATTGTGTTTCTATATCTATAAACGGCGTTCTTTGCCACACAGAAAATTTATAAACAATGAGAGCAACGACTTGTTCTTGTATCTCTCTATTTCTACAGCGAATCAGTTGCCTGTAAACAAGTCACCACCGGCGATTTCGGCGTCTGTGTACCCATCTGAAGAAGTGGGCTTGTGTAGGCGTCGAAAACACTTCCATAAATCCACCAATGTTGGTTCATCTGATAGCGGAACATCAAAACCGTTACCACCGTCGCCACAAGAGATTACGTCGCATCCACTAATAGTATGGCAACCAGCAATGCCAACCAGGTCCTGTTACCACATTTTCTTTATTTTGTGTTGAGAAATTTGGAACCAGTTCCTGTATTTTTTGCCTCGTTATTGAATTATTTCTTCTTTCATTGGCTACCTCCCAACTGTTTATCTCCTTATAGTGGCTGGGAGGTGTTCCTGGGTGTCGGGTTGCGATGTACAGCAGAGGATTCATCTCCTGGCAGGGTCTCCCAAGCAAAGAAGGAGTCCGGCGTTTCCATAATGAAGCTTAGCTAAAGGTGAACTAATACAGGATCGACCACCGTCGTGGTATCAAACTAGTCACAAGGTGACAAATTTCCCTCTGGTCCACAAAGGCAGCGACTGCCTGTGGTGGTGACGACCTGGGGCAGACTTTGCCTGGGCTGACTTGGGAAGCGAGGGAAACAGAGGAAAAATGGAAGTTGTGCTGAGGCCTGCCCAACTTACGAGGACGGGCCGTCCACGTGTCCAAGTAAATAGGTAAGTCACTGACGAAGATTTTTGTTGTGATTTAGTAAAAGTTTCCCATAATCCACAGATTTCTTCCAACAGGGCACAGGTTTTCTGTTCTATATAATGATGTAATTCTAATTTTCTGGAGCTCACAAGTGCTTTTTTCGCTTTTTTCCTTCTTGACGCCCATCTCAAGCATTAGTTCGTTCAGAATGCGATATTATGCGCAAAGTGTTTCTACGGCTACTCTACCTGCGTTAGGGATTTTGAAAATTAGAGTTATCTTGAAATCCTTGGAGAGTTTGACTTTAAAGCAGATTTAGAGTGGTGTTTGACCAACCATTTTCTACGAGTTTCTGAATTTCCGATTTTATTAGTTAAGCGATTTGAGCCTAAATTTTTCTGGTCCAATTTGTGTACGTACACTGTTATAAGGATACGGCTGTAGACACTGGAGAACTGTAAATTTTTGGATCCTTTGAATCGGCGTAATTGTTAGGCCTTCAAGACAAGAGATTGGTTACTTTTAGATTCCCAGGATCGACTTTCTGTTAACCTCGGCACTGATTGACAATTCGATGTTTTTCTTCAATAAGCATCGAAAACATCAGTGCGTAAAACTCTTGAAGTGTTTTGGATCCA
Organism: Angiostrongylus cantonensis; assembly: GCA_009735665.1. Taxonomy (NCBI): domain Eukaryota; kingdom Metazoa; phylum Nematoda; class Chromadorea; order Rhabditida; family Metastrongylidae; genus Angiostrongylus; species Angiostrongylus cantonensis. The sequence goes on from MQTX01000051.1 coordinate 3,954,553, forward strand.
TTCTAAAAATTCAAAAATTAAGAAACACGCAGTCCTCGACCATGTATTGCTCTGTGCGGCTGCTATCCACCAACTAACTTTGATACCTACAACAAATAAACGGTAGATGTTTAAATGACGTCGTAATACGTACGACTTGTCGTATTCTTTGCTAAATACCCTTCGCTAGTACATTGTTGCTTACGATCCTGATGTGAGTTGCCTTCAGCTCATGCGTTCTGAGTAGAGTGATGGGCTTGAGTTGATTTATACCCACTTTTCCTGTTGTATTTATTTAGTCCCGCGAAGTTGTTTCATTTTTCCTTTCGCGAACAAATGTAGTTTTAATCGAGGGAAGTCATTGTCCACACATTAGATTTTACGAAAGAAATATAGCTTTTCGAAGTGACAGCGAGCAGAGTATGCTATTCGCACATACCCGAGTTTAAGATGTGCCGTGTGGTGAGGTTCATCGGTGGAATTCCTCATTGATTAATCGGACAATGAGGAGAATAATTACTCAGACAATGTTTGGAACACGACACTCGATTCTCTTGCTGGATGGAGGATTTGCATTAAAATGTCGAATTGTTTCGGTGGTAGGAAACTAACATTGTGTCGATGTGAAAAACATTAGATTTCTTTGAAACATAATGAATGTGGAATCTGTCCATGTTTATAGTGATTCTCCTATAGCGATGACGTCAAGGAAAGGGGTGACGAAAAGCAGGATTGTCGACCTATGTATCATTTCTGATTAGATAACTGCTATGGTACTTTCATGATCAGAGGTCTAGCCGACGTGAAATGTGGATGGGAAAAGTGCAGGGAAGAAATATTACTGCTTGTGAAGTTCTTGTCTAAAAATTATTATTATGCAAGGTATTCTCGATATTTTAGGGTGTCATCGAGTACACTTCATGACTTTGACGAACCACTTGACCAGACGCCTGTACCAGTGCGTTAGAATGTTTGAAACTTTTTTATTATTAGTGGTTGGACGAACTGTTTGTAACTGTACAGTTGTAGTTTTAAATTTTTATTTTTTGAAAGAAAATTGTAGATGCATGAAGAGGAGACCACCAGTGGAATTCCTTGCTGTGGGGCCGTCACTATAGAATGCAGGGAAAAATACGCTCGGTATGTCGAAATAGTTCGGGATAATAACGATTAGTTCCAGTGCATTGGAGTTATTCACTTTTTTAAAATTTTATACGAGCCATCATAACGTCTACTCTGCGGATCCCAGCACTTCTCGTATTCATTTCTTTTCCTCACATCCAGAAGTATAGCTTCGGCTGTTGCTTGAGGCTTTTACTTTTACCTTAAATGTTGTAGAGTCCTGGTCGAATCGATTCTTTCTATGGTCCTGAAATAACCGGGTTGGAGTGTTCCCACTTGGATTGCAGAGAGTAGTTTTTTAACGGGCAACTCTGGTACCAATTTCCAGACCCCGGTATGAGAGGATTGGTTGGCTCGTGACCGAATCAAACCAGAACCTTGCTTGTGGTGGTTGGCGTCAATGCAATTGTGTTCTCCACATCCTGATGTTTACATGTATATATATATATATATATATATATATGTACAATTTTAACTTATTATTTACTGCCTACTCTTTTTTAATGGTGGCAGGGTGTATTGCGAAATGTAACTTCAATGATGCTAAGATATTTGCAAAACTCCGGACGGCACGTGTATGCAGTGGGGAACGAACGCGCTATTGTCCTTTCCGGGGAGTAACGCGTTCACCGCCACACCATGCGGGTCCTTCGTTTCGCGTGTCTCTCAGCTAGTTCTATCGATCTTGAACAAAGCAATCACCCTTCAGTGGGATTAATCTGGGGGCCCAAATCGGAAGCGAACCCAGTTAAGCTGAAGCTGCAATTACGGTCACAATTTTAACTTATTATTTACTCCCTACTCTTTTATTAATCGCAGGTATCGTTGCCGATTTTGGCTCACCAGATCAACCCTGTTGTCGGATGATTGCTGTGGTAAAGATCAATAGAGCTAGCTGAGAGACAAGCAAAACGAAGGGCCCGCATGGTGTGGTGGTGAGCGCGTTAGCACCTGAAAAGGGTGATAACGTGTTCGATCCCCATCGCATGCACCAACAGTCTGGAGTTTTACAAGTATATTATCATTATTATGGTTATATTTCACAAAATATTCTGCCATTAAAAAAGAGTAGGCAGTAAATAAAATGTGACAATTCTGTGGTTATTTACAATACTCCGAACCGCAGGTGTCCGGGGCTGGAAAACGAACGCTCTACTTTCCTTTCCGGGGAGTAACGCGTTCACTACCACACCAGGCGAGACTTATGGCAGGTATATTTTTATAAAGTAGCTGAGAGACAGACGAAACGAAGGATCTGCATGGTATGGTGGTGAAGGCGTTACTCCATGGACGGGAAGGACAATAGAGCGCTCGTTTCCCACCGCATGCTCCTGCGGTCCGGAGTTTTGCAAATATCTCAGCGTCATTGGGGTTGCTTCACAAATAATTCTCTGCCGTGAAAACTTGTAAAAGGTAGTAAATAAAAAGTGAACTATTTGTGCGTTGAACCCTTTTCAAGAAGCGTGCCATTGAGAACGTTGTTCGATGCGAAAAAAATATGAATTCCAGCCTCAGCTGGCTGTCATTGTTTCAAAGCAAAATCGTTGTCGCTTTTATTCCTTATGTCTTGCTAAAAATGGATAAAAGAGGTGAACTTATCCCAATCGAGCACATTAGCTGTACAGGTTGGATGATTGTTCCATTAAACCATACAAAACCATATCGGAAGCAACATATGCATTAAACCATACCATATTAAACCATACATATATCAGCAATGCATATATATATATTTATGCAAATATACCGTCAAGATTTTTTAAGACGGTGTAAAACATAATGTTTTCCTATTTTAGAAGTACTTTGGCCGATCCTGTGAAACCAAATCCATTTCTTCCTGCTGCTAGTGTTGCTGCCAGTATGGACAAGGCCTCTTACTCAAATCTACCACCTGTTGCTGCCCCATTACCCCATATACGGTCAAGTCTTCCACTCATAAGAAAGCCTGCTGAAGTACCAGCTAGGATGTCTTCAATTGTTAACGTTCAATTCAAATCCCGAAATGAGCCGGCCTTTACGGCTGAATGTTCTGAACATACTCAATCAAGAACGCTTCCTCATACGAAGGAAGCAGTTGAATCAAAAATTCCGATCGTGCAAATCCCCTCAATTAAAAAGGAACCAACATCTATCACTGTTAGTAGTCCCGTCCGACGATTTATATTCACGTCAGTTATACCACAGGTGGGTCCTTTTTTAAAGAAATTTTAGTTTCTACCAATTCCTTTGTTTCTTATGAAGGTATTACTTTTGGAGCTGGCAGAATTAACTAGTAGTAGTGGTCTTACTGTTAGTTTTACTAGTGATTTGTCCTGCTAAATATTAATGCGTTATGTGATAATGCAACGTAATGTTGTGATATTACAGAGCTTGTTAAAGTTGAAAAAAGTTGCGATTTTTGGACTAAAAGTGTGATATATGTGCAAGTGCTGTGTTTCCTGTTCGTCTGTAATTGAAATCGAAAACGTAATTGACGAGTTTAAAATAAATTAGTCGCGGTACTTACTTAATCGGAAACCTGGATGGCCCTGCTTAACTAGTGATTCGTGTCCCAGCATGTTTTCCACTCGTTTCTTCCTCACGCATTTGTCCTTCATGGTAGTGTTCTCCATCACACACGTTGATGTCTGGTTGAAGTGAGCCGCGAACACGTCAGCTCGAGTCGTTCGAGAGGATGATGAAATCCTTTTGTAGTCCATTTCATTGTTCTTTTCTTGCATTTGTCCCCTGTTCGTATTATTTACCCGCCCATTTGTGCTTCGTTATCGATGTACGTTCCCCTGGTTTCCAAAAATGGCTAAACTTCGAAGACTTCGAAAATCGTCTAACTAAGCGTCGTATTGCGGCCATACGTTGTGAGCTTAAACTGAGAAGGCGTCATTAAAGGGCTCTGTGGGTTATGCATGAAATTCCAGACGTGGTTAAAGTCCTAACCCATGTATCTCCTACATGAAAGAACGCTGAGGAGATCGTTGAGTCGAAACGTTGACCACGTGAATTTATGTCCGTTAATTGGTAGGTTACTTCTGGAGGAGGCTCTAATACATGCTGTTCCCATTCCTGTGAGTAATTCTTCCTTGTTCTTTATGTCCATTATGCGTCGAGGCGAGCTAGTATCCATGATCAGAATGCCATCCAGTCCCACTTGTTCCGCGCCGTGGGTTTTCTTGCCGTTTTATGTGAGCAGTAATTACCTTTGACGGGAAAAATTTGGTTAGGCTGACCTCGGGATTCCAAGGCACCACGATGGCTTAACCAGCAAATCACCATGCTGGTGGTCGCACATCTACTAAGCACGGGCCGTTCAAGTATCAAGTAGGTATCAGTTTAAGTGGGTTCAATGCTGATTTATGCTCTCCAAATCATTCCCGTTGATTGCTGGTAGTTGCCACCACCGTTAGAGTAAAAAAACTAGCTGAGAGAAAGGAAAAGCAAGGGTCTCGATTGATGCAGTGAATAACACGTCAGCCTTCGGAAAGAAGGTTATCATGAGACCGAAGCGCACTTGCGGTTCCGAGTTTTGTTCGTATCTCAGTATTCTTGTGGTTATATTTCGCATAATTTCCCGCCAAGAAAAAAGAATAGACAGTAAATGAAAGTTAAAACAATGTTGTATATATTCAAGTAGAGGGGACCACACCACATTCTCGGAACAAAATCGGCTCGTTATATTTGTGACAATTCAGAACCCAACAAACTATTGGGCAGTGTTCATACACCATTTGTTACTTATTGAGGTTTCTTAACATTCCAGTTTTTCGTGGTCGTTCTGTAAAATTTCTCATTTAGGAGTTGGAAGTGCTTGTGAGCATTGGGGCCAAGGTTTTTCACCTTGATTATATCTCAAAGTTCCTATTGGAGGAGCTCATAGAGGAATCTGCATCCTATCATGCGGACTACAAAAAATATTTACAAAAGTTTCGAAGGTGAATTTGGTTCCATATATATATATATATATATATATATATATCCAGTGCTAATACTCGTTTATTGAACATGTCATGGTGTATCCGTTCCGAATGCCTCACTTCCGTTTTTTTTTGTTGTTTTGGGTTGACATAGGTCTTCTTTAAATCCAACGTTGTTAGGTTTTTAAGCTTTTTTTCGTGTATATGGACTTAAACGTTATTCGTCAATAAACTATTTGTTTAAAACATTAAAGGATTAAGAGCACTATTAAATGAAGAAAACATACGAACCCATGGGAGATCACGGAACTCTGAAGGTTTCCTCTCCTATTCGACAATAAGCGGAAGTGGCTAGGATTTTCGAGACGTAGACGGCCTTTTTGAAATGAGCCGATTGCTTCATTTTTAGATTGTTCCTCAGTACTCCATTCGATGTATAATTATGGTAGTAAATGATCATTCAATCAGCAACATTTCTTTAATTCAATCTGATTTCCTCACCACGTCCGAGACCTTCGGGTTTGCATGTGGTTTTGGCCTCTGTTTAAGGGTATTTGTCGTCTTTGTAAGTGCCGCGGAGAGTGGATCTTAACACTATTTCATCTACGGGGCATAGATTCAAGAAACTTAATCAATTATGTGAAGTCTCATATTTTTTTTGATGGAATCCTCTCAACGGAGTTAAGTCGTCCATAATTTTGACTTAACTACCTAGACAAACGTACTGGAACTTCCGGAAACATTCCCTCCGTTAAGCCAAGATGAGGCATACGAAACCAATACTTTCCTTTTCGGAATCGTTCTTGTGAGATTTAGTGGAAAACCAGTCGTTCTACGGTGTTTGTCGAAACCAGAAAGCATTCGTTGTGCTTGGCTAATGTTTAGTGATATAAGAACGATGTCATCTGCAAAGCGAAGTTGGTGTATTTGTCCACCATTGATTTTCACACCATGTTGTCCCATGCGAGATGTGGTATCGCCTTGCGTAATCTCTCTTTTGACCTCGACGTTAATATCGTTGTACAATAATGATATTTTGGTTTGGAATGCTATATAGCTCACGAAGAATCTTTATACACTGATTAGAGATGCCTGGCTGTCTAAAGATTCCATGACTACCTCTATATCAACTCAATCAAATCTTCTTCTAAATTGATGATGTTGAGCTCTCGCGATACTTTATCGAGTCTTGCTATAGGGTTGGTGTGGTCCACCATACTGAGTCATTTTCAAAAGCTTGCTTTCTTACATGGCTGTCCTTCGTCATGTGCTTTTCAATTCTGCTTGTAATGACTCGACTGAAAAGTCTCAAGCAGATTGGGCAATGGCTACGGATATCTGGAAGGTCACCTTTGTTGAACAATAATGCAATCTTGCTGTTTTTCCATTGAATCAGAACCTTTCATTATGATAAGCAAGGTGTGAAGACCCAAGTCAGTGATATAAGGGGAACTGGTGGAAGGTTCAGGTGTTGAAGTTTCATCGTGTCCAGACCAGGTGTTGCTCGATTTTTTATGAAAAAAATAGTATGTAGCCTTTTGGAAGGTAGAACATGTAGGGCGATATACCCCCTCTCTTTTACTTCATATGAGGGCAAGAGGACGCGACTATTGGATATTTCCCGGTCCATTTCTGAGATCGTAACTGTTCCAGAGTCGTATTGCGATCAACGTGGTCATGTAATTTGCGAAGTTTGTGTGACTGCTGCGAATCCCCTTCTTACTGTCTGCATCTTTACCCATTACTGCTGCTATTCTACTTTTGCAATCTTTTTAATCTTCTTTCTACATTGTTTCCCAATTCCTGACGTTAGTTGGTGATTTATCTTGTGCGATTCCACCTTGCCCTGACTATTCCCGTAGATAGATGTCTCCTTGTAGAATTTGAATTTTTGGATTTCATAACGGCGCTAACGTGAAGATTTTGAATAAACCGGTAGTGCTTCTAGTCGATGTTGTCAATAACGGCATCTTCCCAAGAACCAACTAGTGGCCGGAATTGATCTGTTTTTGGTAATTTCGGGACTTCGTTTTTGAACTTGGCAGCTTGCCCTCCTTCATGCAAGAAATGGAATTTTTGACGAACGAGGCAATGATCCGAGCCTGTGTACAATTTCGGAATAAAAGCGATACCGGAGAGTCAAAATTTATGACTTACTATGTGGTCTCCTTTGTTACAATACTCTGAATTAGAAGACTCCCGTTTGTCGTTGACCGAGAGGCTTTTGAAGCAGTAAAATACTATGGATGGTCATGATTCTTATAATAAACTCAGACACCCGCTCACACTGCTTCCATTCTAATCCGTCTATCGTCTGTCCGAATGTTACGTTCTCCATACGTTCTTCTGGCTCCACTGTTAGCGCCAACACCTCCAATAATGACCTTAACAAATATACGGTCTTCGCTGTATAACTTTCCATATAGACGATTTGGACTTCGTCTTCGTCACAGCTTGATGTCAACTCGTAGACGACAATGATTATAAAGGCCGTAGTGTCTCACCACATCCACCTATCTCCAACAGTAAGTTTTCAATTCGGAATGTTAACTGTATATACTCACCCGTGTACAAATAATCGTATTCTTTTATATATGCGTGTCTGTGTACATGTGTATGTGGATGACATTTTGCACATTTGAGCAACAACTTACATTGAAGCAAAGCAAACCTGAAAGTAGTGAGAAGTTTTCTACAGCATTAACTGCACGTCTAATCCTAGAATTCACAAGTAACCTCAAAAGTATGCGCAGTTTCCATTCAAAAAACCTACCCGCGTCTAGTGGTGCGCGTAGCACAGTGGCTAGAGAGGGCCCACCGTACGTATGGAGTCATTGGTTCGACCCCGCTCTTCGTTTGCCGTACTGGAATAATAGCAGCTTGGACGGAGACTTATAGGCCAGTGAGATCCGTTGCATTAGCCACATGTGCATTGAACCGATATCTACGACCCTACGAATGGCGGCGAATGCATGGCGCACCCATTAGCGATTATTCAACACCGAACCTTTTTTCCTTTATCCTTCCAAAGGTGTCTACTGCCTCACCGAAAACGGCAAAATTAGAGAGTATGATAGAGATGGTGTTATGGACTTCATGTCTCTCAAACAAGCGCGGTTCCTCGACCCGCTGGTTGTGAGAACTGCTTAAGTGACTCGGGTTACAGCTGATGTCGGTAAATTTCAGCAGAGGACTGCCCATAAATGAGCGCTGCTTCTATTACACTAAGGGTATATTGTGAATATCAAGACAACAGGAGTAATAAGACAACAAAAGAGCGGAGTAGTTCACCCATCGAAATTTGGATTATCTAACAATCCAGAACCATCCAAAACATCCACGGAGACGACTAGACTGCTACAAATATGGATCGTGCTAACACTATTACACATTATCATACAGAAATTATGAAATGTAGCAAAACCACTAAGGAGAAAACTAATTAAGGAAATGCAGTAAGGATCTCCCAGCGGCTTACCGCCTCATCGTGACTGCGAGGTGTTCCTGGGTTTCAGGCTGCGATATACGGCGAAGGAATCCTTCCTGTGATTCATTCATTATTAGTTATTACACAGCGTAACAATATCATTGTAATGATTCCGACTTCTGCAGGATTGATTTTCCGGAAAAAAGCAAGCTTTTATCACCGTACAATCACGATTATCAGTAACAACAATCCTGTGTACAAGAGCATCGTCGGTTGAGTATCCCTTATTCGAGAAATGCTCTACTAAAGAACAGCCAGCTCGATGCAACGATGAAGACACTACATCGAGAAGATGAACAACAGTGGACATCGACTCACATCATCGGTACTGAGGAAGAAGAAGACGTCAAAGGGTCAGCCGAATAAATATTGGTAACAACCTCTTGTTAGCTCATCATTGAAACAAGGTACATTGATCATTTAAACGAAAGTTAAATGAAAGTCGGTTTACAATTATTTCATTCAGATATTTCCCCACTTAGTCCAGCGAAACGACCACCAATTTTTGCAGAGAAGAGCTCACTTGCCGACTTGCCTTGACAAGTTACAATGATCAATATCACCTGTAGTATCACCTGTAGTGTCGTTGATCGTCCAGTGACTCTAGTGGGCGCCAGGAAATGCTCCATTTTTCCCTGCAAGAGTTTTTTCCCCGTGCAATAGTAGCCCAGTAGGTTCTGCTCGCTTTAGGGACTCGTCGAGCATCATGTCTTTCTTCTAGGCTTTTCGTGAAGAACTCTGACCATCGTGTCGGTGGTCTTCCTGCAGTACGTTTAACATCCCAAGGAATCCAGTCACTAACGGCTCTTATCCATCGGTTGTCATTCATACGCATTAGATGTCCGGCCCACCTTATCTTTGACTGTTTGGCGTACAAAACGGCATCTTTGATTTTCGATCGTTGACGCAGGTCGGAACATCGGATCTCATCCCTTACTTGTGCGAAACGGGATAATCCCAGCATCGTTCTTTCGACTGCGCGTTCGACAATGCTAAACGATCTTTCATCCTACTTACGCAACGACTAGGTCTCTGACGCATACGTTAGGGCAGGAAGAACCGTTGCATCGAAAAGGAAGGGGGCACGGAGTCGGGGATTCTTTGTTCTCTTCAATACATCTTCGATGCTCTTGAAAGCTCCCCAAGCCGCTCGTTACCTTCTACTCAGCTCTGGAGCTAAGTCGTCTCACATTAATTTACTGACCAAGATAGACATAACTGGAGCATTCAGAGATATTCGTTCCGATGCATGAATGGGGCATGCCAAACAAATCCGTTTCTCATGAACATCGTTTTTGTGAGATTTAGTCGAAGACCAATCTTTCTACGTGCTTTCTCAAAGTCCGCAAGCACTCGCCCCGTTTGGCTAATGTGTTGTGTTAGAAGGACGATGTCATCAGCAAAGCGAACATGGTACAACTTCCGACCATTGATGTTCACTCCCATATTATCACATTCCAATGTTCGCGTGACATTCTGGAGTGTGGCCGTAGATAATTTTGGCGAGATTGTATCGCCTTGCCTAACTCCTATTTTGACATCAATGTTGACATCGTTGTAGAATGGTGATATCTTGGTTGTGAAATTTTTGTACAGCTCACGAAGAATCTTTACGTACTGAGTAGGGTCTCCTTGACTACCAAGGGCTTCCATGACTGCTTCTATCTCAGTTGAATCAAAGGCCTTCCCTAAGTCGATGAAAGTGAGGCAGAGCGGTCTTTTGCGCTCCCGCGATACTTCAGTGAGCCTTGTTATCGTGTGGATGTGGTCCATCGCTGCTCTCCGTTCAGTGTTTTGTCAATTCCCTTTTGGGAAAGATGACTCAAGTGAAAAGTTTGCAGACAACAGACAGCAAGCAAATTGGGCGACATAACTTCAAAAATGCTGAGATATTTACAAAACTCCGAAATAACTAGCTGAGAGACAAGCGAAACGAAGGACCGGCATGGTGTGGTGGTGAACGCGTTACTCTCCAGAAATGACGATGGCGCGTTCTTTCCCCGTCGTAGACACCTGTGGTCCGGAGTTTTGCAGATATGCCAGCATTTTTGCAGCTATATTTCGCAGTATACCCTGCCATTAAAAAAATAGGCAATAAATGAAACGGTTAAGATTGAAATTGGGCGATAGTTGTCGACACCGTGGAAGTCAACTTTCCTGAACAATGGTACGGTCTTGCTGGTCTTCCACTGACTAGGGACCATGCATTCAGATACATAAGGTGTGGAGATTCCAGCCAATGCGTTTACGAAGACTGGCGAAATGTTCTTGAGGTGTTCTGATCATATCCTGTCCGGACCTGGTCCTGTTCGATTTTTCACAGACGGAATAGCATGTCGGAATTCGGAAGGGGAACCGGTGGTGCAACATATCAGCCTCCTTTATTTCGTATGAGAGGAGGACGGGCTATTGAAGACGTCCGAGTATTTATCGGAAATAATTTTCTTCATTCCATTTTTGGAAATTGTAAATGTTATGTCCGAGCGCCGATCTTGATCTTGTAATTGGCGAAGCTTCGGTGGGCTTTGCGAATTTTGTTCCCAGCCTCTGCGGATTCGACCATTACTACAGTTCTTCTCTATATAAGATCTTCTTTTATCGCTTTTCTGCACTGTTTTACAAGTTCAAACGCTAGTTCACGGTTGCCTAAAGCTCGTTCAATTCCACGCTGGCGTGTCAGCTCGAGGGTTTCTGGAGACAGATGCCTCTTCGTGACTTTCGGAATCTGAGCTTTCATAGCGCTAACGTGAAGATGTTGAATGAGCGGATCGCATTCTTCGTCGATGTTATCGACAACGGCATCTTCAAAACAATCGACTAATGAACTGAATAAGTCCCAGCTTGTGGTCGTTCTGTGAATTTGGTTTTTGAATTTAGCGGCTTTTTCTCCTTTCCACGAAAAATAGAACCTTGGGCAGAGATGATGGTCTGATCCCGTGTAGAATCTTGGGACAACAGCTACATAGATTAGGAAAAACCTATTTACTATGATGTGGTCTATTTTCTTATGGTATTCTCCATTGGAGGCTCTCACGTCCAGAGATTAACTCCTATTCGCGAAATGAGACGCGCCATGTAGCCTCGCGACTAACCGGCGGCCATCGGGATCCCTCATGTGAGGGAGATCCGTGGTACAATGATAAGAACATGAGAAAATACGTCTATGCATGTCGCCACGTCCAAAATCCATTCTCGAATAGTATATAAGGAAGGAGCTAATACTCAGTTGTAGGGTCATTTCTTCTCGCATCTTCTCACGCGAGCACGTGATCACAGCTCTTCCAAGTTGAGTTAGATTTAAGTAACATGTTGTTTGTTTCTCCTCCTACCTAAGTAATTCATTATAAAAGCTGTGCTCTCTTAATGCCAACGCAAATCTTTCGTTTTTCTACGATCGTTTACACCGTTTATATCACCGCATTTACAAGGCGCACATAGCACAGATGACACTTCTTTCACTTCCACTCTGCCTTTGCTAGACCTTCCATGTCTCCGGGGTCCGAGAACTGGTGCTAGACATGTGTGAGAGGATAAAATCACTAACTTCACACATCCTTGAGCAACTGATAGTCAACGCATCGGTCAAATATGTGTTCAATAACACCCAAAGTGCTGAATGGAGACAAATCCATAGCAAACCCTTAAAGGATTGACCAGCTCCGGCTTTCCCCTTATTTTTGATCAGTCCAAAACAATTATACCACTATGACGTTAACAAAAAGTCCCATCAATGCTACTCTTGATGTGAAATTGGTGCTGCTTCAAACTCTTGTAACTGCTACGGAAGCAAACAAACGGTGGCAAGGTGTCTTCAATCGGTTGATTTAGCAAAAGCCCGCGACTGATATTGTGGAAAAGCCTCAGTGGACAAGAAAATATTACAGATGCTCATGCAGAAAGATGTCCACGAAAACGTACAAATTTGCCAGATATCAGAAGAAACGGAATGGTTCAGCTGACTGGCCCGAACACACCCGCGACAAATAATGTTCCCAGTGTGGGGAATAATTTGAAGGTCGCTACAGTATCCTTTACATTCCGAATGGAGTGCGTTATTTCGCGGCGATTACGCTGGTTCAATTCAACATGGTCACAGTGTTATAACTGTTAACGGTTTCTTGTCGTATTCATTTTTCGTAGTATTCAATATATATTCGTGAAGTCTTTGCAATTTTATCACAGTATTATTGTTAAGCAGAAACTGCTTCGCTATCTAAGTTTGTCCGTCAGTAGTACTTGCCATGGTAGGCCAGAAGTAATTGAGACTCTGCTTCTCGTTGGTACCGTTATATTTCGAAATGTGTTTCTTAACTGAAAGATTTTTCGACTTTGTAGTCGACGTCGACTTCGTGTTCCGGAAAAAAAGGCGCTTAACAGTCTACTCTTTTCTCGTCGAGGTAAGTCTTTGACTATTGATCGATTTGACTTTGTATGCTTCATTCCCCTTCCAACGGTTCCAGCGCCTCATCGTGGCTGGGAGGTGTTCTTAAATATCGGGCTGCCGTGTATAGCGGGTGATTCATCCACCCGGTAGGCCTCTTAAGCTGAGAAGGAAACTGTCATTTCCATCAAGAAGCCCAGCTGGGAGTAAACCAATACTAGGATCGACCACCGTCTGGCATCAATCTAGTCGCATTGTGGCAAATTTCCCTCTGATCCACAAGGGCATCGACTGTCGGTAATGGTGGCGATCTGGAGCAGACTTTGGTCAGGCTGACCTCGGGACTCCCGGGAACCACGAAGCTAAACCAGCAATACTCCGAAGAAAATGGAAGTTATGCTGGGGTCCGCACAACTAGTGTAGACGGGTCATCCAGGTATCCAACTAAGTATGCTTGATTCCAATGACTGCATCTTTTAAGATGACGATGTTACTTGATAACTGCGGTCACAGTAAGGCTGCGTTGGTATCCTTATTTAAGCTCATTGCTATCAGTAAGATTTCCACCATTCATTCCACTGTTGAATGAACGCTGGTTTTAAATATGCTCATCGTTTTGTTGTTTTCAGATGCAGAAATACACCGTCTGTCCAGACATGGATTACCTCAAGTCTCTAAATATCCCTCACATTCGTTTTGACTTCGATGATGAGGTATTTGTTAGACGAAGCAGCACTTTGATGGAGGGTGGTATTGGCAAACTCGTTTCTTCCTTTCAAGGAAATATTCAGGAGTTTTTGCCAATCTATCCGTGAACTTGAAATTGCACTTTTGGACTAGACATCAAAATCAAAATGCAAAACATGGAAAATACGCCCAGGCGATTTTTAGTTTTGGTTTGTTACAACAATTATCGTTGACACATAGCGTCGACGTTCAGTTTGGCTGCCGTGTGGAACTATGCCTAGTCTCAGTTCGATTGCGGACTTGTTGATTTCTTCCCAACAGACGAAAATTCTTGCGATGATTGGATTGGATTAGTTGGAACGAATTGGAAGGACAAAAGAATTAAAGCAGAGGATTTGCTTTCGTGTGTTCCCTTGTGCCACTCATCACCATAGTTCACCATCTAAATACATCGCTGTCAGCATATGAATGTGTTTAACATCTTAGCTTGAGTCTATTCTTATATTTTCTGTACCTTCTCGTTCAGTATGATGGCCATGATTCATCAAAGTTATAGGACAAGAGAAATGTGTGATTGTAAAAAGCATCGAAATAGACTCAGCTTAGAATGCAAAATGTTTCTGTGTGCTAACAGTAATGTATTTGCGTTACGGACCATAGGAACACGCAGCAAATAACAGCATGTATGTTTATTTCCACAAAATGATAGAGCAAAGTCTCTTTTACAGTTTTCCTTTGCTCACAACCTCCACAGATTTCTGGTTATTTAAAAGCTGGTTTTCATTACCAAAAGTGGGAGAGTCCGCAGCCAACGAAGTTTTTCCCGTGTTCCATTCACAGATCCACGCTGAACAATGCATGTTCTTTTTGGGTTAAAATAGCACGTTCACATTGTGTGCGTCTTGGTACAAGTGATGCGTTATGAAAGTGTTTGGTTTCGTAGATTGTGCGCTAACTTGTCTTTTCCAGTTTTTGAGGGAGACGAAACCACAGGAACGTCAGCTATTGTGAATAAATATTGCAATGAAATCTTGTATACCCACAAGCGAAACGGTGGATTATTCATCGCAAAGTTATTGTACACATATTTGGTCTATGGATTTACCACCACTTACCGTTGTATCAAAACAGTGTTTTTATCGTACCGGGCAAGTGTGGTACTGGTAGTGGTCTTCTGACCTCGGAATGACGAGAGGCTTCAGTAGACCTTTAGAGCGTCATCAAATCAACAGTCATTTATGTCCCTTTAATCAAGTCTATTCAGCTTTCCAAAAAAAAACTAGATATATCTTTTTGATCGAAGTTTTTGTTACACAGCTGGTTTGGTAACTAGAGATTTGCGTTTTCGGGACCTTACAAATTGCTTGATAATTGCTCATTGGGAAACGGTTTCAGGATCAATTGCGTAAACATCTTATGTCTGCGATACTTTGCTGTCCGAAGAAAATCGATGACGGAGGAAACATAAACGCCGATTCAGTGAACAGGAATATTCAGTATGAACAGTTTTTGTTTTTTTGTTTTTTTCTTAGGAACCACAATGTTCAGCTGAATTCAATGATAGCCCGTCTTCACAGCTGGTGCGACCACCAGTGCATCTTCCTTCTGTTTCTTTTTGGCGTAACCGTTGTCCATGGTGGTGATGTGCCTCGATCGTGGTGAGTTTCGCGAGATGCACTTCATTATCCACAAATCATGCCCGTGTGAGAGTGCGGATGGCTGACGTGAGTCGTAAAGGTCTCGAACACTCGTGGATTCTACTCTACAGTTTTTTTTTAAATAAATTTGTCATATGCTTCTCTTATTATACCACTGACCCATCTATCGATGTGTAGTTTCCTCGATCTCGAAGATGATATAGTCTCAGATGATCTGAACTTCGCATTCCGGCTACATGTTATGCGTACCATCTGTACTTTAGAAGACATCGTTCAAGCGCTCTATGGCTGGTGCACCGAACTCTTGCTAAAGGGGTTGAAGTGTCAACCCACATTTTTTCTGCTTAACAGAGTGCTGGGATGATTATTGAATCGAATGGGTGAGCGTTGATTTTGGACTCCGCTAGCTGATCGGCGGCTTCTTTGAGAGCGGAGAAAGTAGTCCATCCTGCTCTGATTCTTTTGTTTAATTCTTCTTTTGTGTCTTTTCCATGTTCATTCAATGTTCGTGGTAACATGGGCGATATGGTCTTTGCAGTTAGAAAGCCTTCCGGTCCGATTTTTTCACTTTTTCACCATGGGTTTTTTTTTATAAATGAGTCTACCTTTCATTTGTGCACAGTCCAATTTTTTTCTGATTTCGTTCAGCTCATCGAGCACCATCCATTCTTCTCTTGCCCTTCTCAGGAAAATGACGAATTCACCAACAAAACGAATTTTTTGGAGGAATTTTCTATCATTGTGCATGCGCATCTCGTTCCGGTCCTGCCACGTTATTACCTTCTCCAGTGCATCTGTGAATAGATTTGGTTCTATAGTATCGTCATATGGCGATACTAGGCGTCTGATGGAAAAGCTATATTTGGTATTTGAATGAATGAGCTTAAATCTGAAATATCCACCGTGATAAAACTATTGTGTTCCTTCTTTGTTATTTAACTATTATCAATATTCATTCCATAGCGCGGATAATAAGAGTCGAGTTAGCCGGCTAATTTTGATGTAGTTATTGTTCCGCTGTCCTCTGACTGTCTAGCAAATCTTTACATTTGTATAGGCTGCAATAAAGGTGTGTTCAATTATAGGTAAGTAGACCAAGTTTCATGAGTCGTTTTTATTCCACCTGTCCAGTTCGACGTGACTGGTGGACGCATTAGGAATCTGTTGCGAGAATGTGTAGTAAATGAATGGATGGGTCCAAGTTCCTTGCCTATTTGAAATAGATTCAATTGGGTCATTGTCAATTATTCACCTAGTCAAATGGTTACCTAAACACGAATGGAATTGAAACACCGCTTCACTAAGTATCGTTGGATGTGATTGAATGCATATCTGGTCTTTACAATGACTCGTGGTGGCCTACCGATGTATCGAGCCAGTGCTGCTATCCTCCCAGGCAAGTCTGGTATCAATTTGCCGACCCCGGAGGGTTGGAAGGCTTGGTAGGTCATGGGCGGGGGGATCGATTCCACTTGTGTGTCGTAGCGACGCCTCCAACCACTGTGCCACACGCGCCTTTATACTTGAGCACTTGCGGAGAACGTCTTCACAAGTGTTCTAAATTTTGGCTGATCTCGATTGTATTGTTATTGTAAGTTCATCATTAGTTCTATCCCGACCTTGTGATACTGCTTTCCCTAGAAGTTTCTCCGAGGCACAATTTATCAGCTGATGTCAGTTGTTTTCCGAATAGCCGTGATTCTTGGCCTTGGTTTACTGCTAGCCGAGCTTCTGATTAGATAGGTTGAAGTATTATTGGAAACGAATAACCATCCTGGTTAACGAACGCCTGATTTAAATTCCAGTTCAGTGCTTAAGTTCGCTATAGGTTCATGGTAAGGTAGTAATCATGGGAAACGGCTAGGGTATTTTTTGATATTAAAGTTATTTAGCAATTACAATTTAGCTTTTATCGGATGCTTTGTGACAGATAATTTCAGAGAAATTTCTGGAGGCTGCTTTGATTTATACACCATTGGATTGGCAGCTACCAAGGGGGACACGGTGGAAGCAGGAAAGATAGCAAAGAGTCCGGTACGTCTTCCAAACTATTGTTCATCAGTCTCGCAACGTAATGAATTTAATTAGGTTTCCCATATTTTCTGATAAAATGGGACACTGCTGCTTTTCTAAGCTTAAATCCCTCCTTCAGTTGCTTTTTTTGACCATGCGTCATCACCACTTTCTTGTCTATGTTATGTTATTGTCAAACGTTTTTGTTTCGTATAACTTTTTCAAATGGTTGTATGTTTTCAGGAACGTATCTTTCAGCACCCAGTGTTTGCTCGTATCGTCGAAATGGACAAAAGCAGCTTGAGATTTCGTCCAATACCATGTGATATTTCGAAATCTCTGTATGAAAAAATTCTTCGTGGTAGTCAAAAAGTCAGAACACGGTATGTCTCATTTCGGAGTTCAATCTGTGTTCCTGTCAATTCATCATTCTCGAGACCGGCATTCAGTTTGCCTCAGTATACATCAGCAAGGCCTTGGTTCTTCATAAGTTGATGCGAAATTTTCATAGATCGGTCGCTTCACAATGTCTAGCGTTTCATCGCACTTCACTTTCTTTACTACCGTATTAGTTAATTCTTTCTTTTTAAGAGATGAAAGCTTGTAATTTGATTCCATATAGTTCGCATGAGCTGTGAGGTTACTTGTATCAATTGTGACAATACATTTGACCTCGTATTTCACTACAGTTGTTGCTCATTTGGCAAAATTCGCCAAAACTTCAGCCACTGTGAAATAGTTGTGAGTAATAATGATGTCATGGAAACCAACTTCATGATATCTACAAATCGTTTCCAGCTTTGAATGCATTTGGTTGATGATAGACGGAGTGACTTCTGCCCATATCGTAGGTGATTGTCTTAGAAGAATATCGCTCCCTCCGGCAGTCTTGTTCTCTCCTCTATCTCGGGCTTTTCCTATTAATTACATGAATTTCCTATCTGTTTTCCTCTCTTGTTCTTCTGTCTTCTAGATGTCGAAGATCGGAAAGCATTCGATCCATTATGACAAGAACTGCGCATCCTAACTAGGTTATAATTCAGAAAATGCAACGCAAGACCTGTTTTGTATACCAAAGAAACGTTGAGTCGAAAATATGAGTGTGGAGTTTCGTGTCTATTAGTTTTTTGAATGGCTTTTTTGGAATAGTTGAATACGGTTAATAATGCTGTTCTGCTTTCGCGTAATTTCTCTCTCATTTAGTTCTTCGAATTTGTAAAAATCCCCCATAGAGACACACACGATGTACTCTCTGTTGAGCAACTTCCAAATAATTGGTATCTCGTGATGGATTTTTCCGTGAATTGTGTATTCTTCCGCTGTATGCGTAGTTCTATCCTTCCAACCGCTTCATCGGGTTCTTTTGGCATGGTCTGTGCCTCATTGGTATTCCGCGGGAATATAGTTATATGGTTAGCAAAGTAGGGCTTTAACGGAATTTACCAACATTGTGTTTGCCGTTTTTGTCCCATGGAGTGACTTCGCTATCTGCTGCAGTGCGGAAATGAAAAATGTTGTTAAGATGGTGTCGCCTTGTTTGACGCAATTTCCCCTAGGGATTTTTAAATGGTCTGCTGGTAAGCCGTATTCTCAGTGTGCAGCTCCAGTAGCAGTCAAGTAGACTTTTCCTGTAGGAAGGCTTGATTTCCTAGTCGACCAGCGGAAACGTTTTCAAATATTCGACGAGGGTTCTGCAAGAGATAGAGGGCATTCCCAACAAACCACACTAACTCCCGAAGCGGTATGTGGGTGATCCGTTACGATCCATAATGAATTTCAACATCAGGGAATACCAACGGCCGCGATGAGCCGGTGAATCACTAAAAAAAAAGGGTAAGAAGGTGAAGTTGTGTGAAGGGTGAAGCGCTCGGCGTTGATGAACCCCTTCGCGATTTGCTATACACCAAAAAGCACTCATGGGATCACTGAGATGGATGAACTTATATTTAGCTGATGCAAGGACTCAAAGAAACCTGTTGATGCTTCTGGGGACCTCGTCGAATCAACAAAAATTATTAAAATTGTGCTTCAGAGTGTTCCTCCAACCACTAGGTTTCGCTACCCGGAGGAGTTTTGCTGAAATGTCATTTTAGTTTTACATTTGTTTAACACCTTTGTGTTCGCACCCATTTTACATTGTCGTCCACACGGGATCACGCCTATTTTTTTGCGTATGGTATGAGATAGGTGCTGCTAAATATGGTCCACTGTGCTCTAAACTCCAGAAATAGTGCCATCGAGTTCCTCCTGGATTTTGAACGATCATTTCGATGCTATATCGGTGCAAAAGATAAGGAGATTTATTTGTGTTCGTGTGCAAGAGGCGACTCAACATCATCCCCATATGTGACACTTTCGCCAGTGAAAATATTTTTGTACTTTGCCCACCCTCAGCAGTCTTTTTGGAGTGGTGGAAAATCTCATCTGAAAGACAGTTCTTTGTTAATCATGAGATTTAGAAAATATATTTAGCTCACCATCCTTATGCACTTATCATAGGAATGTTGGCGATTGGATATAGGAAGCCTAGCAAAAGATATACATACAGCGTAATAAACACGAATGACCTATGGCTCTTAAGGTCGAGGATGTGTTGGCATCCAAGAAAAAAGTGAAAGTGAAATTTGAAATTCTAAAATTTTTGACGTAAGCCAAGTGGCAGAATACATCAAGAGTACCCTAGGTTACACGTTCTGATGGACAAAATCTAATTTTTTTTGGGATGAGATAAGTTTATTCATAGTTCGGAGGAGCAAAAGCTGTCAATCACTCATGAGTTGAAACCAGTTCAAATAGTCCACTCTTTCGCAACGTATGAGTTGGAATTAACTCCCATCATCCATCGTGATCTAACCACCGCATTTTACGATTCCTTAAAATTTATTTAGTTATTCTATATGGTGTAATGATTATATTAATGCTGATTTCAGCGAGGAACAAAGAAATGCCGCTAAAGCGGAGGAACTTTCAAAACCGGAGAATGTTTACAGAATGAAAGTTGTTAGTTTTCTTTTCTGCACCAATCTTTATAAATCCAATATTACCAGAGAATTTTTCCAGGCATGTAATTTCCTCATGGAACTCATTGACAGAGAACGACATTCTCAGGACAAAGACTGCGTTTGTTCTTTTTTTATTCTATATTCAACTCTTTTTTGACGTGGTGTAGTTTTAATTCTGATTAGATGCTCTTAAATAACGCGTTATTGTTTTTTTCTGTATCTTGTTGCGGCCACATTTTGAACCCTGTTTTTGGTTTTCGTGCTTTTCCGGCATGTGAAGAATAAAGTGCTGTATAATTGTGAAGTCATTTGCAGCGTCCTAAACATCAGAAGGGAATGTTAAGAGCGTTATAAAGCCGACCATATACTGCCATTCAAAGGTGGATGGATGCAGAAGACGAGCTTCTCGTGTTTGCCATGTTAGATTATTTCATGCTACCCTTGCACACATATTCATGTATTCATGGATATGGTGTCCAGCACGTTCAGCAGGTGGCCTTAATGAACCTCTAGGGACATACATATGGAATTGGTGGAGTTTTGATGTTTCTTCCTTTCCCATAATGGAACCAAATGTTTCCATCGGATGTTTATGTGCTACTTGCTAGCATTTCCAGCTCCCAAAACGGAGTCAAGATATTCACGGATGTCGTCATATCGAACTCCTAGTAATGTACAGCTTGTTGTTCGTATCCTGCTGACGTAGAGTTTTTGCACGACGAAAGGAATTTCCACTACTGCATATTCGGTGCTCCTATGAAAGTATAAGCAACACAGTCGATTTTCTATGGCTGTTTTAGGTCTCTTGGCCGTCGGTCCAGAAAAGATACGAAGACATGGTCTCCGGGGAGGACAAGCGAGACGAAGATCTGATGAATAAGTACAAATGTTGCGGATTACATTTTACTGAACCTACCCTTAACAGCAAGGTATATGCATGCAATTCTACGCACCTTGGATACTCTAAATTTATATAGTTGTAATGTAATCCATTTGAAAAGGTATACAACGATTTTTTGATTAAGCTCGTTAAAAAACTAACTTGTCGGAGCTCAATCACAAAGGGATTGAACCAGGCAGTGTTTTATGGTATTCACTACGATAACAACTCGAATATGCTTAAGGTTGGCCTCAATGAAAACGCAAGTAAGTATTTCATGGCGATCTAATATGGGATTCCTATTTTCTTCGTTCACACGATGAATGTATGTTGCTAATCGTTGCGGCTGCCGTACTTCCCAAGTCGAATATGTCAAGTGCTAACCTAATTAGCTCTTTATTGATATAAAAGCAATCATTGGGTAATGAACGCGGGTGTACAAATAAATACTAGTGCCCTTTTCATCTTTCATTCTCTTGCTATCTTAATACTTTCTTCAGTCGAGACAGTTTCTACGATACTTTATCCTCTGAGCAGCAGTTTTTATGTAATACTGACTATAGAAAGTAGTTTTCCACTCGAAGCAGTCGGCTTGACATCAGTGTTTAGCAAGGTTATCGAATGAGTGAACATATGCAAAAAGAAAAAAGCCATGAGACAGTGTAAAAGGCCGGAAAGTAAGGGGTTCACATGTGATTAATGTTCTTCATTATGTGTTAAAATTCTTTTGCATCGAAATAGTTCAGAACTCTACTCAGAGGAAGAACTGAAGAACGCTGCTAAGGCTTGCCAAGCTTCTACATCACCCAACGCTGCTGAGAGTGTACATGGTAGACCGTTCAAACCAAATCCGTCTTCGGTGGTGGTACCGCGAAGTAGCTGGCACCCTCAGAACGTAAGGTTTACCACTAGCGGTCTTTTTTTGTGTTTAATGAAAGTTTTGGGTTCTAAAGCCAGTCTGACATTAGTCTTGTTGTGTCTTTCATCGTTGTCTCTGCGGTAGTAGAATACAGTTCAGTCTTTTGATGTTAGTAATATTGTGTCTAGCTTTTATGCCTGACGAAGTGATTCCCCTAATGCCAATAATCCTTGTTTAATTCTAATGATTGTTGTGCTATACTTTAGACACTTCTGTTTGGACGTAATATTCGGTCGCCTGCATCCAACGTTAACGATAGACAAAGTTCTGGAGAAAACAATTTAGAATTGGTAAATTTATAATTTGACACTTTTTTAAGCACTTAAACACAAAATGTTATCGATTGCTTCGTGTTTCACTAAGACCTCGATAATATTCGATGTCTATGAATCGCGCATGAACATGGAATCTGTTGTCATGGGTCTGAATTTGATTTTTGAGATGTCATCTATGTTTATTTTCGCCTCCTCGTTCCAATGTTGACGAAGTGATCTACGTCGCAACTTTCCCAATTGGAGACGACTCCAGTAGTGAAAGCGGTTCGGAGGCTCCTAAAAATGAAACAGGTGTATATACTACGGATGAAGAAAAGGACGTGGTATGCATTCACTACTTAAATATTGAATCGATGTTATTGTATCTTTTGAGTATTAGCTGAAAATATCTGGGAGCAATGAGATGAATATTTCACTTTGATAGCGTACGACGACTGAAGCTAGCACTGTTGTACCCCATTCGCGATTACGCCAAAATTTATGTGGCGGGACTTGAAAATATGCTTAATTCGGCAGATGGTGGTGTGCATTAAACTTATCGCATGCTCTACATTGTAAAGGCCAGATATGCATTCAATCACCTCCGACGATACTTAATAAAGTCGAATGCATGGCTCATCCCTCAGGGATTGATCAACTCCGAGTGCTTTATCCTTTATTTTTTAAACGCTTTATTTTCACCTAATTTCACGTATTTCTATGGCTTTTCATGCTCTGCATGTTCACTATGTCGTTTCTGTCTTTACATCTGTGGAACAAATCCAACTCTTGTTTGAGAAAAAAATCTATTCACTGCTCAAAGATGATATCAGCTCTTGGTAGAACATATGTTCATTATTTCCTCGCATTTGTGTATTTTCCCTTTCCATCTATATCTGGACATGAAGTCGTTGTGCGCTCGCAAGCGGTTTGAAGGTACACTGCATTCACGACGGCGAACTGTATATGTCCATGTTTGAAAATGTCTTACTACATTTCCCGCTGACAGTAGTCTGCTTATCTGAAGAGGAAACTACAGGAATTTCTCATATGCTATTAAATGTACTCAGTAGCTTTTGTGGTTGACACCTCACACTTCTGGTAAGGTAAAGCCACCGACTGAGTGAAAGAAGTTAGCAAAGAATTCGTGCCCCAAAAATGCCCCAACAGTAAGGAAGGAAATGCATTGAAAAGAACTCATGCTGTACAATCTGTCCCTCTGGTTTTGACTGGTTTCGCTGCATACGTTCGTGAATGGTGTACATATAGATCTTTTACTGTGCGTTTAAAAATTTTTGATGCTCACGAACAAAATTCTCCAGGAATCCCTGACAACGGACGTTCGTGATCGACAGCACGTGCCTACATTATCGCCGGATTTAGCAGCGAATGCTTTTTCATCGTCCAACACTACCAAACCTCTTTATTCAAGCAGTCGTGAAAATGATCCTGCCACTTATGACCAACTATCTGTTAGAGCACTGAAGGTTGTTTCTCATTATGATGTCGACGTTAAATGCTTTTATATGCTGCTGGGTTGTATTTCAGCCTGTCCACAGAGATAACTCGATGGGAACACGCATGTTCCAACGAGAATGTTATGAAGACAGTACGCCCGCAGTGCTAGAATCTTTGGCACGTGCTCCTTCTGCACCAAAAACCGATCTATCCAACCACACTTGTGCACAGCCAAAATATTCCTTTGTAACTGCACATCATCGTTCGGCTTTCGGTGTTTGTAAAGCTACATCAACTTTTGGAGAGGTGACATTAAGCCTTTTCATTTCTTTACACGTCTAAAACATATGTTTATAGCGAGAGTCCAACTGGGAGGAAAGATATGATGCTCGTGTGCAACATATGGCAAGTGCATCTCATCACACGACAAAATTGAATGGACTATACGATCGAGGAAGAAATGCAGGCTTCCAACGGGTCTGTTACTCGTGTAAGATTTTCTCTTATGCTCATAATTCATCTAAAACCATCTTGTTCTAAAGGAGTTCGTTCACCGCAGTTCCAACGGACAGTATCATGAAGAACAGTGTTCAAGGTACACTTTTGATTTTGCCAATGAACTTTACCGGCCATACAAGTCATCACTGTTGACTAATCATTACATTCTAGGAGATACTACGATTACGTAGAAGGTCGTTTTGACCCCAATTTATTAAATAATTTCCGCAATGGTGATGACTCTCATGCGAATGTGTACCAAGCATGTAATACATACGCCATCGAAATGGACAATTCGGACGAAAAAACGCCGAAATACAAGCCAGGCTCTGTTTTTGACAAATGTCTTGATGAGGGGACGGTGATCAATCGTGGTCATTTTCGTTGCTCCTTTGAAGGCGGTGCCAATGTGGAGAAGAACATGCGCAACATTTCGAATGAGATGAAAGATAGAGAGCTTGCCAATACGTGCAGTACCAGTGGCGATAAATATAAGCAGAGAACAGGTCTCTATAGGAACGATCGTTGTTGTTATTCGGAGGAATTAGTGCAACGGTGAGTCTAAACTTTCCTTTACAGACAATTGGAACCGATTAATTTTGCTCAGACTATTCACAATTTTTAGTGGTGATTCTAACCCACCACCTTCTCGAAGAGGTATATATAGAACAGACAGGTATATCTTCTTTCTCTTCTTATTCTTCTTATACTTCTTTTGGAGTAGAGAAATACATTGTTTCAAATCTTATATGCGATGTTTTAAAATGTTTACAAAGAAGTGTACTACTTTCCGATACGATTCGAATGTTATGATTTCAGCGCTCTTTTTTACTCGTCGGCGTCGGGAATTAGCACAGGGAGAACGGAGAGGTATATCCCTTATAGACTACAATGATGCATTATTTCAAACGTTATGTTCGATATTTGAAAGTGTTTGGAAAAAACGTGTTCCAGTTCGCAGCAGAGCTTTCGAAATTCGTCTCCTTCTGCAGTGGGGACGAACAGCGGTTCGTCGAGTTATCAATCCGTGAGTTTAATATGTGTTAATATCACGCTAGTATCACAGCAAGTATGTGCATTTATGTGTGTTTCCATGCGCGAGATAAATATGTGCGAACTTTATTTAGCACAAGTTAAAGGAAAAAAAAAGATAGAGCTCCCGGCGTTGATCAATCCCTTAAGGATGCGCCATGCACTCGACATCACTAGGCATCGTTGTAGGTGATTAAATGTATATTTGGCCTTTACAATGACTCGCGGTGACCTGCCGCTGTATCGAGCCAGTGCTGCTATCCTCCCAGACAACCTGGTACCAGTTTGTCGTTCCCAGAGGGATGGAAGGCTTGGTGAGCTATGCAGGCGGGGGTCGATTCCACGTGTTTATTGCAGAGCGCCTCCGACCACTACGCCACACGTGCCTTAACACAACTTAATCGTTTGAAATAAGAATCGCTGAGACTTACATGTTTATCGTATTCCTTTATTCTTATTCTAGTGGCATAGAAAGTTCTGATTCTCTGAAGGTGGCGAATTACTCGATGGCATTCTTCGCTTTTGTTGTCAAAGTTTTTTCTCAAGGTGTAGGTGTCGTGGTACTTGAAAAAGATATCTTCAGGTGGCAAGAGGTCCCTTGAATGTGGCGAGCCAGGCAGAGTTTCGTAGCCCAACTCTTGTCTCTCAAATTTAGATTATGCAGCATGTGGTCCAGCAAAGTTGGGCAAAAGATTTGCACTCTTTGCTTTCTTCAGTGTTCGATAGATGAGCCGCAGTTTTTTTTTGTGAACTTCATCGTTTTCATTACATTATTTCCATGCTGAGTTCATTTTGCCGCGGTTTGGAAAGGCGTAGTAAATTAAACCAGCTGCAGAGCACCATATAATTTTCCTTGAATGCAAGTTTTTCTTTGAAGGGTGTTAACGATTGAAGGATTTGCACAATAGGTAGCTGCTGGCATGGTTTTTTTGGGCATAATTACGCCGAACTACCGCCTTATCTCTCTGCGTCTTTCCGAGTTTCGTAGGTACATTGGCTAACTTGGTTCCACTCATGATCGTGGTATGTACCAGTCAGCGTCTGCTTACCGTTACTGGATTGGAGAATTTCTTATCTGCCGTCTGTAACATCATTCTTGCTAGATGAAAAATCCATTAACTAAATTAATGTGATTCAGATGGTGAGAATTCTAATGATAACGTTAGTTGTATGAAGCAATAATTATGAATAGTTTGTTGATATTTCATCACAGATCGTGTGTTGCACTTAGTATAATCTAGTTTTGGCCTGAAAAGATGCTTACTGTAGTATGCGTTGAGATACACTAAAAACCTTTGCGCACTTATAAACATTTTTAGAATCAAAGCGCTACTTTACGGGAGTCAATGTTGAGCTCTGATGAAAGGGCTTGCCTACGCATGATTCGTGATTTCGCTTATGTGTATCGGAACCCAACCACTCATGGTTTTCGTACTGTAAGTTTTTAAACGTCAGATATTTAAATAGAATGAGATTATGATGACGATGATAGTCTTTGTTTACAGTTGGAAAATGTTGTGAATTTGTTGCCAAAAAAAAGTGTGGACTATTGGATTCCGCTTATCCAGTCTCATCTCCAAGAAGTAGAAATTGGAGCGTTTCATAATACGGTATGACAGCAATTGTATTTCGAAAGATGTCCTTTCCGTAAAATGTCAATAACACATTCCCTACCATAGTAGTCATGAAGGGGCTGGCTATGGCTGGAAATAATTCGATCATTACCCTCGAAATAAACACATTTTATTAGGGAACATTTCCGATCGGAATAATGGGTTTAAGGTTTAAGCCTCTTTGCCTGTAAGACTATTAAGTCTTTTTGTTCAGCAATGATGGAACTAATTTTCTGGAGTTTCAAGAAACAAATTCATTGAGAAAGACGGATTTCGTTTGGCAGCACTTTAAGGTTTCAAAAATTGTTTATTGTACTAGTGAGTTTGCAGAAGCTTTTAAACGAACGCCCTTGGGTGATAGGCCCATATTTCTTCCGTAGGTCTGTCAAGTGCTTATTCTAATTAAAATACTGTTTTCTGTTTGTATTTTCGTGAACCGGCGTTTTGATGGCGGCGATAGTAAATTTGGTACTTTCAAGCGAGTGCTTGTCTGGAGAGGAACGGATAACTTCGATTAATCGACTGTCAGTGCACGTCGATGTTGCATTTCTCAAAGAATATCCAGGACCTACTAACTTCGCACCTGCGGATTTAATGTTAGTCTTGTTTAATTTAGGCTAACGAACTCTTCTTGATGAGCTAATATGACATATATGTGTTGTTTTGTTGTTTATTTATTTATATATTGTTTATGTATATATGGATATATATGTATATATGTTCTGACGAATTACCATTGTTGAGCTGAGGCGAGGTTGGTATAGGTCTTCGTTGTCGTTGTCGTTGTCGTTGTTGTTGGTGTTGCCAGTCGATGGCTGTCGTTTCGGCGATTTCGCCTTCCTCAGAGCCTGGACGTATTTTATATTAGAATACTTTAGTTGGTTAATAAGGTTTAATCTGAGAAAGGTTCTCTGGAGGACCTTTACCATCCTCGTATCAGCTGAGGAAGATCAGTTTATAAAATCCTATAAATAAAGTTAGGGTTTTCGCCACTTCTCCTTTTCAGAGCCTGTAAAGTTCTTATATAGACTTATCTTTCTTGTACGGTATATGTCCAATAACCTTAGTGAATAAAGTGGTGTTGCTGGATATTTTGCAGTTCGTTCTTCTATATTGAACAAACAACCGAACGAACGGTTAGTTATTTAAAAATTCTACTTCCAAGTGTGCTCTAGTGACTGTAGGTTGATGGCTAAGTCCTCGTGTCTCTTAAACGTACAGAGACCAATGTGCGGCTGCACTGCGTGATCGTGGCAAATAATATTTACTGGTGACTGCGTGGTTTACTGGATGGTTAACAGGGCTATGTCTGAGTTATATGGGCTCGTGTAGCGCAGTGGTCGGAGGAACCCTGCAATACACATGGGATCGATTCCAGCGCACAAAGCTCACCAAGTCTTCCATTCTTTCGAAATCGGAAAACTGGTACTAGACCTGTCTGGAAGGATAACGGCACTGACTCGATGCATCGATAGGCCACCGGGAGTCATTGTATAGTCCAGATATACATTCAATCACTAACAAAGCTTGATGAAGTCGAGTGCACTGCGTATCTTTCAGGGATTGATGGAGGGAAAGAGCTTTATCCTCCATTCTTTATATCTGAGTGATGTAAATGCGGAGGATGCAGATGAATATGAACGGCTGCTGAGAAATCTTTCCCGGTTTAGATTATTGTTGTCTTTTCAGTGAAATAATATATGTCGTCATCATTTCTTTTGTAATAAAGTAGTGAGCTATGCAGATTTTAGACCGCTTAAGTTCCGTTTATATGGCTTGGACGCGTGTGGCGCAGTTGTTGGAGGCGCCACTGCGACGCGCACGTGGAATGCGCCCATGGCCCACCAAGCGTTCCATCCATCCGGGGTCGGCAAACACTGGCTCGATACATCGGCAGGCCACCGCGAGTCATTGTAAAGGCCAGATATGCATTCAATCACCTCCGGGCACCACGATGGCGTAACCAGCAAATCTCCTAGTTAGATTCTCTCTATAAGCATATAGTCAACGCGCGTAACGAAAAGCGAAAGAAAAATGTTACCTCTTCAAGACATGATGCGGTTTTATAAGACCTAGACGGACATAACTGGAGCATTCGGAGATATTCGTTCTATTGAGCGTGAATAGGGCACACCAAACCAATCCGTTCCTCGTGAACATCGTTTTTGTGAGATTTAATCGATGAACAGTCCATGTAGAACGCTTCGACTTCTTCTTCGTCATAGTTTGATATTGGCGCGTAAACGACGAAGATTGTCAAAGCCGGTATTGATCCACATCTTTTTAATCGTAAACGTCCGATTCGGGTTGTAAGCTATTCGAATGAATCGATGTTCATGGGCAAACTCGTGTTGACGAGAACACCGATACCACCTACTCTTCTACTGTCGCATGGTCCCAGGAACAGTTCTCCTGGCTCTTTCGGAGTCAGGGGAATGAGGCCCGTTTTTTTTTTACTGTATTTAGCATTTTTGATATCCACGTATAGCTTTCTGGGCTCTGAACGTGGGGTCTGGTTATACTCACGGGTAGCTTGCCAGGCTCTCCCAGAGTGGACATGGAGCTTATTTGTTGGAGGCGACTCCAAACCGCCTCCCATATACTTCCCTGTCACTTGATTGCAGGCTTTTGGCCGAACTGACTCGTAGAATATAATCCACACAAAGCGAGAACGCATTCACACACGTATGCATGAATACGCCTAGCAAGTACAAAAAGTATGTGCCAAATCGACGCTGCAGAAACAGGGAGTCCATCCCCTGGATCCACCGTCTCAGGGAAGCAAAGGTCGCTTTTGGTCCGCGATTAACCCCTATCCGCCACCTGGGGACGCGTCACGTAGCCTCGCGACTAACCGGCTCGAGATCCCTCATATGAGGGAGATCCGTGGCCACATGAGAGCTGGATATATTCCAAACATGAAAGGTAGAAGGGACAAAAGGGGTTTGCAGAGTGTGAAAATCTATAGAAATAAGAAAAATATGTTGGAATAAGGCATTTACGTAATGAAAAACACAACGAAGATTGAACGGATATCTTTGTGAGCACAATGGATAATGCGTTGAGTGCAATGCACACCAAAATCCGTCAAAATAATACCAGTGTATGACCGACAATGATTCTGTGGTCCTCGAATTTTCGGTTCTAGGAGGACGAAGACGTCCAAACGTTACTTGGATGCTTAGACGGCCCGTCTTCACTGGGTTTGCGGGCCCCAGCATAATTTCCGTTTTTATCGGAGTTTTGCTTGTCTAGCCATTGTATTTCCCAGGAGTCTCCAGGTCAGCGTGGCCAGTCTGCCCCAGGTCTTCACCACCACACGTAGTCGCCGCCTTTGTGGATCAGAGTAAAATTTGCCACCACGCGACTAGTTTAATACCAGGATGGTGGTGGATCCTGTTATTGGAAACATCGAAACGTTAGCCAAATAAAACTTATACAACAACGTAGTGTAAGTCGAAAAATTCAAAGACATATTAAACAGTCACACGCACTGCCGCAATAAAATTTTACGTAATAGTGAAAGGAGCACAACAATAGTGTTAGTATTAATTCTCGCGCAGCATCAAAGTGCAATTTTTATGTCACCGCACCCATATATTTGCAACCAATACACGAGAAATAAAATGATGACATCGATTCTATATAAAAGTAACGAATGTATACCACATCTTCTTCTTCATCTGCAGTGTAGACTCCAGTTTCATCTATAGAATGTTCTGAACTACCTTAACTACCACACTCCTCCTCAGAAGCGAAAGTTGCGACATACTGCGGCTCAACATCGGATCGACGAGGCGAAAATAAACATAAATAATATTTCAAAAATTAAACCCAATAACATTAGAACATACACTATGTCATGTATGTTTGCAGACATGAAAAATTTCCTAAAAAAGAGGTGTCAAATTATAAATTTACCACTTTTGCATTGTTTCTTCCCGTCTTTCGTCCATCGTTTTCCACCTCGAAAACGGGCGATAGAATATTATGCTGATGTAGAGATGTCTGAAGTATAACACAGCAGCCAATAAAATTAATTATTGTAGCCAATCATTATAAAAAATCACTACATCAGACATACGAGCTGGTATCCAAATTATTAATGGCAAGAGGCCGAATGTTTTTCTAGTCTCACGGAAACAACGTGCGAGTTATTAGTGCAAGATAGAATCATTGTTGAAAAACCATTGAGAAAAATCCTGATTGAAAAAAAAAAACCAAGAATTTCACACGACACAAAAACAACGTCTGTGAAAAAAAATCTTACGTTTTCAGGTTGCCGCCTTCTTATCGGACCTTCGACCGCAGAGTGAATTTGCTTAAACGTTTCACCATAAACAGACTTAATAGAACTGGTTGATCTAGAAGCTTCACCTGCCTCTCGAGCTTCCTTTAACTCCTTTTCTAAGTAGAACTCTAAACTATTTCAATGAAAAAAGAATTTTAATTCACGTAATGGTCAACATTGGTCTCATGTGATATCTTCCTTTTTGCTCGTTTATTTTGCCGCAGTCTTTTTCTTTTTATATTTCGAGCAATAATTCGATAGATGGTTAACCAAAGGAGCCATTCCAGGTGCATTGTGTGGTAAACTACGTCATATTTACCTGGGTACTAGGACGGCCCGTCTTCACTGGTTTTGCGGGCCCCAGCATAATATCCATTCTCCGGAAATTTGTTAGCTTAGCCATTGTGATTTCATGGAGTCCCGAGGACAACCTGGCCAAAGTCTGCCTCCGGTCGTCGTCAACACAGGCCTTCGCCGCTTTTGTGGATCAAACGAAGATTTGTCACCATTCGACTAGCTTTATACAAGGACGGTGGTGGATCCTGGTATTGGTTTACTCTTAGCTGGGCTTTCTGATGGACTCCTCAGCTTGGAGACCCTACCGGGTGGACGATTCCTCGCGCTACAACGGAGCCCGACACCCAGGAACACCTCCCAGCCACGATGACGCAGTAAACCGTTGGGAGGAGCAACGTCATATACTTAGTAATACACAGCAACTGGTTGTGTCAGGAGTACCACAGAAACTGTTGCTGGTAAGGGAAGTAGCAATGTAGCAACATGTTTTTTTTCACATTTCCCCACTTTGTCCCGCAACGATTGGTACTTCACGACTCAAGAAACAGATTTACCGGAATGCTTACCATATGTAGTAGTTGTACTAACGACGAAAATTATGCATCATTCACTAAGTATTCCTCTTGAGCAGCACATTTTCGTTCCTCACTAAATGCAACATTAATCTATATAGTACATTATATACAGTAACTAGATAAGTTCTACGAAATCATAAAAGGTCGTTAGGTCATGACAGATAATTTGGGCAAACTCCAATTTGAACACTGAGGTAGAGTAGACTACATGAATTGACTTCAGCTCATAAGCAGTTGAGTGTCTGCGCTACACAATCGTGGATAAATATATCTCTTCTCACAGCTAAAAGATTTTGTCCGGTAGGAAATGACACTTCATGTACCGGTCATGTATTCAGCTGCAATGCTTACGTTAAACTCCAAACTTGCAAATTATTTTCACTTTTCTTGAAGGTTAACAATATTCATGATCGTTAAATTCATATATGACCCATCTTCTTCACAGATGTTCATTTTGCTGCATGATTTTTTTTATTTTTTTGCTAGGCTTCCTATATCTAATATGCAGTTTCCTCATGATAGGCCTAGAGATGGTGAACTAGGCATTATTTTCTAAATCTCACGATTTACAAAGAATTGTTTTTTAAGATGGGGTTTTTCCTAACCCCACAACGACTACTGATAGTGAACAAAACACTGCAATATTTCAGCAACCAGACTATTATAGACGAGGAAAACATTAATCTACCTCTGCTACAAGAAAACAAATGAGTGAATCTCTTTGCGTTCCATACTTATACTACATTATAGCGGCAGTTCGTAAACGGGAAAGTGTTTAATGGCACTTTTTCTTGGATTGGAGAGCATAGCGAATCATACTAGTTGTATAGAAAATATAGCATACACGAGGAATTACGAGTGATCCCAAGTGGATGCCAATAGCAAAATAGGCAAAAATAGGCAAAAAAATGAGGGTATGTCGAAACATTAGCCGATAATAAATATTATTATCAACCTCGTGTAAGCTCATCAGAGAAGGAATACATATTGATTAAGCACACCGAGGTTCAAGGAAAGTCGGTTTCGAAGTAAAAAATAAGGGTGTTAAACAAATGTAAAATTGAAATGACATCTGGGCACAACGATAAATACACTGTTTTCTTCCTTCGATAGCGTGCTCAATGTTCAGCTAATCTTGTATCCTGTCTGCGAGAACAAAAGTACGGACCTGAGACATTGCTGGGCCTAGGTCGTTGTACAAGCCAAATACGAATTCATTCACTTCATTGATGCCACGAACAGTCGTAGTGCATGGCATACTCCGAAAGAGTTCATCAACACCGAAGGCTTTAGCCCTTATCTTTTTACACTTCCTCCGATACTTACCGCCTCATAACGGCTCACGGCGTCCCCAGATAATGAACTCCATCCTCGATTGTGCTGCGTAAACCAGATTCAAACCGCGTTCAGAGTTTTTCACATTTGTTGAGAATACCATCTGTCACTTGTCCGAAACATAGCCGAATATATAAAAACGTTTCACTCGTCAACCAAGAAATTGACCATTTTTATACAAGAGCTCTAGCTGACGATTTTTGGAGTTGCACCATTAAAATGCAGTATTTCCAAGACCCGCTAAAATCCCTGTAGGAAAGTGAGCAGAACAAGTGGACTCATCAACAGTACACTTTCGAAATACGGTGGACAACGAAGTCATTCAGTTGGGATGAGAACAGCATGCACGTTGACGGCAAGTTACTGTTAAGTCCTTTGCAAACCAGAATTAGATCACGGAATGGGGCCTGGATGACATCAGATGGCGTCAGACCACAGCGTCGGACGACAGGTGCCTAGAGGGAGGACAATATACAATTTGTTGAAAATGCACTATTCTTTAAAACCACATCGAAACCGACTTTCCTTGAACCTCGGTGTGCTTAATCAATATGTATTCGTTCTTTGATGAGCTTACACGAGGTTGATAAAAATATTTATTACCGGCTAACGTTTCGACGTCTTCGTCTTCATCAGAGCCGATGATCCGAGTCGATGGTCCACGCTTGTTATTCGTCTCGATGTGGCGGCTTCGTCATCGTGTCGAGTCAGGTCTTCCTCAGCGGACCATCTCCTCGAATGAAGCACACTCATTCAGTGATGCCCTTTTATACACGATCTCTCTTATATGTCTGTTATATTCTGAGATACTCAAGTACTTGAATTAACGAAGATATGGTATAATTCATATATGATACAAATAGATTTTCATTCCACGTAAACTACATGCGTCTCATTAACTAGTTCCATTTCTTAAAACAGCGCCCATCAATAACGCACTGAAGGGAGTGGAATCTGACGAAACGCTAATAATAAAAGATAAAGCGACAATGATGCTATCCTCCAAACAAGACTAGTACCAATTTTCCGATCCAGGAAGAATGGGTGATCCTTGGGCGCGTGAATTGATGCCATGTGTATAGCAAGGCTCCTCCGACTACTGCGCTACATGCGACGAAACGCTCGATATTGTGAAGCAACCTTTCATGACAACCTCGTATCAGATTATCAAGAAGCCAGTAAGTTGCTGATGTACGCTGAGGCATGTTCAAAGTCGGTGTCGGGAATAATAATTGACTAAAACACTGGTGATATTGCATTTCGAAGAAGACATACCGTGCTGTAACATGTTGACTACCACCACAATGATTTCTT
This sequence comes from Angiostrongylus cantonensis, assembly GCA_009735665.1. Taxonomy (NCBI): domain Eukaryota; kingdom Metazoa; phylum Nematoda; class Chromadorea; order Rhabditida; family Metastrongylidae; genus Angiostrongylus; species Angiostrongylus cantonensis. The sequence continues at coordinate 3,989,256 of MQTX01000051.1, forward strand.
TCATACAGAGATTTTAAAACATCAGGTAGCAATGGACGAAACCTTAAAGTATTTCCATCTATTTCAACGATATCCGCAAACATTTAACGCCGCAAAAGGCGTTGCTGAAAACATCTATCTATTGTTGGAAGTTATACCAAACAAAAAAGTTGGGCAATAACATCATTTCAGCACTAAAATTGTGTTAATGCATTACTGAGAAAAGCAATGAGAAGGTTTTGAAGCTGGAAAGAAACCAGTATTACAGCTTCAATGATGCTAAGATATTTGCAAAACTCCAGACCGCAGGTGTCTGCGGTGAGGAACGAACGTGCTATTGCCCTTTCCGGGGAGTAACGCGTTCACCACCACACCATGCAAGTCCTTTTGATCTGAAGAGCCGAAATCGGCAACGAGCCCGTTTAAGCCGAGGTTTCACTTATAATCATAATTTTAACACATTATTTACTGCCTATCCGTTTTTATCCCGCTGACGGGTGACTGCTGATAGCAGAGATCGATAGAACTTGCTGTGAGACAGGCGAAACAAAGGACCAGCATGGTGTGGTGGTGAACGCGTTACTCTCCGGAAACGACAATAGCGCGTTCGTTCCCAGCCGCAGACACCTGCGGTCCCAAGTTTTGCAAATATCTCAGCATCATTGAAGTTATATTTTGCAATATACCCTGCCATTAATTAGTGAAACAGTACTACATTTTATTTGAAAATAGTGGGAAAATATTGATTAAATTCGTGACGCAAAGAGGACAATGAACGCACCAAATTCTTTGCAATACTTCGAGCTTCTATTATGTCTTCTTTAGTTGCTGCCATCCCAATGGTGTATAAATTCAAAAAATCACTAGAAATTTCTCTGAAACGATTTATCACAAAGCAATCGATAGGAGTCAAAACACAAGCACTGACTAACTTTAACTTTTTTTTTAAAAGGCCGTCATCATTTCCCATGATTTAATATCTAATCGTAGATAGAGAGTGGGCGGTGAACTAGAACATACAGCAGACGTCCGTTAACCAGACAAGTCAAACATTTTGGAAAGCATTTCGACGACTCTATTCAGGAGCTGTGCTAGGAGTAAGCCAATGCCAAGAATCATAGTTATTCTGGCAACAAATGTCATCAGCAACAATCATCAGCTGACAAATAGTAACAGGTAAAGCAGTATCACGACTTCGAAACAGAAAATGATGATGAAATAGGGAATAAACAGTTCAATAGACAACAATTTAGAATTTGGACGATTCGCTAAGATGTTCCATGCAGGTGCTCATGTATAAATAGTTTTTGTGTAAAGGATAAAGGATAAAGCTCCCGGCGTTAATCAATCCCTGAGGGATGCGCCATGCATTCGACTTCATTAAGCATCGTTGGAGGTGATTGAATGCATATCTAGAAATATAAACGTTTCATATGTTCGCTGGTTCCGTTTCTCACTTGATCAGTTATGATAATTTTCAATTTTTCTTGAGGTTGACAATATAACTTCTTCGCTTTTTTTGCTCTGGCTAGAAGCGAGAGATATTCCAGAGTATTGGTAACTGAGAGCGACAACACCACCCGTATGAATCTCATTCAAACAAGCATATGCTTTGGACTCATCAGTAAATTTTCCACAAATTCTCACAACGGATTCTCAACGTGTCCCACACTCACGTCGAAGTGTTCAGATGCAATAAAAGTCATGTTATGTCTACTTATCTATAACTATATTCCTTCGTTTCACCTTATAGAAAAGTAAGCAGTTCACATATAATTAGCACGACCCTTATGTTTCACGGTATGGAATAAATATTAGTTATCTACCTACTTGATAGTTGAATGGCTCGTCCACCCTGGTTGTGGGGGACCCAGCATAATTTCCATTTTTCGGAGATTTGCTGGTTAAGACGTTATGGGTCCCTGGAGTCCCGAGGTTAGTCTGGCCAAGGTCTGCTCCAGGTCTTTACCACCACGGGCAGTCGCAGCCCTTGTGGATCAGAGGAAGATTTGCCACTATGCGACTAGTTTGATACTAGGATAATGGTGGATCCTGGTACTGGTTTATTCTTCGCTAGGCTTCCTGATGGCAACACCGGACTCCTTCTCAACTTGGGAGACTGTGCCAGGGGATAAATCTCCCACTGTACATCAGAGTCCGACACGCAGGAACACCTCCCAGCCACGATGAGGTGGTAAACTCTTGGGAGGTATTCGTTATCAATAATAACAAAATAGAAACACAAGGATTTTACGCAGGCGGATATTGTGAAACATCATTCAAACAGATCTCGGACTCTAGATCTGCTTTAATGCCTACTAAACAGATCAATACTGAGAACATTCAATGCAGGAAGCAATTTTGCTTAGACCGTTTTAATAATAGCAACCCAATGTGAAAGTTGTAGACGTTTGAGAATGCAATGTAAACTGTATGTAAAACCTGCCTTAAGAAAATACAACTTTCCCATCAGCCCATAGTTTGGCGACAGTATCTCACCAAAGCTATTTACACATGTAGTACACAATGTAGTCGCACGGTTGGAACGAGGAGGGCATGCATATTGATGGAAAATTCTCTCAAGGAGTGCAAATGAACCCTCAGTGAGAAGCTGAACGAAGTGAGAAAAAAGAATGAACTGTGCATAAACTGGAAGAATACTTAGTCCATGAAAAACCATGGTGCGAAGGCTAACAAATCGAACTGAATGGCTTATCTGATTAAAAAGACCACCTCATATCCGTACCTACGACGTTCATTGAACATGGAGAACAACATTAAGAAAGAAGTAAACAAAAGAAGAGCAGAACGTCATGGGCCGCATACGGCCCTCTCAAAGACGATGTCGATCAAATGACGGACCCACAACTCATCGCTCACCTCATCGATTTAATAGCTCTAAGAGCGCTCTATTATGTGGCAGAGACGTGGGTTGATACTTCAACCACGGTAAGAGTTTTGTGCACCACCTACAGGGTGCTTGAACGATGCCTTCTGAGACTACATATCAACAACGAGATCAGTGACATAATAAGAACAACACATGATAAATTGACGAGGACTGTAGAGCGGACTATCTGCATTTTTAGATGGGAAACATTTCTGAGTAGCGAAATGCTTGCGCGAAAGTCACTATATTCAAGGCACAGCACTGCCATGGACAAGGATTGCGCGAGAAAGAAACAAATGTAGGGCGTATTATGGGTTCCACTGTTCGTGGAGAAGGACCAGTAACGTATTCAAGTAAATGATGTGTTCTTAGGACAAAAAGTAAGAACGGTTCTTACCCATCACTCTTGTAGACAGGTACGAATTTTATATTTCCTTCGCCATCAATCTGTTCTGCGAAATAAAGAATTGCGAGCATAAGGTGTATACAAAGTTGATCCTGAAACACTTTTCCCAATTAGCAAACATCAAGAAATTGGTGTAATATTAGGAAACCAAACCCTTCCACCGCTTGAATCAATAGTGTAACCGGTAGTTTAATCAAAAAAATCATTAATACCGAGTTAGTTTTTTCGTGTTCCATAAGCGCAATTGAAGGGTCGCACATGGTCGTTGCTTCGTTCGCTCACCAAACGCTAACCAACACCTCTCAGCATTCAGTAATATATGGGCGAGGAATGTGCGTGGATTAGATCGTAGAATCAAC